>CM066033.1:409716793-410159331 GCA_033557465.1 Ichthyophis bannanicus
TAGGCATGGCGTGCACTCCTGCGTTCTCGTGCGCCACCATCAACGTGGCCAGCATTTTCTCGGACCAGGCGCGGGCTACGGCCTATGATTTTCTTTCCACGAGTGGGCTGGATGTCATCTTCTTGCAGGAGACCAGGCTCACCTCGCTCGCTAGCCTTCATCGGGCGAAGCGGGAGTGGAGGTGGGGCCCTTCGTACTGGTCGCTTGCGGCACAGCCCTACACAGGAGTGGCGGTTTTGTTCACGTCTAACCGATTTCAGGTGCAGTACGTGTGGGAACTGGAGCAGGGCCGGTGTTTGCTCTTAGACGGCTACTGCGGGCCTCATCGGTTTCGTTTCGTGGTGGTCTACGGCCCCCAGTCTAAGTTGGCGCGGAAGACCCTGTTTGGGGTCATCCGCCCCTACTTACACACCTCCCGTTTGGTGGTCCTCGCCGGGGATTTCAACACCACCACCTTTTTGCAGGACCGAGGGGGGGATCGTTGCCCACCCAGTTACGAGGGCCTCTTTTTGGCCGAGATGACCCGGACGGCTGACCTGGTGGATGTTTTCCACCGGGCCTTCCCTAGGTCGCCGGGGTTCACCTACTATCATGGGACCTGCAGGAGTCGTATCGATCGGATATATGTGAGTGCCCGGGTGGAGTGTTCCCCTCCGCAGTTGCAGGCGGTTGACTTTTCGGACCACCGCGTCCTCTCCGTGTCCTTCCTGGCTAACCACGAGGAGCTCAGCAGGGGTCCTGGCCTGTGGCGACTGAATGTGCAGTTGTTGGCAACATCAGAGGTGGTCCAGGAGTTCTTGGCCTTTCTCGCAGACCAGGAGACCCTGTTGGGTGTTTTTCCTTCCCGTGGCGCCTGGTGGGACGAGGTGAAGACGCGTGCCCGCCAACTCTTCCGTTCCCGGGGTACCTCCATGGCTCGATCCCGCTACCTCACTTACACTGTCCTCCGGAGGTCGCTGGATCGTTTGGTATCCCGAGGGGCAGCGCGGGAGGAGGAGGTGGAAGAGGTGCGAGTCCAGCTCCGTGGCCTGCTTTACGATCGCCATGCCTCCCTATGCTTCGAGGGGGCGGCCGGTGGGGTCGCTGCTCCAGACCCCTTCCTAACTTGCAGGGAGAGGGTTCGGCGTCGGGAGGTCATGGCCCTGCGGGGCGAGGACGGTACCATTCATACCTCCCAGGAGGACCTTTTGCGGATGGTGGGGGAATACTTCTCGGACCTGTTTGGGGATCGCCCCGTGGACCTCACCCATATCCGAGAGTACTTGGGCCTTCCCCCGGTGTATTCGGCTGTGGTTCAGGCACAGGTTGATGCACTCGCTGCTCCGATTCAGCAGGTGGAGGTGGAGAGGGCGATTCGTGCCATGCCGTTGGGGAAGGTGCCTGGGCGCGATGGGCTCCCTGTGGAGTTCTATCGCACTTTCATCGCCCAGCTGGCCCCCTTCCTGACCTCTCTGTTTCAGGAGATCATGGATACGGGGTTTCTCCCGCGGTCATTTCGCGAGTCTGTCCTGCTGCTGCTCTCCAAGGGGAAGGACGATAGCTCCTTGGACTTTTGGCGGCCGCTCTCTCTTCTGAACGCGGACCGGAAGATCCTGGCCAAGTGTTTGGCCAACCGACTGGTGGAGGTGTCGGGCGATTTGCTGTCCCCTTCCCAGTATTGTTCCATTCGGGGGAGAGGGGTTCTGGACGCTGTCGCCACAGTCCGGGAGATGGTGGAAAGAGGCCGGTCGCTCCAACGGGACCACTGGTTGGTCTCCTTGGATCAGTCCAAGGCCTTCGATCGAGTCAGTCACCGGTACCTGTGGGTGGTGCTCCAGCACTTCGGCCTCCCCGCAGGTTTCCTCTTCGTCGTGCAGGCGCTGTACCGAGGGGGGGTGAGCTTCCCGTTTATTAACGGGTGGCTCGGACGGCCATTTGGTGTCGCCTCGGGGGTGCGGCAGGGGTGCCCTTTGAGCCCCCTGCTGTATGTTTTCTCCCTCGACCCCTTCCTCCGGAGATTGTCCTCAGGTGGGTTGCGGGGCCTGGAGGCGCCTGGTGCGCCCCCGGTGTCCGTCGTTGCCTACGCTGACGACATCTCAGTTTACGTGGACGGCACTGAAGGGGTAGAGGCCCTGCGGGAGGCCGTGGAGGAGTACTCGGAGGTAGCCCACTCTGTTGTCAACCACAGCAAGTGCCAGACGCTGTGGTTGGGCCCCTCGGAGGCCTCCCCGCCTTCCTGCGCCCCCTTTTCCTCCTCCCGTGGGGGAGGTCCGCGTTTTGGGCCTCGTCTTCGGGTCGGAGGACTGTGCGGAGTCCAATTGGGACCATTGTCTCGAGACTGCACGGTGTCGGGTGCTGCGGTGGAGGGGGTGGAGGTGTACGTACGAGGAGAAGATCAAACTCCTCGGGACGTTTCTGCTTCCTCTCTTTCTGCACGTGGCCACGGTCTTCGTCCTTCCGTCGTCCCGTCGGGCATCTGTCTGTGCTGTCTTTTTCTGTTTTCTGTGGGGTAATCGCCTGAACCCCGTCCAGCGCAACATCGTTTGCCTGGATCGGGCAGAGGGCGGTTTGGGTATGTTGCACCCCCTTGTCTTCCTGTCAGTCTTGTCTATGGCGTTCCACTTGGGTAGGATGCGGGAAGGGGGTGGGGTTTGGTGGGTGGCCTCCTATCGGGAATGGTTCTCCCGCTTCTGGGAGCAGTGGGAGGGGGCGTCCTCGGTCCCACGTGTGCGTCGGAGCGTGGAACAGGCCCCATCGTACGTATTTGCGATGGTGGGGCTCATTCGGCGGTGGGGGGTGACCGACCCGCTCGCCCAGTCCTTGGGGCGAAAAGGATTATACCGGATGGTACTCACCTCTCACTTTCAACCACGGTGGGCCCTGCGGGACTGTCCGGCGGATGTGATGCAGCGGGGCCTTCGGCTGTTGAACTCCCCTCGGCTACCGAAGAAGGTTCGGGATGTGGCCTGGTTGTCTTTCCACGGGCGTTTGTACGTGAGGGACAACCTCAAGTACAGGTCACAGGCCGAGCGGGTCTGTCCGAGGGCCGGGTGTGAAGGGCAGACGGAGACCATGGACCATTTCCTCCGGCAGTGCCCCTTTAACGTGGAGGCCTGCCGGTTGGTGTCCGCTGCTCTTCACCTGCGCGACCTTTCCCTCCTCACGTATGCGGAGTGGGTGTACGGGGCCTGGTCCTTTCCTCTAAGGCAGGACTCCGGGACCCTCTACCTCGTCACGGCCGTAGTGCGCTACCACCTGTGGCAAGCGCGCTGTCATGTCTCGACCCGGGGGTTGGTCCTGCCCCTCGACGAGGTGGTGCGGGACATTCTGGAGGAAGTGTCCAGCATAGCGCAACGCGAAAGGCGGATGGTGGAGGCCCATCGTTGGGAGCGTCTGTGGCGTCACCTCACCCTCCGCCCCCCGTGAGGGGGAGGGGTTCCCTGGGGTTCTCATCCCTGTAGGGCTTTGGGGTTGGTTTGTTTCCCTGGGGAGGGGGGTGTGACAGGAGGGGGAGGGTTCCCTTCCCTGGGGTTTTTGTTTATGGGTAGGTTTTTGGGGTTGTTTTTCTCCCGGAGGGGGGGGGGGGGTGAGCTGGTGCTGTTGCAGGGGTTGGACCACTTGTCCGCTCTCCCTTTTTCCTTAGGGGTGGCTGTCCCAATTGTTTTTGTGTTTTTGTCTGTTCTTTTTGTGTCCTGGGCATCCCGCTCCGCTGACTGGATTGCAGGGCAGCACAGGGGTTTTGTTTATCTTGTTATTTAGCTTTTGCTTTGTATAATTAGTTATGTTTTGTTTTGGTGGGATTCTGTTGGGGACGGGCTCAAGGTGCCCTTATGTTTTTGTTTGGGGGGTGGGGGAGAGGAGGTTTGCTTTTGCTGTGTTTGTTTTTGTGGGATGGATGGGGAGGGGGCGGGGATCGGGGTGGAGGGAGAGGGGAGCTGCTGCTCCCTCTGCAGGGGAGGGGATGGGGACAGGGGATGTTGTATTTGGGTGGGTTTGGGGGGGCTCCGGCAATCCCCACCAACGGACAGTGCGGACAATGTGGACTGGTGGGGTTTTTTGTGCGGGGCAGGGGCTTTTGCGATGCAACATGGACACTGTATGGACTATTCTGGGGTGTTGCTGCAGGGGGGGGGGGTCAGGTCCGGCATGGACATTGGACTGAAGGGGGGGGGGACATGGACATTGTCATGGACTATTGCGGATTGTTGTTGGGGGGAGGGGCACGTGTGTTGGGTGCTGGGTGTGGTGGTGGGTTTGGGGAGGTGGGTTACGGGGGGTGTGATTCTTGTTGTGCATTATGTCAGGGGGTGGGGTTTTGGGGGGGTGTGGGACTTGGTTGGGGTGATTGTTTTTGCTTTTTGTCTGTTTTTCTGTTGCATGTATCAATAAACAAAATTTCCACTCATACCAGCTTGCTCGAGTATTTCAAATCTGGGGAACACCAGATATAGACCTCTTTGCAAGTCCACAGAATGCCAAACTTCCCAGATTCTGTTCCAGAATCCCGGCTCACAACTGTCAGGCAAGAGATGCTTTCCTACTCCACTGGGGTCAGGACTTCCTCTATGCCTTCCCACCCATTCCCCTCATTCCCAAAACTTTATTCAAACTTAGAGAGACAGAGGTCATATGATACTCATAGCTCCACGTTGGCCACGATAAACTTGGTATCCTCTTCTTCTGCGTCTCTCTCAAATCACTCCTCTGGAGTTGGGGAATGCTCCAGATCTTCTGTCTCAGGAGGACGGATGCTTACTGCATCCCAATCCCCAGTCCCTACATCTCAGGGCCTGGTTACTGAAAGCCTAGAATTCCAGGATATTAACCTTTCTCAACAAGTAAAGGATATCCTTCTGGCTTCCAGAAAACCTTCCACAAGACGTTCCTATGCTTTTAAGTGGAAAAGGTTCTCTGTCAGGTGTTTGCAAAAGGGACTTAACTCCCTTTTGGTACCTGTAGAGTCACTACTAGAGTATCTCCTCCAATTATCAACTTCTGGTCTAAAGACCAATTCAGTGAGAGTCCATCTTAGTTCTATTGCTGCTTTTCATAAACCTTTCGATGGACAACTTATTTCCTCTTATCCACTTGTATCAAGATTTATGAGAGGCCTACTCTTAACAAAACCTCCCATTAAACCACCACCGGTGGCATGGGATTTGAATCTTGTTCTTGGTCAGCTTATGAAACCACCCTTTGAACCTTTAGCCAATTCAGACCTAAAGTTTCTTTCATGGAAAGTTATTTTCCTAATTGCCATCACTTCTGCAAGACGCATTAGTGAACTACAGGCGTTAGTAGCTGACCCTCCTTATACAAGGTTCCATCATGATAAAGTAGTCCTCAGGACTACTCATCCTCACTTTATGCCAAAGGTGGTTTTGCCTTTCCATTTAAACCAGTCGGTTTATCTTCCTATATTCTTCACTAGGCCTCATGCCTCTAGTGCGGAGAGGAATCTTCACACATTGGATTGTAAAAGAGCCTTAGCCTTTTATCTCCAAAGAACTAAGCCACATAGAAAATCTTCTCAGCTTTTTGTGGCTTTTGACTCTAGTCATTTGGGACTTCCAGTTTCCAAAAGAACTCTGCCAAATATCCTATACTTATCAGAATAAAGGATTTTCTCTCGAGGGCCATGTCACAGCTCACAATGTGAGAGCAATGGCAGCCTCAACGGCTAATCTTCGTTCTGTGTTCATTGATGACATCTGTAGAGCAGCCACTTGGGCTTTGGTACACACCTTCACAGCCCATTACTGCTTAGACAAGGACTCCCGTCGGGATGCCTTGTTTGGCCAGGCTGTTCTTCAGCATCTCTTCCAAACTTAATACAACTCCTATCCACCGTCCACGGTTTGGATGCCAGAGGTCCATGGGAGGAAGCATGACCCATCTCACCTGGGTTCGCAGCTTGCTGGGGTCACCCCTTGGCATCTTTCAGCTGGGGAATCCTCATATGTGAAGACTACATTCCTGCTTATTCCTGGAGACAGCGTAGTTACTCACCTGTAATAGGTGATCTCCGGGAACAGTAGGAATTTAGTCTTCACAACCCACCCACCTCCCCTAGGAGTTGTCTCTATCTGTCTCTTTCTCTACTTCTCTCCTTTGGTCTCAGCTATAAACTCAACTGAAGTGAGAGAGGTACAGAGGTGGGAAGGTAGCACGCATGTGCTGTGGGATGCTCCCAAAAGCATTCCTATTGCATGCTGGGGAGCGTTCCCACGCGGGCTCCATCAGTACCAACGATACCCATATGTGAAGACTAAATTCCTGCTGTTCCCGGAGATCACCTGTTACAGGTGAGTAACTACGTTTTCTCACTTAACGAGTGTTACCAACGCACATTAAATGCAAAGTCTATGTGTTAGCTATTGCAGACATGACCAGTATGTTCCCGGCAGCTAACACACAACAGGTTCCCCTCACTTTCACACTAATGTGTTCTCCACGCCCACGGTCTACCTCTAACCCATCCACTGTCCACACTAGGGCATGCGTGCCAGTTAACGTGTTTTAGCAGTCGGTAGCTACCATTTTCGTGTGTGAAGGTTCATCGTGGCTAGTTACCACTTGCTAAAATGCCTATTAACTGGTCAGAGGCATTTAGCAGAAGAGCTCCTAAGTCAGCTTTTAGCTAGATAATCTGTGGTTTGGAGAATAAAGAATTACAGCAGAGCAGTGCATGGTTGATGTGCTTTATTTAATGATAAATTTCCATGAGATGAAGTTGAGTGATGTCCACTAATGAGATGCACAGAACCTGAATGCCCACATCCTCCAATATGCCGTAGTGCTGTTTTAGCCTGACTCTCAAGATTATGAAAGGGCTTGCCACTGCTGCATGCCCAAATGCAAACCGGTTAGCATTGGTGCATTCCGGGGCAGCACCTGTCAATAACCAGGTAGTGGTGATATTGATCCACTGCCCAGTTGCCAAATCATGGTGAAAGTCAGGTGCAGTAAAGGCTGGCCTATTTGCTGCAAAAGCTAACCAGGCAGTGGCTGAATATCACCGCTACTCAGTTAGCTTTCTGGCAATCCGGCCAACTTGAATGTTCAATGCCGGGGCCCAGATATGGCCCTGGCATTGAATATCCGGATTTAGAGTTCAGCGGCGGTGGCTAGCCACATGAAACATTTACTGCTATTAAGAAATAGCATTCAAGAATAGCCTTGGGTAGCAATGACTTCAGTATCTATAATCGAGATCCAGTATAAAAGACGATGATACAGAAGGACTATAATTTGAAAGACATTAATAATGTATTTACAAGGAAGGCCTATTCATTTCAGAGAATTTTCCAACAAGAGGCACTTACGTCCAAAGACTCATCTTTTCATTGAACATTACGGTTCTAGTGAAATCACATAATACTACACAAGATAACCTGTACTATCTCTCCTCGGCAATATGTTAATCTCCCTGTTTTGTTAACTCCAAGTTCACATCACCTTTAAGTTCTATGTAACTGCAATTCAATTGAGTTTGTTTGTTGTTCTCTGTAAACCGCCTTGGCCTAACCTGTTAAATAAAATAAATAAATAAATAAGTATATGATCCGGGCAGAGGCAGTCATATACACGAAGAGCGCTATGCTGCCGCATGGGTGGTTGCTGGTGCTTCAAATGCAAGCTTGCCAAATTTACTCTCTATTGTTCATCCGCAGTGATCGATTTTGCATCTTGCTTTCATTTTCTGTTTTCAGCTTTGTGAAGTTTTATTATTTCTCTATGAACACAAGATTTAAAAAAATGAAAGAACAATTCTAAAGTAAGCCCTCTTCCCTATTACCAGGTATTAAGATAGCATTTGAACCTGTAGGTTTTGATAACCTTTACTGTACCAATATGCTCTTTAAGAATTTTCCCCCCAAGTTTCTAAATTTAATAGCTGTTCAAAAGCCCTGCTTCCTTTTGCTGTAAAACTTTTTCCATCCAGTAATTGGGGGCACTGAAATCATTGTCCCCAGAATTAAATGGGAATGTAAACTAACTCCTTGGCATTAGAGACAGCCCCTTCAGAACAGTTTTGTGGTGCCCTGGGGACACTGCTAGGCTGAAGAGGACCAAAAAACACCCAAAGAGAATCAGCACAGCACCCTGATCATCTGCAAAGCCTTGAAATATCTAAAGCATACTAACACAGCAGCACGGTAGGCTGGAAGACCCTAACACAGTTCAGAGGAAGGCGACAAACATAATTTGGAGCCTATGCAATAAGTATGAGAAGAAACTTGAAGACCTAAATAAGTATATCCTAGAGGAGAGGAGGGATAGGGGGAGATATGATTCAGACCTTTTTACAGTGACGGCATTCAAAATGGCATGGGACAGACACAGTGGATTCCTTTATAGCAAGAATATAGTCAAATATCTTTTATACCTCAACAAATAGAGGGGGTTGACCAGCATGGAGCGGCAAGTACACTTACTCTAGCCACCTTAATGGGCAGACTAGATGAACCATACTCGTCTATCTGGCATCATATACTATGTTACTAAGTAGCAGAGCACTTGCATTGGCTGCAAGGCCCAAAACTTTCCAGAGGACCAACACTTACATTAGCTGCAAGGCTCTAAAAGCCCAAAGAGAATCAGCACAGCATTGAGAAAGACTGGAAAAATCCAGGTAGCAGGAATGGAGTAAAGTCAGCTAAACTATGGCCTGCAAGTTAGAATCACTGATAACCTTGGATCTCCAGGAACAAGCAGGAATGAGTCTTCACATATGGGTACGTCGGCGCCGACGGAGCCCGCACGGAAATGCTCCCCAGCATCCAATCAGAAGCCTTTGGGAGCATCCCTCGCGCGACTTCCCGCCTTTCCCACTGCCTCTCCTCAGTTTTCGTTTTTCCGCGGAGCCAACAGGACGTACCTCCTGTCACCGCAGAAACTTTTTTCTTTAAAAATCTTTATTTTCTTGTTTTGTGTGGTCGCGGCTGTCTTCCCCGCCGATACCGGTACCGCCGGTGCTTTATTCTTCTCTTTTCCTTTAGAGAAATAATTTCCCCTTCAGTTTTTTCTTTTACCCTTTGAGGCCTACTAGGCCTTTCCAACATGGAGCCTTCTTCCCCTAAGAAGTGCCCTCACTGTGGAAACTTGGTTTTCTTTTTAGACTCCAATGCCTGGTGTCTAACCTGTTTGGGTCCTGACCCTTTTTCCCCGAGTCCATGGGGCTTTAGAATCGGGAGAAGACCTTCTCTTTTTCGGGTATCCCTCGATGCCGTTTTTCCTCCTCGGGTGAGGTCCTCGGTTTACTCTTCTCTCCAGGATCAGGTAACCCACAAACAGTCTGTTAAGACTAGCCAATTCTTGAAGGGCAAGTCTCATGCCCAGCATGATGACGGCTCCGGCCTTGCCCTCAAGACCCCATTGGCAATAAGACCCCAGCGGGAGTCTTCGGGCTCCAAAGCATTTACGGGGTTTCAGGTTGTTCCTGTGGTTCACTCCTCACAGAACATACCTGAGCCATGCTCGGGGGTGGTATCCGCTTCGAGCGGTACCGATTCCCCGGCATCGGCACCAGTGTCGAGTGCTCCACTCTTCACCAAGGATCGTCAGCTGGTGTCCTCGGTGTCTTCGGGGCCGATCGATACGACCCAGACTGGCTTTCCTGCATCCCAGCCATGCGCGGGGTTGGTACCGGTTTCGAGCGGTACCGCTCCCCCGGCATCGGCACCGATATTGAGTGCTCCACTCGCCACCAGGGATTGCGGTCTGGCTTCGAGCGGTACCGCTTCCCCGGCATCGGCACCGGTGTCGAGTGCTCCACTCTTCACCAGGGCTCGTCGTCTGGTATCCTCGGTACCTTCGGGACCGATCGACCCGACCCAGACTGGTTTTCCTGCTTCCCAGCCATGCACGGGGTTGGTACCGGTTTCGAGCGGTGCCGATCCCCCGGCATCGGCACCGGTGTCGAGTGCTCCGCTCCTCACCAGGGATCGTCGTCTGGAGTCCTCGGTGCCTTCGGGGCCAATCGATACGACCCAGTCTAGCTTTCCTGTATCCCAGCCAACCGCGGGGTCGATACCGGCGTCGAGCGGTAACAATGCCCCGGCATCGGTGTCGAGTGTTCCACTCTTCACCGGGGATCGTCATCGGGTGTCCTGGGTGCCATGCTTGGGGGGGGGGTACTGGCTTCGTGCGGTGCCGATACCCCGACATCGGCGCCGGTGTCAGGTGTTCCTCTCTTCACCGGGCGTCATCCTCGGACGTCCTCGGTGCCTTCGGTACCGATCGATACGATTCCGATTGACCTTCATGTGGCGGCTTCGCCGATTCCACCATCGACGCTCGTCTCGATGCCCAGTCTGGAATCCATATCCAGTCTAGATGACTTGGTTCCGACGTGTTTCGGAGCCGATCCTTGTCGCCTCTACGCAGTATCGGGGATAATCACCAAAGCTCTCTGGTTACCTCGGTACCGCTTCGGCAACCTCTGATGCCTGCTACGAGGGCCACTTTTAAAATAATGCTGCTGCTGTGGCTCGGTGGGGGTGGCGTAGCTGGGATTTCTGGCAGGACGACTTGGCGTGGGGGGGGGGCAGCACGACTGGGGGGTTTGCCTAAGGTGGCAAAATTTTTCTTTCCTGGCTTCTCTTTACAGTGCTGCTATCTAGTTCTATTTTGAGAAAAATTACTGGAGCCCCAGCAGCTACTAGTACCTTACCCTCCTCCCTCTCTGAAAGTGTAGCCCAGCTGTAGGTCACTGGTCTCTGGACAGCAGGGTCTCAGCTTTGATTCCTGGCACCCTTGACCCTATGTAAAGGGGAAGTAGGTTCTGTTAGTCAAACTTGCCTAGTGGGTTATACTTTGATCCTCCATGTGACATCATCACCTGTGGGATTTGAATAAGTCAAATAAGGATAGACACCTAGAAAAAGGAGGAAGACTGGCAAGAATACAAAGAATACAGGTTGCAGAGCAACACAGAAAGAAGGCGGCATGAAGCAGCCAAATCAACAGAAGAGAGGCAAAGGACACATAGTAACATACTATATGACGGCAGATAAAAACCAGTAAGGTCCATCTAGTCTGCCCAGCAAGGCGGCAAGAGTAGGTGCACTTGCCACTCCGTGCAGGTCACCCCTCCCCATGCATTTGTTTAGGGGTGTACCACCGCTCCATGCAGGTCACCTCTATTTGTTGAGATAGCAGAGATAGCTAGGGTTATTTTGATTTTCTCCTGTTGCTGTAAAGGGATCCACTGTGTCTGTCCCATGCCACTTTGAATTCTGTCACTGTGTTTGCCCCCACCACTTCCATCGGGAGGGCATTCCAAACATCCACCACCCTTTCAGTGAAAACGTATTTCCTGACACTGCCTTTCAATTTACCCCCTTGCAGCTTCATGTTATGCCCTCAACATTGCCATGAGTACTGCAAGGCACTGAGCAAGGAGATAAAGGAGTAGCAGGAAAGTGACAGAGACACAAACTGGTAGAGAGAGATAAGGAGATTTTCTTTCTTTCTTTTATTTTTTTTGCTTTGGTATGCAGGTTGCAGAGTAACTGTGCTGGCAGCAGGGATCGTGACACTAGCTACCACAGAGCAGAGCTAGGGATCATGAGAGCAGGCCCAGCAGCAAGGAGAAGGAGCAGCAGAGCAGAGGGTCAGAGACACCAGCTAGCAAAGAGAGGCAAGGAAAAATGAGAGTTTAAGTTTTGGCCTATGAGGCCAAAGGCACCCACTGGAAACTAGACAGCAGGCCACAAAGCATCTGTGCTGGCAGCAATATTACTGATGGTAGGCAGCAGCGAGGGTGGCATCAGGGGCGGCCCAAGGGGGGTGCGGGGCCATGTGCGGAGACTCGGTGCGGGGCCTCATTTGCATAAATATTTGCATAATGTTACCATACACTAACTTTTAGTAAACATGTCTCTTAATGAGTGTATGGATAAAGAAAGACTAAAAGATTTCTACATTACTATAATCCAGTGCCAACCGCCAGGCACATTAGGAACTACTACAAACGCTGCCCATTTAGAACCCATAGCAAACCCGCTGTATCCTGACAGCATTACCAGGACTCACAAAGCACCAGACCCTACCTATCAAAAGGAAACACTGCAAATATTAAACCAGTACATTTCAGAGAATACTGGGGAAAGAGAACAAGTGGCAATGTCAAATAGGAATTACATAAACAGAATACCTCAGCTCAGTTACACATGCAGAACATAGACCATCACCAAACAAGGAATCGCAATTTAGAAACAGGAAGGCAATAATTAAACTGGGAACCCCAAAAGCCAAACTTGGAATGTACAACAACACTGTAGAAATAAAACTATAAATCAATTTCCTCTTGTACCAAACAAAGCGCAGACGTTAATGATGCACATTTCCCAGAGCTTTCATATTCCAGTTAATAAATTCAAAATAAAGAGATATATTTCTACCTTTTGTGCATTTTTTTTCAGTTGCAATTGCTCCAGCCACTTTCTTCTGGTTTCTTCATGTTTTCTGCTAACTCTCCATCGTCTGCTGTCCATTTGTCCTTTCTTCTCTTCTAGTTTTCTTTCCATCCTCTCTCTCTACATCTGCTTTAACATACTAATCTTTATCCTTTTGCTCTTTCCTCATTCTTATTTCATCCACACAAATTTTACCCCTCCATCCTCAATCCCCACTTACTCTCCCAATACCCGGCCAATTGTAGATTTTTCATCCCTCCCACACAAAATATTTTTCCCCTCTCCATTTTACTCTCCCAGCCCCATCCCATTCTAATCCTCCCCCAACATCAGCTCCCTTCTAGTTCCAGTCTCACCCAGCATCCATTCCCTTCTAGTCCCTGCATCAGCCCATTTCCAGTCCTAGCCCCCCATCAACCCATTTCCAGTCCTAGCTCCCCCATCCATTTTTAGTCTGAGTCCCTTCATCAGCTCATTTCCAATCCTAGCCCCCCATCAGCCCATTTCTAGTCATTTCCTAGCCCCACCATCAGCCCATGTCAAATCCTAGCTCCCCTCCACTCAGCCCAATTCCAGTCCAAGCCCCCCCATGAGCCTACTTCCAGTTCTAGCCCCTCCATGAGTCCATTTCAATTCAAGCCCCCACCACAGCCCATTTCCAATCTTAGCTCCCCCCAACAGCCCATTTCCAGTCCTATCCTAGCTGCTCCATCAGCCCATTTTCAGTTCTAGCTCCCTTCCCTCACAGCCCATTTCCATTCCAAGCTCCCTCCCCATCAGCTATTTGCAGTTCAAGCCTCCCCGTCCACTCAGTCCATTTCCAGTCATAGCAATCCCCCAACCCATTACCAGTCCTAGCCCCTCATCAACCCATTTTCAGTTTAAGCCCCCCTATAACCCATTACCAGTCCTAACCCCCCATCAGCCCACTTCCAGTCTTAACCCCATCAGCCCATTTCCAGTCAGCCCCCCATAGCCCATTGCCAGTCCTAACCCCCCCATCAGCCCACAGCCCATTACTAGTCCTAACCACATCAGCCCACCTCAAGTCCTAACCCCCCATCACCCCATTTCCAGTCAGCCTCCATCAACCCCCAGCCCATTACATGTCTTATCCCCCCAGCCCATTTCATTTCCTTACCACCCCATCACCCCATTTCCAGTCAGCCTCCATCAGCCCCCAGCCCATTACCAGTCTTAACCCCCCCAGCCCATTACCTTTTTCAACCCCCCCATCCCATTTACACTCCTAAACCCCCCCCAGCCCATTTCCAGTCAGCCTCCATCAGCCCCAGCCCATTAGCAGTCTTAACCCCCCTAGCCCATTTCCAGTCCTAACCCCCCCCAGCCCATTTCCAGTCCTAACCCCCCCTCACCCCATTTCCAGTCAGCCTCCATCAGCCCCAGCCCATTAGCAGTCTTAACCCCCCCAGCCCATTTCCAGTCAGCCTCCATCAGCCCCAGCCCATTAGCAGTCTTAACCCCCCTAGCCCATTTCCAGTCCTAACCCCCCCTCCAGCCCATTTCCAGTCCTAACCCCCCCCTTGCACAATTCCTGTCCTAACCCCCCCTTGCTATTTTCCAGTCCTAACCCCCCCCCTTGCACATTTCCAGTCCTAACCCCCCCCTTGCACATTTCCAGTCCTAACCCCCCCCTGCACATTTCCAGTCCTAACCCCCCCCCTTGCACATTTCCAGTCCTAACCCCCCATCACCCCATTTCCAGACAGCCTCCATCAGCCCCCCCCCTTCCCTTCCCTTCCCTTCCGGCAAATTAAAAACAAAAACAAAAATCTGGCTCTAGCTGCTGCCGCTGCCGCGTCCGTCGCAGCAGCGGCAGAATGGCGTGTCCCGCGGGGCCCCCTCTCCTCGTCGAGCCCTCTGCAAGGGCTTTCAGATTCGCGAAGGGAGAGTGCTCCCTCGCGTCTCTGTAAAGCCCGCAGGGGCTAATGGGAAATTTCCCATCAGCCCCTCGCGTCTAAAGGGGCAGATGGGAAATTTCCCATTAGCCCCTGCGGGCTTTACAGAGACGCGAGGGAGCACTCTCCCTTCGCGAATCTGAAAGCCCTTGCACAGAGGGCTCGACGAGGAGAAGGGGCCCCGCGGGACACGCCATTCTGCCGCTGCTGCGACGGACGCGGCAGCAGCCAGAGACAGGTTTTTTTTTTAAATGTAATTTAAAAAAAAAGCAGAATGTTCTTTGCGCGGGGCCCCCTGAAACGCGGGGCCCTGTGCAAAAAACATTCTTGCTCAATGGACGGGCCGGCCCTGGGTGGCATTAGCTACAATAGAGCAGAGCTACGGATGGAAGATTCAAGAAAGCTGCATGCTAACGGGTTCTATCAGGTCTCTGCCTTCATTTTTCAAGGCGAAGTAGAAAGGTTTCTCCCTTAGCGTTTTGGGTGAAACTTGCAATTGTCCATTCTTCCTTTTTTGGTCAAGAAGAAATAAGTTTACATGGAATTATCAGGAGCAATGGGGACCTGTAATTTGGTAGAATTTCCCATTTGATCTCCAGCCACCAGTCCTGATTATTTGCAATCCTCTAAGCCACTGCAACGATGATCTTCAGCACAGGCACAGTCCAGCATTTTACCTTTTATTGTCGAGAGTGTTGGAGTTGTACTGGACTTTCCCTCGGAAATTATTGATGAGAAGCTGCTGTCTTATGACTGATGAAGAGCTGTTAGTGTCACTTAAAGCAGCAGAGGGCATTTCAAGCTCGATCAGTCCCTTGACTGAGGTCTGAGTAGTCATGCAGCATGATGCTGATGAGAGATAGTCAAGGATATTCTGCAGATGGTCTTGGCCAGCTGGGAGACAAGCCGCATAGTGCTTCAAGATTAAGAACATAAGACATGCCATACTGGGTCAGACCAAGATCCATCAAGCTCAGTATCCTGTTTCCAACAGTGGCCAATCTAGGTCATAAGTACCTAGCAGTTTCACCAAAAGACAGAGGTTCCACAATGCTTGTATTGGGTCAAGCAGTGATATACCGGGTCCCTTTTAATAATGGTTTATGGACTTTTCCTCCAGGAACTTGTCCAAACCTTTTTTAAACCCAGCTACACTAACAGCTTTTACTACATCCTCTGGTAACAAATTCCAGAGTTGATTGCACAGAGTGAAAAAATATTTTCTCTAATTAGTCTTAAATAGTTTATCCTGTAGCTTCATTGCATGTCCCCTAGTCTTTTTATATTCTGATTACGTAAACAATCGATCTACGTTTACCCGTTCCACTCTGTTCATTAATTTATAGACTTCTATAATATCTCCCCTCAGCCGTCTCTTTTCCATGTTAAAGAGCCCTAATCTTTTTAGCCTTTCTTCATAGGGGTACCCTTCCATCCCCTTTACCATTTTCGTGGCTCTTCTCTGTACCTTTTCTAATAACGCTATATCCTTTTTAAGATACGGCGACCAGAATTGCACGTAATATTCAAGGTGCGGTCGCACCATGGAACAATACAGAGGCATTATAATATCCTTTGTTTTATTTTCCATTCCTTTCCTTATGATACCTAGCATTCTATTTGCTCTCTTGGCCGCCGCTGCACACTGGGAAGAGGTTTTTAACATGTTATCCACGTTGACACTTAAATCTTTTTCGAGGGTGGTGGTTCCCAATGTGGGACCTTGCGTTGTGTAACCATAGTTTGGGTTTTTCTTTCCTAGTGCATAACTTCGCACTTGTCCACATTAAATTTCATCTGCCATTTAGATGCCCAGTCTTCCAATTTATCAAGATCCTCTTGCAATTTTCAATAATCCTCATTGTTTTTAACAACTTTAAATAGTTTCGTGTCATCTGCAAATTTTATAACCTCACTCGTTATTCCCTTTTCCAGGTCATTTACGAATATGTCAAAAAGCAGCGGACCCAGCACAGATCCCTGGGGTTGTGATCAGATTAGCCTGCTTGATCCATGGAGGTGTCATTAAATGGCCCATTGCTGAAGCAGCTATTTGAAGCAAAAGCAGGAAGTAACTGTGTATATTGGTTTGGATTTGAACAAATGAAATAGTTGCTATTATTGTGTCTACTGAGATGGAACAAAAAGAGGAAGTTCAGGAATTAAGTGACTCTTCAGTTGGAGTGACATTAAAAGCCATCTCTTGACTGGAAAAATTAGTGGTTACTAAATTAGAAGTACTACATGATGTCATGGTAGAATTTAAGAGTAGGCTACAATCTTGTGAACAGAAAATGGAGAAAATTGAAAATACTGAAAATTTGAATATAAGAGTCATTAATTTCCCTATGCTTGATAATTTGACTGGTTTGAATTTGATTAAGAGTAATTTATGTGAAATGTTTAGAAGTTCCAGAGTATTTCTTACCTCCTATATTATCAGCTTATTATTTGCCTGCAAAGAATACTTTGAGATCTAAGAAGAAAGTGAAGTCTGGGATTCCTACTTCTGGACTTAATTTATCATTATTCATTTATTTATTTGATTTCTCTTATATACCACGCTATTCAAATCAGTGCAGTTTGCATATAACAGAACATATACAATGCAGGCGGGCTGTATTGTATTTACAATGAACAGGGACTATAACTTGGACATAACTGGGGTAACTATCTACAAATTATTTACACTAGTAACAATCTGAACATACTAATATCTACATGGAATGGCTCCGGTGAGGTTAGCTGCAGAACAGTGTGCTTGGTGAGTTGTTGGAGAGGTCCTGGTGACTGGGGGTGTCTGATTGTGAGCTGTCTTCTGAGTAGTATTGTAAGAATAGGTGGTGCTTCAGCGCCTTCCTAAATTGGGTCAGGTCGGTGATTGCTCGAATGGCTGTAGGGAGGGCATTCCAACATCTGGGTGCATAAAGCATTAACGCCCTATTGGATGTTGCGTGGATGCATTTTGTTATTTCATTAGGTGTTATCAGTTATTGACCACTGCGGATCTTCTGGATCTGGTCGGGGGTGTGATGTGGATTAGCCCAGTGATGGAGGTGGTAGGTTGGTTGTTTATGGCTTTAAAGGTCATTACTAGCATCTTGAAAGTTAGTCTGCCGTGGATTGGTAGCCAGTGGAGTTGTTTCAGGATTGGTGTAATGTGGTCTATTCTTGAGGCTCCGTATAGAATTCTGGCGACTGAGTTCATTGCCAGCTAGAGTGGGTTCAGTGACGCCTGAGGGAGTCCGTGTAGGATTGCGTTAGCATAGTCGAAATGTGGGATTACGAGAGCTTGATAGATTGTGCGAAAGTCATCTGGGTCCAATAGAGGTCGCAGATGCCATAGTGTCCGTACTTTATAGTATATCACCTTAACTGTATTTCCTACGTGGGTTTTCAAGTCCAGCCATTGGTCCAAAATGACCCCTAGGTAGCGGATTGTGGGTTTGGCAGTCAGCTCATCATCCTTCACCTTTAAGGAGGCTGGAGGAGTGAAGCCTTGGTTTCTTGTAATGAAGAGAACATCTGTCTTCTTGTGGTTTATTCGGAGATTTTGAGTATGGAGCCAGTCTGCAACAGCGTCGAAATAGCTTGTTAGTGGGGAGAAGTCAGGCTGGTCCATTGAGAAAGGCATGTAGAGCAGTACGTTGTCTGCGTATACCAGGCAGGCAATGTTAAAAGAGCGGATCAGGGCGCAGATGGGCTGCATGTATATGTTGAACATCAGTGCCGATAGTGAGGAACCCTGTGGCACACCCTGTTTTTGTTGGAAGGGTTCTGAGGTTGATGTGCCGGTTCTTACGTGCTGAATTATCTGCAAAACTGCTTCCTGAAATTTATTTATTTATTTATTTACAGTCTCTTATATACCGCACTATTCAGCATCAGCGCGGTTCACATGGAACAAAAAATGCTCAGTACAATTAACATGTAAGAGTTTACAGATAACAGGGCAAGTAAATTGGATAACAGGGGTAAACTATTTACAGCATTTGCTACATAAACTTGTATAACAGTGGCAAACTATTTACAAATATTGTTACATAAAGTCGTATGATCCTGAATACCATAGAAACTAATGCACCACTAAGGGTTAGGGAATCTTTCTTGGCATGTTGTTGGGGAACCATATAATTGCTTAGCGGGTTGCATCTCTGTCTCAGTGGGTGAGGATGGGTTCTATGAGATACTTATTGAAAAGATGGTATTTAAGGGCTTTCCTAAACTGTGTGATGCTCTTAATAGCCCGGATATCTGGAGGTAATGCGTTCCAGCATCTTGGTGCACTGATACTAAACGCCCTATTGGCTGTAGATGTTGTGCACGCTGTTAATGCTTTCGGGACTTTTAAGGTGTTTGTAGCTGTGGATCTCCTTGCTCTATTAGGAGATGTGATATGGATGAGGGCCGTTATTGATTCAGGGGAGAGCTTGTTAATAGCTTTAAAAGTGAAATGAATGGAATGGTTATCTTGCTTGTGATAATCTGAATCAGACCATGATTGGATTTTTCAATTGTCTTTCCCTTCTCATTATAAAAAAGGTTTTTGATTGCATTATAGGATACTCTGATATTTCATTTGATACAATCTCATAAGTGCAATTTTCTGGCATTTAGGTCTCAGGTACTGGCACCAGGAGCTATTATGGTGCTGAATTATCCTTGCGAGTATAAAATTATGTATGCCTCCAATACATATGTAGTTTTTATTTATTTATTATTTTTTTATTAAGCATTTATAATACATATATACTCCACATCAAGCACGGAAAACCAAATGAAAAAGAAACATATCAATAAGAAAATATTTTCCCAAAGGAAGAAAAAAGCAAATTTTGTAACGCCCATATCATGAGAACAGTGTCAGCTTATATATAGCAAGCAATTGTCAAAGAAAAACAGACACTTAACAGCCATTCTAGGAGGAGATAATACTTCTTATCAACACCAACATCCATGACCCCTGCCTATCCAAAAGAAATTTCTCCAGGTGGGAAAGCTCAAGAAAAACAGAAGTCTGCCCCTGCAAGGTTACAACACATTTGCAGGGGAAGCACAGAAGAAAAGAACCACCCAAAGCCAACATTTTGGGGTTCAATTGAAGAAGTTGCCTCCTTCTCAACTGGGTCGTCTGTGTGACATCGAGGAACACATTTAGTTTTTGCCCACAAAACACAGCATCTTTACACGTAAAGAAAAGTTTAAGAATTTTACATTTGATAGCTTCTGAGATAAATGTAACCAACAGGCTCTTACGCTTATTGATCACGTCAGAAGAGTCTTTAAGAAACTCTGTGAAATTTTCTACTGTGGCACAAAGGGAATCAAAAGACCCTTCATCAGCTGCAGCTACTCGAGCCCTAAGGGGAACATAATATGCTCATATAATGTCAACAGGATCAGTCAACTTAAGAATTTCAACAAAATACTTTTTAAACAATATTTCAGGAGAGAGCAAGTTCGTTTGTGGAAAATTCAGGAACTGAAGATTCTGGACACAAGAAAGATTCTCGAGTGCCTCCAGTCTGGCATGCGTGACCAAAGAGTCTTTAATATGTGAAACATTAGTAGCACAAGTAGCTTGGACCTGGGAATCTATCTGTGCCAAGGAATTCTTCAACCGTGTGACTTTAGAGTCCAAATCAATTAATTTTACTACAGTTTCTTGGGTAAAATTACATAAAGAAACTACAGTAGAGGAAAGTTTTATATCAATGCTCTTAAAAGCCCCAAATAGGTCTCTCAAGAGTTATTTCCCCATCAGAGGAAACTTTCAGAGGCACAATTGCAAAGTCTTATCCAACACTGGAACAGGAACCAGAGGCTTAATCTCACCATTCAAAATCATAGAGGAGAGCAGGGGCAATGGATGCGGAGGTGGTGTCAGCCCTCCTGAGCTCAGAGAAGCTCTATCGGGCGAAGAATGACCATGGGCAGGAGGACAAGATGTTTAACAATAGGCCCTACAATCATACCTATAGATGCAATGTCCTCCTTTCCACCTCCATTGTTTTTCCGCTTCCCCATGTTGTCAAGTGACGAACAGGGAGACAGTACCAGATGACCTCAGGTGCACTGGGCACCAAAGGAGCGTTTCCTGACCCTCTGGTCATGTCCCTTTGTTTCGTGACCCGCAAGCCTCGACACGCAGCCCATTGAGGCAACCACAACTCTTATGCCAGTAGAGAGAGCCTTCCGAGTCAGCAGGGTCATCCTCCAGAATGCCTGCAAGAGCTAGAACACCCAGACAGGGGCGGCCCAAGGGGGGCGTGGAGACTCAGTGCGGGGCCTCATTTACATAATGTGCCTCATTTGCATAAATATTTGCATAATGTTACCATACACTAACTTTTAGTAAACATGCCTCTTAATGACTTATGGATAAAGAAAAGACTAAAATATTTCTACATTACTATAATCCAGTGCCAACTGCCAGGCACATTAGGAACAACTACAAACACTGCCCATTTAGAACTCATAGCAAACCCGCCGTATCATAACAGCACTATCTTTGAGGAGAAGGATGTTACCAGTGGTGTGCCCCAGGGATCTGTCCTTGGTCTGATTCTTTTTAACATCTTTGTTAGTGATATAGCGGAAGGGCTGTCGGGTAAGGTTTGCCTCTTTGTGGATGATACCAAAATCTGCAATAGAGTAGACACCCAGGAAGGTGTAGATAACATGAGGAGGGATCTAGCTAAGCTTGAAGAATGGTCTAGAATTTGGCAGCTTGTATTTAATGTTAAAAAATGTAAGGTCATGCATTTGGGCTGCAGCAATCCAAGGGAGCAATATAGTATAGGGGGTGAAGTACTTTTGTCCACTAAAGAAGAGCGGGACCTAGGCGTGGTTGTGTCTGATGATCTTAAAGTAGCTAAACAGGTAGAAAAGGCGATGGCAAAAGCTAGTAGGATGCTTGGGTGCATACAGAGAGGAATGGCTAGCAAAAAAAAGGAGGTGATAATGCCTCTGTATAAGTCTTTGGTGCGACCTCATTTGGAGTATAGTGTGCAATTCTGGAGACCGCACCTCCAAAAAGGATGTGAACAGGATGGAGTCGGTGCAGAGGGTGGCTACTAAAATGATTAGTGGTCTTCATTATAAAGCATATGAGGACAGACTTAGGGATCTTAGTATGTACACCTTAGAGGAAAGGCGGGATAGAGGTGATGTGATTGAAATGTTTAAATACCTCCGTGACATAAATGTTCAGGGAGAGAGACTCTTTAAATTGAAAGCAATTTCTGCTACGAGGGGACATGGGATGAGGGTGAAGGGAGATAGATTCAGGAATGATATGCGGAAATATTTCTTTACGGAAAGAGTAGTGGATCAGTGGAATAGTCTCCCAGTGGAGGTGGTAGAGATGAGGACAGTAACTGAATTCAAAAAAGCATGGACAAACACAGAGGATCTCTAAAGGTAAAAAGGGGACTGTTGTAGTTGTTGATATGGAAGGACAGACTAGATAGACCATAGGGTCTTTTTCTGTTGTCATATTTCTATGTTTCTACCAGGGCTCACAAAGCACCATACTCTACCAATCAAAAGGCAACACTGCAAATATTAAACTAATACATTTCAGAGAATAACAATACATGACCTACTGGGGAAAGAGAACAAGTGGCAATGTCAAATAGGAATTATATAAACAGAACACCTCAGCTCAGTTACACATGCAGAACATAGACCATCACCAAACAAGTAATCACAATTTAGAAACAGGAAGACAATTAAACTGGGAACCCCAAAAGCCAAACTTGGAATGTACAACAACACTGTAGAAATAAAACTATAAATTAATTTCCTCTTGTACTAAACAAAGCGCAGATGTTAACAACCTTATCCTACAATCAAAGTGGTTACATCACATCACAAGTGGGTAACATTTCCCAGAGCTGACATATTCCAGTTAATAAATTCAAAATAAAGAGATATTTTTATACCTTTTGTGCATTTTTTTTCAGTTGCAATTGCTCCAGCCACTTTCTTCTGGTTTCTTCGTGTCTTCTGCTAACTCTCCATCGTCTGCTGTCCATTTGTCCTTTCTTCTCTCTTCTAGTTTTTTTTCCATTCTCTCTCTACATCTGTTTTAACATACTAATCTTCTCCTTTTGCTCTTTCCTCATTCCTATTTCATCCACTCAAATTTTACCCCTCCATCCTCAATCCCCACTTACTCTCCCAATACTCGGCCAATTGTAGATTTGTCTTCCCTCCCACACAAAATATTTTTCCCATCTCCATTTCACTCTCCCAGCTCTATCCCATTCTAATCCTCCCCCAACATCAGATCCCTTCTAGTTCCAGCCCCACCCAGCATCCACTCCCTTCTAGTCCCCACATCAGCCCATTTTCAGTCCTAGCCCCCCATCAGCCCATTTCCAATCCTTTCCTAGCCACACCATCAGCCCATTTCCAGGCCTAGCTCCCCCATCCATTTCCAGTCCTATCCGAGTCCCTCCAGCAGCTCATTTCCAATCCCAGCTCCCCATCAGCCCATTTCTAGTCCTTTCCTAGCCCCACCATTAGCTCATGTCAAATCCTAGCTCCCCTCCACAAAGCCCATTTCTATTCCAAGCCCCATCCCCATCAACTATTTGCAGTTCAAGTCCCCCCTTCCACTCAGCCCATTTCCAGTCCTAGCAACCCCCCCAGCCCATTACCAGTCCTAGCCCCCACATAGCCCATTACCTGTCCTAGTCTCCCCCATAGCCCATTACCAGTCCTAAGCCCCCCATCAGCCCACTTCCAGTCTTAGCCCCCCCATAGCCCAATTCCAGTCCTAACCCCCCATCAGCCCACCTCCAGTCCTAACCCCCCATCAGCCCACTTCCAGTCTTAGCCCCCCCATAGCCCATTACCAGTCCTAACCCCCCTCCCCCCATCAGCCCAGCTAGATAAAAAAACACAATCTGGCTGCTGCTGCCACTGCCACCATGGCAGCGGCAGAATCGAGCATCTTGCGGACACCCCCCTGCCCGGCAGAGTCCTCCCTGCAGCTTCAGCTCCCAAAGCGTGGGTTTTTCAGAGCCGCGAAGGGAGAGTTTCCTTCTCGCGGCTCTGTTAATCCCGCCGGGGCTGATGGGATTTCCCATCAGCACTGGCATGATTAACAGAGCCACGAGAGAGAAGCTCTCTCTCCGCGGCTCTGACAGCCGACACTGAGGCAGCTGATGCTGCAGAGAGGGCTCTGCTGGGCAGGGGGGCCCCGCAAGATGCTCGATTCTGCCGCTGCCACGGCGGCGGCAGCAGCCGGATTGTGTTTTTTAAATCTAGCTGGGCTGAAGTGGAATGTTTTTTGTGCGGGGCTCCCTGAAATGCGGGACCCTGTGCAAAAAACATTATTGCTCAATGGACAGGCTGGCCCTGCACCCAGAGATACAATAATCACCAGCACACAGCTGGTCAGTCGCACAGAGTAGATGGTCAGCCCCAATCCTCCATAGCAACAAACCAATGCTGCCTGATCCAGAGCCCAGCTGGCCATCCGTGGGTTGGGTGGCGGGGAAGAGGAGAGTCTGTGTCGCAGGAGCCAGTAGAGCCTGCACAAGGACGACCCCGCAGGTATGCAGGGCCTGATTCTGTATGCTGCAGGAACGTCTTGCTCCCATGGTACTGAATCGGTTGCTAATGGGCCCATACTGCTTGGAACCATCTGGATGACCCAAATGTGCCCCTTTCAGAACTGGGCTCCACATGTTGAAAGAGATAGTGAGGCTTCTGCATAGAGAAATGCATCAACTAGTGCAGGGATTTTTAACCCAGTCCTCAGGGACTAGTCTGGTTTTCAGGATATCTTTGAATAGTCTTCCCGCAACCTTATTTATTTTTTAGTAGTATTTAGCTTATGCCTTTTCAATAGTAGTTGAAGGCGAGTTATGTTCAGGTATAGTAGGGATTTCTCTGTCCACAGAGGACTTACAATCTAAGTTTGTACCCGAGGCAGTGGAGGGTTAAGAGACTTGCCCAAGACCACAAGGAGTACCAGTGAGATTTGAACCCTCGTCTTTCTGAAAACTAGACTGGACTGATAGTCCCTAAGAGCCAGTAAATTAGTGCATTCCATGGCATGGAGCAAGCAGACATGAAATACCTCATTAAACTCCCATGTTCACCCTATTTGCTTCCATTTGGCCTCCCTTGCATCCCCTAATCCAGTTTTAAATTGTGATTTTTAATTTCTAGTGAGTCAAATAACTATTTGTCTCAGCCTCCCTTTCCAGATGTAAAATGGGTGACTCAATCAACCTCACTGTGCACAAACCTTCCTTTGTAGGTACATCATTTCTAAAATAAAATGTATATTAGTTTACATCAACAGCACATAAATGTTGAGTTTTCTAGTGAAAACCAGTTGATTCTTGCCAACACTTGATCATGAATGCAATTAAAAATGTAAGGCTTGAACATTATGAAAATGAAACCCTTGTCCTTGTATAACGAGTTGCTGCAAATATTGTTTAGACCTACATCAAATAAAAACTTGATTGTTGCACAGAGACCTATTTCACACTGCTCTCATGGTGATATTCAACTATTTGAGCATGGGCCAGGAAACCTCTTTGCAATGAATGTTCAGCAGCAGCCTCGGGCACTTAACTCTAGAAAGCCTAAAGAAAGTGGAAATACGTGGCCCAGAAATGATGATTATTGTTGTTATTAGAAATAACATAAGGCAACGTTATAGCAGCCTTCTGATGTCCTGCAGAAATCTAGATTCTTTGCAGACTGTGATTCCTTATGTTGGGCCAAATGTAAGAATTATTCAAAGATGTTAAGATGCACAGCCTTTCGAGCAGACTAAGGGGTATGTTTGCTAAACCGTCTTAATGTTACCGGCGCTAGTTGCAGCGATAATGTGAAGAATGCCATATAAAGAGTGGGCGTTCCAGTCCTAAGGTAGCAAGAATATGTATCGTGCGATAGTGTGCACCGTGGCACGTTAACGCGCGTTAACCCTAAGTACATGCCAGCGCAGTGTTAGAAGCTATAAAGATGTAGCCCACTGGTTACTGCAATGACTGTGGAGGCAGAGGTCATGGGTTTGATCCTGCAGTGATGTAATCTAAAAAGGCTGTCAGAGGCATTTTCTTTTAATTTAAATCAGTGCTGCCAGCAAAAACACCCTCACAGTGCCGTAACCTAAGGTGCCTCTTAAGGCGCTCCCTAGGTCAAATTATAAAGTGCCCTGTCTGCCAAGGCACCCTATAATGTACCCTATAGGGCGCCTTACAGGGCGCCTATGAGGCACCTTAGGCTACAGCACTGTGAGGGTGTTTCTGCTGGCAGCACTGATTTAAATTAAAAGAAAATGCCTCTGACAGCCTTTTTAGATTACACCACTACGGGATTGAACCCATGACCTCTGCCTCCACAGTCAGTGAAGTAACCAGTAGGCTACATCATTATAGCTACTACCACATTGCTGGCTGGCTACAGAAAGACTGCAGGTCACCACACAAACTGTCTGCTGTGGTTGCCAGGATAGGGTAAACCCACCCGTACCCATGATGCAATGCACATGCAGATCAGCAGTCTACAGCTGATCACATAATGGGGTATGCACCCCCACAGCACCTAGGCCTGGTAGGGGGAACTGACTGTGTGTGTTACTGGCACAGAGTAGCTACAGACTGTGACATTGTGCGGGTCCTGTGCTCACCCTGAGGGTGAGGTGTGGTACCCAGGACCAGGTCTGCAGCACCTGGCTTGGCTGAGATAGGTTATGCTGTAGGGCCTCATCAGTGCCAGTGTGTGATAGGTAGTCCTTGCAGACACACCTAGGATACACCTGTGTCCATCTGTATTTCCCAGTCATGTCTAGCCCTTGTGAACTATAATGCACCCAGAATAGTGCATGTCCTGTGTGGGTGCCATGGTCACATGTTATAGGTGAAGGGGGGGGGGGTGTTTGGACCCAAATGCGGATTATGCAGCACTACCCAACCCGCCCTTGGTGGATCATGGGGGGAGGGGGGAAACAGGATCTCCCACCAACAGATCCACATTGTACATCTCTGCAATGGTGGCAGTAGAGAGAACCATCAACCCCAGTCCTGCTGGGGAACAGGCACCCTACAGGGCAGTCAATGCAGATCTGTACGCATCACATAAGGCAATGGCAGACAGGCAGAACGCTGGAGAAGCTCAGCTGGCCCCTACCACTATCTGACATTCAACAGCATACGGCACAGTCAGTCTCCACCCACTGCAGGGCATTCCAGCCATACACATGCTGACTGTAGACAGTCTGCTAGCTAGTACATGTTCCTGAAGGAACTGTTTGCACACAAAAATGGGATGTGAACACACACACCAAGCAGGTATATCAGTGATTGGGCCCCAGAAAAGAAAACCCATGAATATCACTTGAGAGAAATAGTGTATAGCACTATGGGGGAACTTAGCCATGCTGTGATCACTGCTCAGTCAGGGTGAGAGTGACCTCCCAGCATGACATGCTGTGGCCACCCTGTTCGTGCAGGTGGTGGTCGGGCACTACAATGTCCCAGCCATTACCCTATACCCTGTGCAGATGCATCCTGCCCATGCCACCCTGTCCGGGCCATACCCACAGTACCTTGCTCCTCATTATGCACATTGGCAGGCTAACACTGGAAACAGTGCAAGCAGTGTGGGCTCAGTAAGGTGTAGGCCAGGGGTGTCCAACCCTGTCCTGGAGGGCTGCAATCCTGGCAGGTTTTTGGGATAGTCCTAATGAATATGCATGAGATATATATGCATTAGAGATATCCTGCCAACCTGACTGGTTTGTGGCCCTCCAGGACTAGATTTGGAGATCCGCCTTAAACCTCTGTCATTTTAGATTGTGAGTGGGCAAGGTGCAGATGTCCTAGACATCAAAAGGGTAGATAGAATTTGTCACATCCCTCCTCGATTCTCATCACCACCAAAAAGTTGTCTAATAGACAACATTTTGGTGGTGGTGAGAAGCGAGGAGGAATGTGACAAATTCTATCTACCCTTTCTGATGTCTAGGACATCTGCACCTTGTCCACTCACAATCTTAAATGATAGAGGTGTAAAGCAGGGATCTCCAAACCAGTCCTGGAGGGCCACACACCAGTCAGGTTGGCAGGATCTCTCTAATGCATATATTCATGCATATTCATTAGGGCTATCCCAAAAACCTGCCAGGATTGCGGCCCTCCAGGACAGGGTTGGACACCCCTGGTGTAGGCAGCCACAACACACTGGATAGACAGACACACACTCCCACACCTATGCCAGCATTGTGCAAATATAGAGGTTTGTGGCAGCCCTGGGCACAGTGCAGGCATTGCTATGGTACGCAAAACTGTTGGGGTCACTCCCCGGGGTGGTTAACACTGTCAGAATCAATAACTGAAACACACTCCACAGATATTAGAAAGGTTGCTATGATGAATCTCTATCAACACATCGTGTTTAAATTAGGATTTGTTATCTGACTTTAATCATAGCAACCTTTTGATATATGTGGAACGTGTTCCCAAGTTTAGGATGGCATTGCTAAGGTATGCAGGTGCCAGTATTGGGAGATGCTGCTCCGCGCAGGGCCCAACAGCCTGACTCTCCATGAGGCATTGGATAGTGGAGCCTGTGGGTGTGGGTGTGGGTGTTTGTACCCCTTTTGGCCTCTTCTCTAGGGCTGAGTTTCCCAACTCTGGTCCTGGTGGGCCAAATACTGTTCAGGTTTTCATGCGGTCCCTAATGAATATGCATGAGATACATTTGCATACAATGGGGGCGGTGCATACAAATGCAGCACAGGCATATTTATTAGGGACAGCATGAACCTGAATGGTGTTTGGCCCTCCAGGACTGCAGTTGGGATACTCTGCTCTAGGCATTGCACATGTTTATGGTGTCTGTGCTCTGTAGGGTAAAATATAGGCGTTTCAGGCATGTTTATTTTATCTGTAATAAAGTTCCATCTTTATTTCCATGGTTTAGTACTGGGTAAAATATGGGGACAGGATTGGCAGGAGCCACAGCTGGGACTTGAACTTGTGATCTTCTGCTTCTGAACAAACTGGCTGTGTGTACTGCACCAATCTGTTGCCACAGGGGCAGAACATTCCCTGGAGATACCATGACTATTCGTCAGACAGACCTTGTCTGTTGCAGTGCACGGCACCCACCTAAATGAGGCTTGGCCATGGTCTGCTGTGGGTAGATGCCACTGCCCCCTCTGCAACCAGCACCCCTCCACCACCATGCTGACATGCCCTTATGCTGGTGGTGCGCAGTCCCAGGCCATCCAGTGTGCCGGTAGGCAGCTCCCATGGTGTGGGTTCTCGGGTAGGGGTGCCTACATGGACATGCGTGCTTCCCCCCCCCCCCCCCCAACACCGCCTGCCAATGTTCTGTGCCCTTGGGGGTACCTGCTGAGTAATATCCCCTGGGACACACACACTTGTGCCCATGTTGGACCCTCGTCAGTTGCTATCTTGCTGCTTTATAGTTTCGGCATTCCTATATGCCACCTAGGCATCTGCCTAGTCCGCACTGTGCCCCAGCTGGACCACAGCAAGTGCCACCTGCAGCCCCTGTATCCCATTTACAGCATCAGTACAGTTGCCATTTCTTACGTGCCCACTCTACTGTTGCTGCACATGTGCACGCCATAACAAACCTGCCCAATATAAACGACAACAACCCTGATCACCGCTATTTCAATGTGGGATCATTCACTTTGTAGGGAGACAGAGCATAGACCCTTCCAAACATGATATCTTCATTTTTACGCTTTGTCAGTAGTGTTGCTTTATGTTTATCATTATTATCACTATTGGCCAGCTTGGTTATTGGGATTTCAGATGTGGTTCTGGTCATTTTATATGTTTATTTGCCTTTTTGGTTCCTGCACATGTATCACTACTATCACTTTTCTGGGTTTCCCTGCCTTTGCTGTACATTGCGGACTGAAATGGTTTCTCTTTCCTGCAAATGTGCCTCTAGCGCGAGGTTTTCACTGGCGCTAATTTTCAGACCTTCATTTCATGGCGTTAGTGTGCATGGAGCCTCTCCCCGCCCACTCTCCGCCCATTGACCCCTTCTCTCCGCCCTCTGGGAAGCCTTACTCCGCCCTTCAGACCCAGCTTTCACAGCGTTAGTGTGCCTTAACGCTGCTGCCGACGTTATCGCGTGATAATGTTACATATCGTGTGATAACGTTGGCGCTGCTACGTTAAGACGGTTTAGTAAAGATACCCCTAAGTCAGCGGTTCCCCATTCAAGATTTCAGGATATTCACAATGAAAATGAACAAAAGAAATTTGCATGCAATGGAGGCAGTGCATGCAAATATATCTTATGGTTCAATGTGGATATCCTGAAAAACCTGACTGCCTGGAGGAGGGGGGGGGGGGCAGTCCTCCAGGACAGATTTGGGAACCATGGGACTAAGGAATATTTTTGGTATCACAACTTGCAAAGAATCCAATGACAGGTTATCACATTTGGAAAAAGTGGTGGAGTTCTGTCCATCATCGCAGCCTAGGATACTCTGCCTCGCCGCTCGACATTCAGGTAAAGCAGCGTTTTAGAATGAAACATCTTCATCTGTTTTTAATAGCTATCTCTTTTTCTCAGATGAAATATGAGGTTATTAGAGACAACAGACTTCCTAGACCGTTACGTACTGTTTTTTTGGAAGGATCAAAAAGATTAACAAAGAAGATGCTGGCAGAAAAAGATGATTTTGTCCAGCTATTCTGCTTATTCTACCTGCTTGATCTTTGATCTTTTCCCTCCCTCCGCAACTAAGGTCCCTTTGTCTCTGCCCCCTGCGTGCATGCTGGAATGCTTTTACTGTTTTGGCTCCTACCACTTTTGCTGTAAATCTCTTCCAGTTTCTTTGTGAAAACATAGTTTCTCCCATTCCTTTTTTAGTCTCCCTTCAGCTTCATATGCTAAAAGCTAAACCATTGTCCTTGAGCTAGTCACGCTATGATATTTTATGATATAGCTGCTAGATACTGTATTTGGACGTTTGCATGTTATATCATTCCCTTCTTTTTGTCTAGAAAGTACGGGGGGGGGGGGGGGGCCTTAAGGCAATTAATGCTGTTGATTGCAGCAAACAGGATATTCATAGTTAGTGCCACTGAGTATCCATGGTTGTGACCACTAAATGACCCGATGCTAGTCGGCTGGCATTGGGGCTTTCTGGGGGTGGAGTGGAGGTGGCACCTGAGGATAACCAGTTGTAGCACTATTCAGCCATTAGCCAATTATCCCACGGTGGCGAAAGCTAGGCACCTGAAAGGGTTGCCTAATGTTTACTGCCATAGTTAACTGGGCAGCAGCTGAATATCTCTGTGGCGATATCCAACCAACTTAGATATTCAATGCTGATGGTCAAATATGGCCCCAGCATTGAATATCTAGGTTTGAAGTTCAGTGGCAGTAGCAGTACTAGCCGGTGACACTGAATATATCCCCCTATATCTCTAGCTCCTTCAGTCTCTTGTTTCTATGCCTTATAGTGCATGCTACACATCGTTTTGATGGTCTTCTCTGAACTGCTTCCATATTGTCAATCAGGATTAAATAGTTCATTGTCCTAATGAATTTATGGAACTGCCCTACGGATTTGTACTGGGATCAGTCTTGCTTAATGGGTTATTAACGATATGAAGCAGAATAAAGAGTGAGTTTATCAAATTAAGGGTCAACTAGGAGCAGTTGAAAAGAATTTTTATTAAAACGGGATAATTGTTGGGTAGCTGCGAATGAAGGCTTGTGGTGCAAACTAAGCTGGATGGAAAAAGAGAAAGGAGGAACTACTGGGCCCAAAAAAATTCCCAAATAAAACAAGAATTCCCTCTGTATTTCAAAATCAAAATGTCCAATGAGATACACTCTTGAGACCCAATCTATCAGAAATAATTGCGCAAACATCATCCCAAAAGACTTGACGATTAAGAACAATAAAAAAAACATATAAGAAAACATACCGGCTAATTGATGAGAAGACCACTATTTATTTGTCTGACTCACTCTATTTTTGAAACATTTAGCAGGAATCCAAATGACCTTTGGGCATGTTTACAAAAGAACACACCAATAGTACATGACTGGGCTGTGAAAGGAGTGCAGAGGACTGTGCAACTTCAAAGGGCATGCGCGTCTATCCTTTTGCCAATGATGCATTCCTAACATGTGGCACTGCATAATCTGGCATGTGGGTGCCCTTAATGCCACCCATTGAGGTGGCATTAAATGTGCTTATGCTAATGGCAACATTCGTGGTTAGCATGTGCCCATAACACCCGCACTAACTGCAATGCACCGTCATTGCTCATGTTGTTCCTCTAACTTGCCCAGTCCCTGCCCAAGTGCACTCTGACCAGTTAGCATGGGAATTTTACCATGGGGCTTCTTGCTAAAAGTTAGCATGGTGCACTTAATGCACAGTAAACCTTGCGCTAACGGTTAACATGGTTTAGTAAACATACCCCTATGTGAATTCATGAGTGTGTCCACTATACGAGTATGCAACAGAAGGATAGATAAAATGTGCATACACAAATCTGGGCTACATCTTTTGAACATTTCTTGCTATTTTGATCTACTTGATAGCACCTAAATGCAAAAATGTAAAAAAGTATATATTTTCATATGAAAAGCTATATTGTTGAAATTATGATAGTCTAACTTGCTGTGGTTTTGAAAATGCTATTTAGGGAATTTCTTACAGGAAATATTTTGAACATGCCAGTAAAAGATGACAAAATATATCCTTTCTATGACAGTTAGGCTGAAGAATAGGGAATAAGAAATTTAACATCTAGGTTGAACTGATGTGTGACACTGGTTACTCACTTCTCACAATGCGCTTCTGTTGGTCGCTATTGATATTTTCCTTAGAAACTCAGCCAACAATAATCTCTCATAGGACCTGCTTATGTAAAGTGTTGAAAAACAGCTTAGGTCTAAATAAAAAAAAAAAAGAAAGGTCAGCCAGGTTTTTAGCTGCATTTTTGTATGAATCACTGGACGCATCCACATTTCCTTCTGGAATAAATACAAAGTGAACTGGGGAAACAATGAGTAGGGCTGCCTCCCTCACTAAGTCCAAGTGATAAATCTTTCAAAGAAGGAAAGCTTTCCTCTCTCCCCTCCCATGAATCACTGCTCACATTGAAGTACCACAGTCACATTCTTTCCTCTGCATTGGCCTAAGATACTAGGAAGGAACTCTAGTGACACTAATAAAAACCATTTAGAGCAGACAGTTCAGAGATTTTTTTAAACTTTAGCCCCTCATTTACATCTGATTTACTTTATCATTTTGTGTCTGCTTAGTGGCCTGTGTAAAGGTGGTCTCAAGCCAGTTGCCACTGGAGAGGAATTCACATCACCAGAACCCACTAGATCTGGTGCCTCCAGCCAACTTTGTTGACTGTCTCCATAAGGAAATCCTGAGCTTAGCAAACGAATTAGCCTTTGCCCTGCAGCAAACGGACATTCCAGTGGGGAAGTTTCAAAGTCAATGCCTGTATTAGGTATGTTTAAGGGCATACATGAAAAATGTTAATTTCCAGTGAAGTTGTCAGTTCAGCTTCCTCTGCAAGCATTAATTTCACTGAACTAAAGAAAATACATTAAGTATAACTTAGAAAAAGAAAATGAAAGATGCTATGCATATGTAATAATTACTTTTGTTACATTTACTAAGGGGGGATATTCAAAGGCGTCTACATGCTTTGCAGGCCAGGATACTCAGCGGCACTAACCCGATGGCTGCTGCTGAGTAGCCCTGGTTTGGGCCGCTGAATGCCCTGGTGCTAAGGGTGTTCCGGGGTGGAGCCGGGGCGGCACCGTGGGTTAACCGATCACTGGTGATAGTCAGCCACTGCCTGCTTAACCCCAAGCAGTTAAAGTTAGGATAGCTGAATGGCTGCAATCTGGCCAGTAGCTGAATGTTACCATTGACTGGATTGCAAAATTGCAATCTGGGAAACCCAGATATTCAATGCCAGGCCCTGGGAGTCAGGACTGACTCAAAGGCACACATTGCATTGCATTGCAGAATGGGACAAAAGCTTGCTAAATCAGGCCCTGAACAACGTAGACAAGGATCTTGTGCAGTCTCCCCTCCCTTTTCCTAGCCCCAAAGTCCAACATCTCCCTTTGCTGCTCTCCTTCTCTACCTTTTCTCTGCTGTCCAGCATCTCCTCACCCTCCTCTCTCCTATATCAGGCTACTATCAAGGGCAGCAGTAAATACAACTCAGGGCAACTAGCACAATACCTCTGAGCACATGTATTGTAGTTGCTGTAGACCTGCCCCCTCCAAAACAGGAAGTTCAGAGGGGGTGGAGCTGAGAGCGTCCATGTACTCAGGGGCCCCCTGCCGAGGGGAACAGCAACAATATCAGTGACAGCAGCGATTAGTGGCAGGATTGGGTTGGCAGTACTGTTTTTTTAAACTACTGCTTACTTCTGCCACGTGATCACGCATTGGCACCAGTGTCGGCCCTGATATTGTGCTGCCTTAGACAGATGCCTAGTCTGCCTAGTGGCAGGGCCATCCCTGGGTGTAGAAAGTAGTGGCATGCCCCCATTATAACCATTTGCTTGATAATGTCTTAGCAACTTTAGTGCTGTCTAATAAAGACAAGTCGGCACTTGGAATCTCAGAGAGGCGCACTGCTCCATGTGTGTTACTCTGCAAGTGGCTGCATTACAGTTGCATGAACTTGTAGATGTCTGTTAATCGCTTAAGGGCAGGGGATAGCTTAACTATTTGGCAGACCAGCTGGTCACCTAGGGTGGGGCAAAGAGCAGCTGTAGTTAAAGCAAAACCATAGGTCTGATAGCCACACAAACCCAAAGAACCATCAGCATATAGTTTTACCTACAGACAGGGTGGGCAATGACTTTTGGGAATTAGCAAAAATACAGAGGTGTACTTTACCACAGGAAAAAAATCAGATGTAAACAAGATAGCAGCTGGAATAAATAATCTTATTAGGAAAGCTAGGATTTGGTGTAAAATAACACAAGTGTTTATTCATAATTTAACTTAAAAATTAAAGCATAAAAATTAAATGCATTCAAATACGAGCATTCTCAAGCATGCATCAACAAAATGTTTCGGCAAAGGCCTGCATCAGGGACCTTTGTTTAGGTAGATTTATATATTGAGGGTGCCAATGAAGAGAGGCAGTGGAAAGCACTTATGGATAAAAGAGGATAGGACAAGGTATGAGGACTTAGCCTCACTGGGAATCATTTTCTAAAGCATTTCCCATAAGTAAAACATCTTTTACACAGGGAAAATGGCTGTTATAAAGATGAGAGTCACTTTAGAAAGCCAGACATAAGGACGTCCATGGTGTGAGAATGTTCATGTAGCATGGGACGTGGTAGACACGTGCCCTGAGCAGAGCAAGAGAGTTGCACGCTGTGGTGAGATTTCAGAACGAGACAAATATGTTAGGCTCTGGTTGTTGAGGCATCCATGTCTATACCCACTCCTGACCATGAATAAGGTTGAATAAAGTGCTCATTTCATGGCTGCCATTCTTCCAGGGGGAAGAGCAAAATGCACTTACATTGCCACAGTTAATATTTCCTGGCCAAAGAAACCTGCCCTTAAATACATACTCCAGCATATTACTGGACCTCTGCCACACATCTGAACATCTGAAATGGCAGGGCAGGATGTGCTAGTCTCATAACATATTGTACAGCCCCTTTCTGACCTACCTAGGCCAGGGCATCCAAGTACCCGGGTCTGCAGCCGCGCAGTTTGGAGACGCCCTCCTATATAAAAATGGGCTACATTCATGCACATACTCAGCCCTGCTATCTGCATCTCAAGAACCGGTTACTGGGACGTTCATTGTTTGGGATAGACACAGAGCAATTTTAGAAGGCACTGCTGCCACTTTCCTAGTTTTTGGATGTTCTGCTCTGGACATCCCAGATTTTTCCTAGACATTCTTTCTAAAATGCCACTTCACAAGTACGCTTTCTTGGTGGGATGGTTTGGGCATAGCAGGGGCAGGGGTTGCAATGTGTTCATGTATTTTATAAACTATGCATGTACATAGAGAATATGCAGAAACTGACACCTTCTTCAGAGCAGGTGTGAATGTGTGCATTGACATTTCTGCGCAACTGGGGCTTGTTCCGGGTGCTTATTTAATAAAGACACACCAAGGCCTTTGTTAAGAACATAAGAACATAAGATATGCCATACTGGGTCAGACCAAGGTCCATCAAGCCCAGTATTCTGTTTCCAACAGTGGCCAATCTAGGTCATATGTACTGTCAGACGGCTGCCTAGGGTGAGAACTTACACAATCTTGACGATGCATATATTCATATGATTCTTGCAAGGTATTGTGGATATTGTAGTTCATTCACTCCCAAACACAGCTGATGACAATAATTTGAGTTGTGAAACCAAGTGGTAAGATCAATAAAATACTTCTTTTATTGATGGGGTTTAATTCACCCAGCACATGTATGCTTGATAGCACTATAAATGAGGTTACTTGCTTGCAGTGTTTAAAGGGATAACAAAAAGTCACAAAGTAAACCAGAAAACAACCTTCAGCTTGTCCGGCAATTAGCTAATGTTTTCTTAGCAAATAATTACCAAATACAAAGGCACAACGTAAAGAATAAACTTTGCTGGTTAGGTTAACTTCTGCTTATTTTCCACGCAGATCTCAGCAGTGATTCTCCCTTGCTCACACACACTATCAGGTGCAGCCCTAATTACTATCAATGGACCAGCTGAAAGCCTTTAGCTGGCTGGCTGCTACTGTGTGAGCCCAAATCCTGCTTTAAGAGCTGTTTGCAGTGGAAATAAAGAACAAAGTTAGGTTTCTTTGTGATGGCTGATGTATTTGCTCACGGAAAACTAGCAATAGCATTTAGATAGAGAACAGTCCATATAAATAGTTTCATCTGCTGTATCTCCCCCTTCATCAACAATCATAGGGTCAATATCATACATTGGCACAGATGAGTCTTTCATTAAGGCACTATCATGAGAATGCTTATTCCCTGGCTGCCATTCTCTATTATAGATAGGGTCTGGATCAGTGTTCATACCTGAGCCTCTCCTGCTATCATTATTCCTCTCTGTATAGCCTGGCCAATATGTAACCCAATTCTGATGTCCAGCCTTCCAATCTTGATCCCTGGACACTGGATCTCCTCTCACATACCTTCTGGCCTTGGTCTGAAAGTCCCTTCCACATGCAGTCTTCTCTCTTCCAGGTAGCCACTGGTGATTCCTATCTCTGCCACTCCATTCCTCTGGCTGAATCCAGTCCAATGGACTCTGCTGGCTTTTGGAATACCTCCCTGTATGAGTACTGCCTTGGAATCTCCCAGACCTTCCAATGGCCTTTCTTCTCTTCCTTCCAGAGAGTTTCCTTCTCTCTCTATCTGCTTGGCTTGGCTTCTGTTTCTCCAGGTGATACTGGTGCTTGAGCTTGTAGCCGTTGCTGTCTCTGTATCTCTTCCTCCCTCTGTATCTGTTATTTGAAGAATAAGCTCTATTCTTATCCTGTTCTAATGTGTGCTGCTCCCTAACACAGCGCAGCTGTCTTGAATCAGGCCCTGCCCTTTGAGATGAGTGCTTAGGGATTACCTCATAGCTCTCTTGATTGCACACACATTTTCTCACTTCAGCCCCTCTCATGGCTGCTGGAAACCTGGTGCATTCTGGGACTGGTAGTCTTTTATGTGAAAACTCTGTTTTCTTGCTTCTACCAGAACTGACAGGTTGCTTGTTCAGAGTCACATCATCTTTTCTATAGCTCCTACCTGAGCTATGATAAGCTTCCTTATCACAGTACCTAGCAGTTTCCCCAAGAGACACAAGTTCCACAATGCTTATACTGGGTCAAGCATTGATATCTTCAGTCACTTCTTAATAATGGTTTATGGACCTTTCCTCCAGGAACTTGTCCAAACCTTTTTTAAACCCAGCTACACTAACAGCCTTTACTACATCCTCCGGTAACAAATTCCAGAGTTTGATTACACGTTGAGTGAAAAAATATTTTCTTTTATTAGTTGACCCTGTAGCTTCATTGCATTTGTTGTCTACAAAATAGGCTTAAAATAAGCTTCTTTTTCCAACTCTGATATATACATCCTTGCATACAATTACGCCCAGAAAAACAATTTCATAAACTATTTTCATGCATAAAATGCTGATTTGTACGCTTCAATGGGCACTTAAAAATAAGATCACACCTAAATGTGTGTGCAGTGCAAGTCAGCATGTACTTGTACAGTAGATATACTCAGCTGGAGTTAGGAGATCATGAGTGGCATCATATTTTACATGTGTATTTTAAAATATACGCATACATGCCTACAGTATGTGCTAATATTTAAGCCTGTTCTTGAGCAGGTGTAATATCCACTTCTTCAATCTAGGCACAATTTCTGGAGGATTTGTGCAGTATTTTATAAATACACATAGGCGCTTATGTCTCTTTATAAAATAGGCACCTTTCTTCCCTAATAACCTAGGTGCTTTCTTATAAAATTATTCCCCATAATGGAGGTCATTTTATAAATCAGTCCCGCTCATAGGTGGTCACAGAGGCACGTAAATGACCGATGTGAAAGTGAACTCTTTGACATCAAGGCATGTACTCTGCTGATAGTGTGCACATCGGTGGAGTTTGGGCGAATCATAGGTCGAGCCAAGACTGGGTCAATCACAAGGCAAATGAGGCAGTCACCTAGGGCAGCTTTGGGGGGGGGGAGGGGGGAGGTGGAGCAGCAAAGAGCAAGGCATTCAAAGCTAAACAATAGACTCTGACAGCCAGAGAGGAGTAATGCTTAAGGTTTGCCTAAGGCGTCAACACCTTGAACCAACTCTAGGGCCGGCTCTGGGCAGAGCACACTAGTACATGCATAGATTATAAACTACTCTAATTTACACATGTAGCTGAGAAATAAAGGCACAGACACTTACACCAGACTACAGCTCTCATCAATCTCCATGTCTGAAGGGCAGGCTCGTGTAATGCTACATATGCTAGAATTTTATAAAGACAAATGGATACCTACTTGTCTTCATAAAGTAGTTCCTACCTAGGCACCTGTGTCTATGTTATATAATTACCCTTCACATCTACATGTACAAGAAAAAAGTTTAATATTTCAAAGTATGATATCCAATTATAGATTTTTAAAGGATAGTTCTGGGAGAGACAGTGTTTGGATGATCACGCATGTTGAGTTTAGTTATCAAAATCTCAGGAGGCCTGAAAGTTAAGTGAAGGCGAGTGGAAGCCTGAAGGTTCACCTCTAGAGCATCTAATATCCTTGCATTAGACCTGTTGAGGACAGCAGTGCATATGGACCACTCAAGCGGCATGGCTACAGATTTCACTGGCAATGCGGTTTCACAATAGTTTGTCAACCCATTGCCATATTGTAGTGATAACGGAATATTCAGATTGTATGAATGTGTTTGGCACATGGCATTACTTTATTCTGCCAATAACATGAGAGTATTGTAGAAACATTGGAAAACGCAGCTGTTACAAATGATAATACAGTTCTGATCTCCCCTTGCCTACCAGGCTTGCCTCCCTCCTCCCTGAATCCTCTCAGATCCATCAGACTTGAAAGAAATACTATGGGCAGCTCTCACGGCTCTCTCCAATCTCCAACATTTTTGTCTATTTTCTGAACATTTTATTTTAGAATCAAATGCAACTTTTACAATTATATTTTAAAAACCATTGCATGATATAAATTGGTTCAATCACTGTGTAATATATTATTTGTTATTACTTTATAAATCCTTAAGGCACTGGCAGATCCATATTGGCCCAGGGCTTAATTGGTAGACAAGAAGGAAATCGAACTGTGGAGCCAAAGGAGAGGGCAGTTCGGTCAAGGGCCGGAGCACAATAGAAGAGATACTGGATCAAGGAGTAGAGTGATTGTTCTTCTCAAAGCCCACCCCCTTCTCTCCCCTGCAGGTTGCCTAGAAGGGCAGGACTAGAGCAGAGCCTCCCTGCTATTTTGGAGTCTGAAAAGTGTGACTGTGTTCCAAGCCATTTCCCCAGAAACTAAGCCATGGTTCTGCTACTGCAAATGGCTTTAGACTCTAACCTTTGAAGTCTTACCAAATTTCATGTTCAGCTGTCTTAGAAATCATCAGATTAGAAGCATTTTTGAGATCTCCCATATATAGTTCTATGGCTTTAAAAAATAAAAAGCAACTCCTGACACACCCATCACCAACTGATTTTAAAAAATTAGGGTAGACTTTCCCCCCTACCCGATCCCTTAGTGAAAAAGATCAAGAGCCTCCCCCCCGTCCTTATTTGACTGCCATATTGAAAAATGATAGGGTCTGCCCCTGGTGGTAGATTAGAAAGCACCACTAGGGGTCAGTCTGTCAAATAAGAGAGCACTCAACCAGCAGCGATTGGCCTTGGTGGAGGTGTAGGGATTTCCAGGTACCACTTGGAGCACCAGGGATTGTTCATCTTGCAGGTAGTGGGGAATAATCAGGACCCACTTAGGCCACTGGGGATCTTTGCTGACCAGGGTCATCTGAAGTAAAGTGCTATATTCTACCTACTCCTTGTTTTTGCAAACAAAATTCAAACCTCTGTGGCTAAATTCTGCATTATTTGTTTGTTGATTTTGGGGATACTTAATTTAAAATGCAATACAGAAAAACAAGAGTATAAAAAGTGCCAGATTTTGAATTATTTTGAGCAGAATTCCAGCAAAATTAATTCTAATGCACCAAAAGCATGGTGCATTAGGTTATGGTTTAGGCACTTGATATACTGCCCTTTACTATGCACATCAGAGCAGTTTACATGTATGTATATACAAACAGGTACTTTTTATTCCCTTGTCCACAAAGGGCTCACAATCTAAGTGCACCTGAGGCAATGGAGGGTTAAGTGGCTTGCTCAAGGCCACAAGGAGTGGCCATGGGACTAGAGACTCCAGTCCCTCTGGCCTGAGGTTACTTGTCCCCATGCAAGAATTGAACCCCTGGCCTTCTGTAACCTGTCCCATCCACTGAGCCACACCTCCACATTAATTGTTGGGGATGTAAAGCATTTCCCTGGCAGCTAACGCAGAGCACTTTCCCCTAATGCCCGCCACTTCGGCGCGGGTGCACTTAAGTCCACCTATTGGGATAGTAGTAGGTGAACACATGCTAATCATGCGGAACGCAGTTAGCATGGAGGCCAGTTCCATAACATGTATGCCCAGCCTGTGGACATGTCTAAATTAAATACAGACCCTGTTTGAACCTAATTCCACATCCATGAGTCTAGACGTGCCCACGGGTCTGGAATCGGGGAGGTAGAAATGTTTGGCATGGCACGAGCAAAGCGCTATTCAGTCGGTGCATGCATAGGTGCAGGCACGGACCATGCAGTATAATGAAGAAACACGTTCCCTGTCAATATTATGGGACATGGATAAATATTTTGGACGTTCTCGCGTCCGCCGTATTCTGAAAAGTTACACATTTCGGACCCTGCCTGTCTCTGCAATCTACCTGTGGATGCCACGCCCTTTGGGAAAAACGTGCATCTCCTAAGCTGCTCTTTACACTGACAGTAGTATGCTGCTGCAAACAAGACATAAATACCAATGAGAAATGACTGCTGCTGCAACCTAGACCACATACCAATCCTCTACAGGCCCTGAAAAGTGCAGGTAATCCCAGTGCACCCTAATATGGTATAAGAGATTGTAAATATGAACATGTATGTCAGGACATACCTTGCATCAAATGATACTTGGCAGTAGGAACCGGCCCCAGTGATTCCTGCCTTGGTCTTCCCTACAAACATGTTTTAAACTGCTAAGGATGGACCCATACCAAGTGCATCAAACCCAAAACAAACATTGCAGTTCCCCACAAGATGCATAATATTGCTGAGCAACAAATGAATGTTCTTTTCATGCCTATGGCCTTTAAGTGTACACATTTTACTGCTCCGCACTACCTATCCCTTCTTATCTTATCAGGAACTCAGTTCCTCTGTTAAGTTGCTTCTATTTGTGCCCTTCTCTTCTACTGCCAAAGCCAGACATTGCTCCATTCACCTTGCTGCTCCCTATGCCTAGAATAAACTACCTGAGTCTGTACATCAAGCTTCTTCTCTGACTCTTCCCAAATCCAGGTGAGTGCTCACCTCTTCGTTGCCACTTTTGGATCTGATCCGCCTAAGCTCCCTTGTGTTTCCTTATCATTCCTCCTAAATGTATCCTGTCCACAGCTGCTGTGTTGTCTGTCTTGACTAGATTGTAAGCTCTGCTGAGCAGGGACTATCTTTTACATGTGTCTGTGCAGTGCTGCGTACACCTTATAGTGCTATACAAATTATCAGTCATAGTAGTGGTGGTAGTAGTGTGCAGCCAATTCCAAAAACGGGCACGTCCAGCCTGCGGGCACGTCCAAATGGAAACATTTAGGAATAGACCTGGATTACGCACACATGGGGATAGATGCAGCCGTGGGTACATAATCGCCTACACAGATGTGCTACACATGGTATGCATACAGTGCTACATTGTATACGCTGACAACGTCTTTGTACATTCCTGCGCTCACGTATTCTGAAAAGATGTACATCTGCAGCCCTGCCTGTCTCCGTGATATACCCGTGAATGGCCACGTCCCCCCTTTAAAACATGCAGCTTTGATGCTGCTATGGGCACAGACATTGCTGTTTTGAGAAGGATGTACAGCGAAAGTTGATGATACTTACAGGTGGATGCATGTTAGACAATACAAACTAGTCTGTGGCATACCCGGAATACTACAAAGCAATCGCGGTGCACTGTAATGTAGCAGGAAAACAGGTAGAGAGTGAACCTACTGGCCCAAGATGTAGTGCAGCACTACATACATGGCAGTAGCCGACTACCCTAGGTATGCATGTTGTGTACATCCCTGGAACATGACTATACAATGCTAAGTGAGGACATGAACCCAGGAGACCAAGTCCTTCATAGTGAACTATCCAAACATTTCCCCTTCACTAATAAAAGGCCAATGGAATGACAGCAGTCAGCAGTGAAAGCACCACACAGACATTCCCAGAGACATCATCGTTGCTCCCTACAATTGTGCACATTTGTAGAGATCAATGCTGGTGCACCTGGGAATAGTGTATTACATTCTGCACTGTTGCACGCTCTCCCACTGATGTCCCCTTAGTAGTGCAGGCATCCCTATGGTCCAGGTACCTGCCAGGCATATTTGTCCCTCCCAGATATGTGGATGAGCGATCTAGATCCCCCCATACAGCCCTCCAACAACACACACATAGGCACTCTCACATGCAGTCCTACAGACGTCTGCCATAAGACTGCCCTGCACTGAATAACTCAGATGATGGAAAGGAGACCATAGCAATCAGTATGTCCAACCCCGCAGCATACCTGAGCACTACAGTACTAACTGTATACAGGCATTCACAATACCTACAACAGTGGACCTCCAACAGCTACAGAGCTGCATTAGGCCCAAACAGCCCTTCCAGTATAACAGCCTCAAGGGTCAAACCCTGTTTGCATTTTGCACATCATAGGCCCACATATGTAAACAACTGCAACAGTGTCCAGAATATGTGCCATATAGCCACTGGCGTGAACGATCCCCACTATTGTGTTCCAATAGGATGTACATATGACCTTATCTGCATCAGGGGACACACTGCATAGGTGGTATATAAATCTGAATAAATAAATAAATACAATAAATACTGTAAAGATCCACTGTGTGGTGTGCAGCATAGCAGCTGGCTGGGTGCTGCATACAGCATCACTGGCTGGGCTTACATTGTCATATGGAGTCCTAGGACTCCGTCAACTATATCTTTTCCAGGATGTGGGCATTGTTAGGGAGCCCTAGCTGTGCCCCTTTAACTCAGACAGCAAATGCCAGCATAGCTGGAATGCACACCAGAGCTGTAACACATACATTTGTGGTGGTGTTTATTTCTGCTGCTTTAACTTACATCCACTCTCTCCTCTGCTTTCTGTTCTGTAACATTGCATGCTGTGGTTTTCCAGACTGCAGACACACCAGTGTACAGCATAGGTTAGTCATCCATTCATCATTATTGGCTGCATTGAGGTGCAGAACAGATATATTTCTAAGTCCTACATTTATTCCACATTTCTGCAGGTATAACCTGGATGTCTACGGGGACCACTGTGGGCGTACGTGGGTGTCACTGGAATACGCTTTCTACATCTCCATGGCTGGCCATGCCCCCATTCTGCCCCTTCCCACACATGTTCTGCGATCCCCATTTATGTGCCGTGGACGTGCAGGGCCACAAGGATTCGTAATATGGTTCTAGATATTTTTGTGAGAAAAACATCTATCCCGCACATACAAGCAGCTTATTTGTGGTTCGGAATGCCCCCCTTGGCTTTCTGGCTATGGCATCTAATTCCCACATATTTGAGTGCTGGCATGTCTCACATCAGCTGCACCTGTCCTATCGTGATGTGTGTCGATCTGTATATATCTGCTATCTGTGTGCAACCCTGTATGCCTTCCCGCAGTCTGCTTTGAGGCACTGCTCCCCTAGTCAAGTCTATGTGGGTATGGGATGGGGATCCCTGTGCCATCGTACTCAGGTAGCCAGCCTCCAGATATATACCCAGTCACAGAGTGTGTATAGAACATGGACTGAGGAAGGATGTAGGCCTCATGGCACAATCTGGGGGATGTTGGTACAATATCAGTCATGTCTCCCAGTGCCTGGTACAGCTGATGTATGGCTGTCCTATCACACTGGCACCTGGTGACACTGCGGTCATCCACATGGTCCAGGTACCAGCCAGCCATTCATGGCCTCCCTGAATTGCAGATCAGCACACCAGATCCTCCCGTGCTATCCCACACCACACACTCTCACTTGCAGTCACAAAAGACTTCATTCTGCCTAACCAAACCTATGACTAACAGCTGCCATGCCATAATGGCATGACATCCCAGGACTACACATATGATCTCCCTTTCTCACTGCAACATGATTTGTTTCCAGACTCACTCACATACTATTCTTACATCAGCAGTCCCAGTTTTCAGAACACAGGATCCGCTGGATCAGCTGTTTTAGCACAAACATCACATTTCAGCAGAGCCTGAATAAACACTGTTGCTCTTCTTAACATTTCTGTAAGAGTATTTATGAATGTTTCTTTACCTTACAACATTCCCTCACCTCTGCTTTCTGTTCTTTGTACAGTAACTGCATCTTGTATTTTTCCAGACTGCGGTCATATCAGTTTAGCACATACTTATCACAACCATTCTTCTATATAGACAAATTGCTAAGCACAACAGAATATTTTCTAAGTCTTAGCCTTATTCCATGTTTCAGCAGGAATAACATGGACATTTCTGGGAAACACTTAAAACATACACAGATCTTCCTTGAATACGCTTTATAAGTCTCCAAGGCTGACCACGCCTCCATTCTGCCCCTTCTGGGAACACTCTGAGATCCCTGTGCTAGTGCCGTGTATGCGTATGATAGCAGTGTTTCAGAATATGGTCAGGGATGTTTTCGACACATAAATGTCCCTGCCACAAATACAAACCCCTTATCTGTGTTCTGGAATGACCCCCATAGTATTTACCCAGAGCTCGCCATATCCACTTTCCACCCAACTTATTTCCCTAAGATGGGATGCACTGTTAGCGCGGGAATCGCCTGTACTGTCATGGCTCTGTGCTAGCTGGCGATGCATGTCCTAGGCATGCTTTTAGTGCACTATAGACACGCACTGCCAACTAGTGCCCTTTAATAAAAGATCCCTTAATATGGTTCTTACATTGGGAGCAATTTCAGATTCAACTTTTTGTATTCAGTGAAGTACAGTAGTTTTACCGCTGATATTGCTGTGACATGAGCATATTTTATAAAATACCTATAGGCTTGCTTAAATTTGACTGGGACACCTGTGAGAGGCTGAGAAACAAGTGCCAGTGTGTGTGACTACTTCCCAGAGGACTAAAGACAGATAGACATATGTTCTCTTTATGGATACCACCATCTAATAAACTAGATCTCCAAATATCGTCAATTATTGATATGCAGCATACAATATATGTTATACACCTTGATAACAAACAACATGCAGTAGATCCTATGAAGTCATGCAAAATGCTTTTTGAAATGCCTTTTTTTTAAAGGGCCATCAGTAGATGAGACACTTTCTAAAGACCTCACACAGCTTAGGTCTCGTCTTTACCTTCATATAATCATAGGCGCAATATGCAGTTAATCATATAATAAAATAGAAATACTCATCTTAGTGCTGGTTGTTCACTGATAATTCATTTTATAACAGCTCGACATGAATTCATGTTTCAAGCCTTGAACAGCTCTGCATCAGGGGACATGTTTGCTGTTTCTTTGAAGCTATCAAAAGAACGAGATGGCGTCAGCGTTCTTATTGTAAATTCAAATTCCCATTCAACCAATCACACGGAAGAGCATCTGTTGTAACTATTTAACAAATTACACTAAAGACATCTATTCTATCTTATTATTTAAACCTGTTACTTGTACTGATCATAATCTAAAAGTCTATTGCTGTTCCCAATAATTCAGTTTATTTACATTCTCTTATATACCGTGCTATTCTGCATCAGTGCAGTTTACATTGAACAAACTGAAATTACATTGAACAGGGCATTATAACTTGGAGATAACTATTTTACAGGGAACATGGGCTATGGAGAGTTAAGTGGCTTGCCCAAGACCACAAGGAGCACCTGTGGGACTAGAAACCCCAGTCCTTCTGGCCCAAGGTTGCTGTCCTCTAGTGGATTTGAACCCCCAACCTTCCGGCCTGAAGTACCTTGCCCCAACCACTAGGCCACTCCTCCACTCCTTTAGGCCACTCCTCCACTCCACTCCAGTTGGCATTCTCTATCACGTCCCTTCCGATCCTCTATTACATGGGCAATAACTCTCCATGTAAAATCATTTGACTGATGCGATTTGTCAAAAAAATGATATACCATAGGTACCAATAATATATTTACTTTTATTCTGCCATGGTGCTCTTTAATCTTAATTTAATTGCTCTTTTGATGCAACCTACATACACAAGCAGACATGAACATATGATGATATAGATAACAAAATCTGAATCACGCAGTGTCCTAAATTTTGCCTTTTATTGTAACTCACTGTTAGAATGCATCCAATCTGGTCCTTTCATAGGATGGAGAGCACCACTGGCAACATCCACAAATCACATGGGAATATTCATTCCCTTTCTTAATGGAAGGACAAGTAATCAATTCACCTATGTTTCTGGCTCTACAATAAGCAGTTGTCAAAGGTACATGAAAATTATCATGGAGAAAAAGAATATACCAATGAGGTATGTTTACTAAAGGGCATATGTTTACTAAAGGGCATTAAGGGAGCAAGTGTCCCATTAATTTATTTATTTAGCTGTATTTATATCCCGCTTTTCACCGGGTCAAAGCGGTGTAACATAAAGGGGAGGGTGGACAATAATCAACTTCTGGGGTTGGGGCCATCACCAGGTGGCTAACATTAATGATTATAACAGATATTTGGGACACAGACATAGGCAGTGTGATACAGTCTCTTTAGAACATATGTTTACAGGGATGAAATGGGGGGGGGGGGTCAGGGGTAGTCAGTGGTGGGTGTTTGTTTCTGATCCGAGGTATTCTTGGAATAGGTTGGTTTTTAGTTGTTTCCTGAATGATAAGGGGTCTCCGTTGCTTCTGCCTGTTACTGGTACCCTTGCGCCCTTAATGCTGTAAGAACCCTGCTTTAAAGAACGTTAAAGGCTACCATAGTGTTAAGGGAACAGGAGACAGAGAATGGGTGTTAACAGAGTGGAGAGTAGGCTTTGATAGTGGGTGCTTCCATAGCGCCTGTTGTGCAATCATGAGTTAGAACCCTTTAATGCTGGGAATCCTAACAGCAAGCAAAACCACACGGAAAAGGGGTATTTTGAGGTGAGAGAGACTCATTGAATGTCTGCAATGTGATGCACATAGAGGGAAGCTCAAGACAGTGATAGTAGTGCTCCATTAGCAGCAACAGCATAGTGGCCAAGTATGAAAGGACACTATGTTGATGGTGCAAATGAGGCAAAGAAGGTGGCATGTGGGTCATGCAGTGGGGGTTGCTGGTGTGCATCTTTCATGATACCACAGTGACAGTGGCAGTACACAGACATGCCTCTGCTGGAGAAAGGTGATGTGCAACATGGACCAGTGCAAGGGTCCCTGGTACTCTAGGCTGAGACCCCAGCTGCCCCCCCCCCACTACTGCTGATGCCTGCTTTAAAGGAAAAGACCAGTAGCACCAGCAGCTGTAGCTCCACAGGGGGTAGCAATAAGCAGCTGCCAGGGGAAATACCACTGCTGCAGCTGTTTGCCTCTACCAGAGATGTATCTGTGGCAGGGATGGGGACCTGGTGGTGACAGTTGGTTGTGGTAGGCAGCATAGCCATCCATGTGTGCCTATGCCCTCCCTATCCTGATGTGGCGCTCTGGGTGCCCGCCTAAGTCGCATGGTAGATGGGCCGGGACTGTGCCTCACCCCCACTGACAGCATGCTGCTATATCAGCATGATGTGGGGGGTGTTGGCAGCGGGTCCAGCGTCCCCTGCCTGCAGCAGACAAAAGCCATGTTCTGGTCCTATGTACAGCACAACATTTGCCAAGGTGTGCCTGATGGTGAATAGTTCAGTGCCAGGGACAGTGGAGCACATGCTGATCTCACCCCACCGAGGCTCAATGTAGCAGGACATGCACTCACATCCCCCATGGAGGGGGCATGAGTGGCAAGATGTGCACAGCTGCAAGGGTACAATACCAGTGAGGCCACTTGCAGCACTGAACCGGTGAGTGTTCCACCATGGGTGGGAGGGATCGAGTGGCCGACAGGTCATCCACTTTGAACCTTGGCCCATGGCACTGGTCTAGAGAACTGTGTGGATCGCTGTGGCCATGCATCAACACACCACCGCTTGCACATAGTGGGAGGAACGCTATACAAGCTGAGAATAGAGCATGTCAAAGGCAAAATGTCCATCCTACACCATCAGCATTAAGATGAAAACACCACTACTACCACTACACATTGTTCATAATGTACTACAAGGCATACACAATGCTGTATGAATACATAGGAAGATAGTACCTTCCCGGACTGTGTACAACATGTATTGGCAGACAATATTATAGAATCGAAATAAGGGTACAATAGGGAGAGGAGACAGCTGAGACAGCTGAGATGTGACATATGGATAGAGGACACTTGTGGAAGGAGACAGCTGAGATGTGACATATGGATAGAGGACACTTGTGGAAGGCATAAGGGGTAGCAAGGTGAAAGGACCGGAGTGTGGAGTTGGCAGTAGAAGAACAGGGCATAGAGAGGAGGTAGCAAGTGGAGGGGTGGGATCTACAGGAAGGGGTGTATGGATAAAGGAGAGAGGAAAGGTCATGAAGGGAAGAAGAAGGGATGGATCTTAAGGTTAGCACATAGCACATGTGTGCTATGGATATAGAAATGGATAGGGAGTCAGTGAAGTGATAACAGGAGTGGGGGCATCTGAGTGCTGCAGGGCTGGCAGAGGACCAGATGTGCAGCAGTGGTTTGATGAGACAGAAGGGAAGAGAGATGATTCTGTGGGAGACCAGAAGGGAGGCGGGTGCAGTGGCAAGATGGGAGGGAAATATAGGAAGGACATCAGTTCCCGATGTGTGTTCAGAGGGCATGGGGCTCTGTGTGAATCGGGGCCCCCTCCAAATGTGAGGACTCAGTCATCACCATCTATCTGAGCTACATGTGGTGCCACATTAGCCAGGAGGGACTGCAAGATGTGAGGTCATGCCATGACTGCACCACATGCACCTACCAGGTTTGGGGAACCAGGGCCAGTGTGCTACTTCACCCATGGCATGTAATGTCTATGTGTGCCTCTCTCATGGTCTGTCCCACTGGGATGACATATCCCATGTGTAAGACAGGTATGTCAATACAGCTGTCAATGCACTGATAATCCCAAAGGAAACAACGAAATGCACCCATGCGACATCTAATAGGGCTTTCATGTTCTATGCACCCAGATGTTGGAATGCCCTCCCTACAGCTATTTGAGTGATCACCGACCTGGCCCAATTCAGGAAGGCGCTGAAGCACCGCCTATTCATACGGCACTACTCAGAGGTCAACCCCAAAGTTCAGCTCGCAAACAGTCTCACCAATCACCAAGACTCCCCCAACAGCACACCCAGCACACTAGAGGGCAGCTAGCCCCATCGGTGCAACTCCATGTAAATTTCAGTGTGTACAGTACAGTTATTAGTGTAAATAATGTATAGAAAGTTACCCCAGTTATGTCCAAGTTATAGTTCCTGTTTATTGTAAATACAATGCAGCCCCGCCTGCATTGTATAAGGTTCAGTTAAATGTACACTGCACTGATAATGAATAGCACGGTATAGAAGAGACGTTAAATAAATAAATAAAATAAATTAATAAATTAATAAATAAATGTCAGTTGTATTAGCAGCATGTACAGCCATTGCAACATACAGACCGGACAACATGTCCCCACCAACACCCGGAAAACACACCTTACCAGACAGGTATGGCACAGGGCATGCAGAGATCACAGCAGACATAGGATGACCCCTACAAATGTCTGCATTCACCCTGTCAATGACCACAGCTCCACACAGGGACTGCTGGGTCCATATGACAGTTCAACACACAAAGGCAGTGTGTATTTGGGCAGAGGGTCACAGGTTCAAGACCTGGCTGCAGATCATGTATTGCATATCCTTGTGGGTAACCTTTATCCTACAGTGCAAGTACAGCACCAGCATATGCAACCCACAATAGGTTGGCCAACAAGAGTACATACACCTATCAGTCACACAGACAGCCTCCACTATCCACAGCTTGATGGAAAGGCAGGCTGATATCATCAGTACACTGAGCGGGCATTAACAATGGGCATGAATGTCAGAGCATGCTAATACCACCTGCACAATGCTTGTGCTGATGTGGACACCAAGATGGCAGGCAGCAATGCCAACCATTCCCACTTTTGCACAGTATGGCGATATGTGTGTGTGTGTTTGTCTCTCCAGAGTTTTGTGGTCTTCTGCACTGCACTGTGCCTCACATTGCCCGAGCTGTACCCAGCATTGGTCTGCAAATGTACATGTTGAGGAGCAGAGGACTGTGGGTATGGCCTGAAACACAGTAGTTTGGCCAGGATGTGTCTGCATTGGAGGTAAGGTCAATGCCTGGGACATCACAGTGCCCATCTCCCATGTGCATGGCCTGGTTGACCACACCATTTCAAGTTGAGAGGGCATTCTCACTGTGACCATGGCAGGGCTGTGTATCCACATTGTGCTATATAGTGTCCACCTCCCCTCATGTGGGTCCACTCCCTGTCCTGGGAGTCCGATCACTGAGCAAAATGCTGGGTAGCTATGGAATTTGTCCAATGCCAGGGTGTCCCCGATTGCTCTGTGCACATGCAGTATGTGCTGACCCACAGACTAGCCACAGTTTGTATGTGCATTGCTGAGACAGCCCTGTGGTGGGCAGAAGGTGCAGTTTGACTGAGCTTGCTGTGGTTGATTAGTAGTTCCAGATGGTTGGGACAGCAGCTGTTCTTGGCCTGCTCACTGTGATCATGGTTGGAACAGCAGGACGGTAACAGCAGCCCCACGCAAGTCTATACAACCCTCAGTACATGTGCCATCCATGGCATCAGTTGCTGCCACCCTGGGCACTGACATGAAATGTTCTAAGAGAGTCCCTGTACAACAGGGACAGGACACAGGGCCCAAATGTGACAGGCAACTACGGCATGCTGCAATTGTGCAGGAAACAAGTGGAATAACACTGCAGATACTACCTGCCACAAACTGGCAATGATGTGGATCATCTCTAGGAGTGCAAGCTCTGGGGACCAGGTGCTGGGCATCCATCCTAACCTTCAGGCGATTGCAGAAACAGCTTGGTAGAACAGTCTGCAGCAGTTATGTGCTTGAAGCATATACTGTCAGTGCGTCTTACTGAGCTGATGTGATGGATCACTACATTCTGCATTTGGCGATCAGCTGCAGAATGCTGTTTTGCATGTGCAATGCATCATGGGTACTGGGGGGCTAACCTATACCGGCACACACAGTATATATTGTAGGCAGTGACATGCTTTTTCTTGGATTCCAGACATTGCTGTGCAGAGCAGTGTGGAGGTGTAACCTAATGGTTATGGCATTGTCTCCAGATGGACTGGACAAAGGTTTGATTCCCACGTGTTTGTTTTGGGCCTGTGTACGACTCAGTTCATTTTCATGGCAGTAGCAGTCCAGGCGTTGCTGTGACTTGCAGATACACATCCTTTTGAGTTTATTATGCTTTTTGGCCACAATTTGGATCAGCAAACATGCTATTCCCCATCATGCCCTTCTGACAGCATGGTTTTATTGGCTCTGCTGCAGCCCATTACAGGAGGTCAAACATGTTCACCCTGCATATGTCTGGCATCTGTTTGGAGGTGTGGCGTAATGGTCATGGCACTGACTTGAGAACCAAAATACAAGGGTTTGAGGTCCACTAGCATTCCTTTTACAACATTTTGGACTTTATTACTGTTGTGTTTTATGTATGATACATCCTTCATGGAATGACAACAACTCCTTATGACCTTGGCCAGGTCACTTAACCCTTCATTGCCTCAGCTAACTACAGGTTCCTACAGTACCTGTTTTTCATCAGACATTATCGACTTTTCGGTGCACTGTACCCTGACGTGACTGCACTGATACAGTGCTTCACTAACAGGCAGTTATATGCATACAGCTGTAACCTACATGTGAAATATGAGTCAAATATGACATCATGACTGTTACTGCACAGCTTGGGTTCTGTCACATCTCTGCATTACATGCAGACACATCCTACCCCTCAGATAGCCACTTGCAGGCATCAACTGATGTCCTTACATGGCCAATTTCCCCATTTTGAGTGACTCAGTCTAGTTGTTATATACACCTTTGTCTGGGGAGTTGTATGGTGGTTGACTGGCTGGGACAAGTATGAGACCAACTTGTCTGGTATCAGGCCTTTCACATGGCGCTGACACACATTTTCCCACAGAGTACAAATGCATTGGGGATGGCACCTAAGGTCCATTGTAGCTGTCAGCCCATACCATGCTTTCATCTGCAGCCATCCTTCCTTCAGCCCATCCATCAGCCTCTGGCAGCTATGTGCAGTCATGTCTTCTTGTGCAAGATGATACACCATGGCCTATATAGGTACTCTTTTCCGTATTTCGACTCTTCACACACGGCTCTTCTGTGCCTGTTCTACACGTCAACAGTCATGATCCGTCCTCCTTTTGCCACTCACATTGTGTTGCTTTTGACTCCGCAGGAGGACACATCTTCCCCATCTTATGCCACACACTGAAATTATGCCATTTTATATGACTACCCCCCAGTGCATCAGTACAGCTGCCTCCCACATGCCCGACCCACCTACTGGCTGCCTCATAGAGTACCCATGGATCAGTCATATCCATCAGCTCCCACCTGTCTTTCCATCCATCACCCTTACATTGGCTTTCCCTGGTGCTCCCTTATCCAGCGTTAGGGTGACAGCCATTTTCAGGTGTTATGGTGTATGCTTGGCAACTTAACGCCTGGTGTCCTATATTGCACGTTAGGTGGCCCATTGCACCCTTACTGCCAGAACACCTCCTACCCGCCCAGGTAAACCTCTTAACGCTGTTGTTAATGCCCGTTATCCCCTGCTCCCCTACCGCCTTTAAGTAAACATATCCCTAAATGTTTGAAAAAGGTAAAGCACAAATTTATTTATCTTTTCTATCCCATTGTTTATATCATAAAGGTAAATCATGTTGGGCATATCTCATTGTATGCCTTCATGAACAGATTCAGAAGATAACCTTTTTGAATCAATCTCATTTTTAATTCATTTGATTTACATACAAATTTATGAAATGAAGAACATATCCTTCTATTACACAAAAATTGCCCTATTAGGAGATTAGCCTTCAGTCGATACCGATAATGACTGAAATTTAAGTAAATTATTCCTATCTATTTCTATACATTGAAGTGTTGTATGCAATGTACCATCATGCTTTCCATTTATGGAGTTCAACCATTCTGCAAATATCTGCAATTCATCAATAAATCATCTACAAAACATGAACACATCATCTAAGAATCTTTTCCAAAAGATCAAATTCGTAAACTTGTTTGATGTATCTATATAATATTCTTCCAAATGAGCCACATATGAAGTCGCTACAGAGGAAACTGAAAATATCACCTATTGCAGTACCATGGCATTGCAAATAATAGTTTCCTCCATAATAAAAATAGGTTTGAGTTAACAGTAATTCAGTAAAAATATATAGAAAATCGGCTATAATGCAATGCCTTTTTGAGACACACTAAAATATCGATATAGCATTTCTAATGCATCTTTCTGTGGAAGATGAGTATAAAAGGAAACAATGTCCATAGTGACTAGTACAGTTGAATATGTCACTGATTCCACTTCAATAATTATCCATTCAAAAAGAAAAGTGTCTTGAATATAAGACCTCACTTGCCATGCCAATAAATTTAAAGGTAAATCTATGAGCTAGATCCTAATATAGATCCCTTAAAGGAAACTATTGGACATCCTTGGAGGATCTTGTAGATTCTTATGGACTTTAGATAGCATGTATCGTTTTATTGCAGTAATAACATTTTGTGCAAGAGCAGAATGAACTACCATTTGGATCTGTTCCTTTAGAGACTTTATTGGATTATCCTCAAATTTAGCTATCTGTTAACTAACATATAACTTCATGGCAAGACTCTTGCTTTGACTGAACTACAATATTCCAACTTTGTCAGCTTTCTTGAGGATTAATGAAGTGACTGCTGTAAGCAATTCGTTTTCCAATCACATCTGTACAACGTCTTCTTAATTTTATGATGTTTAATTTGCTCCTTTTAATTATTTACATCTTTTAATACCAAATGGTGAAATGTAGCAATCAAAGGATCAATTAACCCAAAAGGAATCCATTTAGATTCATCTGGCAATGTAACTTTATTAGCAAAAAAGAGTCTTAGTAATTTTCAAATGAATCGGTAAAATGCAATCCGCATCTGAAATGAATCATAAACCACTGCTGGAACAAAGCTCAGTCCTTTACATAGAACATTCTCCTGTGCATGCAATAAATCAAATGCAGAAAAATTAATTACTGATGACTGCTGATTTTTCCAGGGTTGTGCAGTGGCTGGCCCCCCTCGAGAAGCAAATGCTATTTTTGATTCCCTGTAGGATTCCAAACCAAAATGACCACCAGGCTGCAATCAACAGCAAGGAAAAAACAGTGACACTTTAAAAGTTGATGGCAAGCTTTGAAAGTTCAAAATGTTCACGTTCTTTCAGCAAATGCAGTGAAAACACATACGTGAGATATTGCACTGTGTTGAACTTGCCCTGGCTTCCCAGCCTGTCATTCCTTTAAGGCTCCTCATCACATGATAACAGCATCCATCCGTGTCAATCACCCAAAAATCAGAACAGTGCTTTTAAACCTGAGCTGGCTTTCTGCAAGGAAATTTATGGCAAGCTTTTCTAGCTCAAGTTTTCCAGGAAGCTGTATGAGGCTAGGGCTCCCTGGCCTGCCTCCACGGGCAGATGGAAAACTCCCTTCCCTGCTTTCTTAAGGTTTGTTATAACTTTGCTTGTGCAATGAAAATGAATGTTAACAAGCTGATCTGGAATACTAGCTTGACCTGCCAACTCTCTCCATTTTAGCTGCTCCATTTTGCTGTCTAATCCCCCTTCATAAAGGGAACTAGACAATTATATTGAGTCATATTGCCCACTAGACTTGCAACAGTATGGCTTTTAGAAAAGATACTGGTTGAAGTATTCATGACTACCTTGTTTGACTGCTTGATGTATGACTTAGAACCCAAGGAATCTGACTTTATAATGATATTCCTGGATATCACTGTGGTGTTTGACTTGACCCAATACAAAATTTTGCTGTGGTGACTCAAATGTCTTGGGATAGGTTCAATTGTGTTAAAATGGTTTTCTCCTATCTGGATGGGTGGGAGCAGAGAATCAGGATAGGGTCGAAGATATCTCAGTGATATCAAATGTCAAGGGATGTACCACAAGGATCTTCGCTATTATTTAATCTCCATTTCTAACCTGTCTGTGATGCCCTCAAATCTTGTAGTCCATTTAGACAAACTGGAATGGTGTTTTGGAGCAATGAAGTGATGGCTCTTGAATCATAGGCTGACACTAAATTTTACAAAGACTGACATGTTACTGGCAACAAGGAATTCAACTTTTGCGACCACAAAGGTTTTGCAGATAGGAAATATTGAGTTAGTAGTTAGAATCATGAAACATGATGTCAGAAAAAGACCACATTGGCTATCTAGTCTGCCCTTCCATATCAACTACAATGTCCCCTGTTTACCTTTAGAGATCCTCTGTGTTTGTCTCATGCTTTTTTGAATTCAGATATTGTCCTGTTGTCCACCACCTCCACTGGGAGAGTATTCCACGCATCTACCACTCTTTCCGTAAAGAAATATTTCCACATATTACTTCTGAGTCTTTCTCCTTTCACTCTCATCCTATGCCCCCTAGCAGCAGAGCTTGCCTTCAATTGAAAGAGACCCTCCTGTGCATTTATGCCAAGGAGGTATTTAAATGTCTCTATCATATTGCCCCATCCCCTTTCCTCTAAAGTATACATATTAAGATCTTTAAGTCTGTCCTCATATGCTTCATAACAAAGACCACTAAACATTTTAGTAGCCACCCTCTGCACAGACTCCAACCTGCCTATATTGTTCTGAAGGTGAGGGCTCCAGAATTGCACACAATACTCCAAATGAGGTCGCACCAGAGGCTTATACAGAGGCATTATCACCTCCTTTTTTCTGCTGGTCATTCCTCTCCCTATACACCCAAGCATGCTTCTGGCTTTCGCAGTCACCTTTTCTACCCGTTTAGATACTTTAAGACTGTCAGACACAATTATGCCCAGGTCTCACTCTTCTTTTGTGGACAGAAGTACCACACCCTCTACACTGTACAGCTCCCCTGGATTTTTGCTGCCTAAATGCATGACCCTACATTTTTTAGCATTAAATTTCAGCTGCCATATTCTAGACCATTCTTCAAATTTAGCTAGATCCCTCCTCATGTTGTTGACTCCTTCCTGTGTGTCTGCTCTATTGCAGATTTTGGTATCGTCTGCAAACAAGCAAACCTTACCTGACAGTCCTTCCGTAATATCACTTACAAAGATGTTAAACAGAAACGGACCAAGGACAGATCCCTGTGGCACACCACTGGTAGCCACTTCCTCCTCAGAGTGAGCTCCATTTACCTGTACCCTTTGTCACCTCCCACTCAACCAATTTCTAACCCAATCAGTAACTTTAGGGCCCATCCCTAGGATGCTCAGTTTGTTTATTAGTCGCCTGTGCAGAACGCTGTCAAAGGCTTTACTGAAATCTAAATATACCACATCTAGGGCTCTCCCTTGGTCCAACTCCCTGGTCACCCAGTCAAAGAAATCTATCAGATTTGTCTGACAAGACCTGCTTCTGGTGAATCCATGCTGTCTCGGATCCTGGACTCCAGAAACCTCACTATTCTCTCCTTTAGTAGCCTTTCCAATAATTTACTAACCACAGAGGTTAGACTAATCAGCCTGTAGTTCTCAAGGTCATCCTTACATTGCTTTTGTGTAAAGGGACCATATGTGTCTCTCTCAAGTCCTCTGGCACCACTCCCAACTACAAAGCTCCGGAGTCTTAATGCGTGGATGAGACAATGGTGCAGAGATGAGGGTTTTGGATTTGTTAGGAACTGGGGAACATTCTGGGGAAAGGAGGGGCTCTTCCGAAGGGATGGGCTTCACCTTAACCGGGATGGAGCCAGGCTGCTGGCATTAACCTTTAAAAAGAAGATAGAGCAGCTTTTAAACTAGATAATAGGGGAAAGCCGACAGTCGCCCAAGAGCAGATGGTTCGGAAGAATGTATCCTTGAAGGATACTACCAAAAGCAGAGAGGTTCCAAAAAAGAGTAAAGTAGCCCAAATGCCCTCGAGTATGGAGCAGACCGAGCTTAAAGATCCCAAATTACCCATGTCTACCAATAGCCAAATTAATATGAATAAAATACAGTCTCTAAAATGCTTGTATGCAAATGCTAGAAGTCTAAAAAATAAGATGGGAGAGTTAGAATATATAGAACTAAATGAGAGGTTAGATATGATTGGAATATCAGAGACATGGTGGAAGGAGGACAACCAGTGGGACACTGTGATACCTGGGTACAAACTACAGTCAAACCTCGGTTTTCATGATTAATCCGTTCAAAAAAGTCTGACTATAACCGAAACGGACTAAAACCGAAGCAAGATTTCGCATAAGAAATAATGTAAATTCAATTAATCCGTTCCAGACACCCAAAAATATTGACAAAAAATACATTTTATAGAGAATAACTATCTTTTTACATACAGAAAACAATGAGAAATACATATAAATGACTAATGAAATGGATAAATGAGCATGTAACATCACTTTTACCTTTATTGAAGACTTTTGTTGGCATGTGGGACGCACTCCAGCCAGCTCCAGCTGCTCTCCCCTCTGGGGATCGAGCAATCACCACCAGCAGCGGAGGTGGGAACAGCCATCTTGGCCGTCTGCACAATCGGGGCTCCAGCCTGCCTTTTAACTTAGCAGCCATCACACCCAGTTACCAAGCTCACAGTGTCAGGAGAGGTAGTGCCAATGTCAGCAAAAGTAAGGGCACCAGAAAGAGGACAGTGCCCGAAGTCACACCAGCCTGTAGGGCAGCCACTCCTACACAGTGTCGGGAGAGGTGGAGAGGCAGGGTCAGCCAAGCAGCAGGCAGTTGAGAAACAGTGGGACAGAGAGTCTTAGGCTGCCTCCGGCCCCCCTAAGGTAGCAGCCTGACACAGGTGAGAGTCAGAGAACAGCGTGGGGCTGTGCCAGCAGGAGCCTGCAGCTGCAGACTGCAAGGTTTCAAGGAGAGGCCGCGTGTGCAGGCCTGCAGGACACCCAGAATCCAATCGGGAGGGCAGGGGCCCCGGCGGGAGACTGGGCCGCCAAGGAGAAGCAGATTCGGTCACCAGCTCCTGTCCCGGTTCAAGGGATGTGCAGGGGAAGAGGCAGCAGGCAGACGTCAATCGGGGAGAGTCCGGGGCAGGAAGCAGTTTCGGGCAGGCCACGCTGGAGCGTTGAACTCCTCGGCTCCCCAGAGGTCCCGCAGAATCGCTGGCTCAAGCTCCGTGGGAGATCGCTGGCTCACGCTAATCCATGGCAGGTACGGGGGGGGGGGGGGTAAAATGCTGTACGAAAACCGAGACAACGTACGAAAACCGAAACACAATCTTGATGAAAAAAATCAACGAAAACCGAATCGTACGAAAACCAGGGCATACGAAAACCGAGGTTTGACTGTATATCATAATGATAGAGCTGATCAAATTGGTGGAGGGGTTGCGCTCTATGTTAGAGAGGACATTGAGTCAGAAAGGATTAAAGTTTTGCAGGAAACAAAATTTGCTGTAGAATCTCTATGGATTGAAATTCCATGTAAAAAGGGGAAGGTGATGGCAGCGGGGGTGTACTATCGACCGCCTGGCCAGAATGAACAAATGGATGATGAAATGCTCAAAGAAATCAAGGAAGCTAACCAAAGTAACAGCGCAGTAATAATAATGGGTGATTTCAATTACCCCGGTATCGACTGGGTCAGTGTCACGTCAGGACATGCTAGGGAGATAAAGTTCCTAGATGAAATAAATTACTGCTTCTTGGAGCAGCTGGTTCATGAACTGACCAGAGGGGAAGCCATATTAGACCTAGTCCTTAGTGGAACACCAGATCTAGTGCAAGAGATAAGGGTGTTGGGGCCATGTGGCAATAGTGATCATAGCATGATCGCCTTTGATTTAATTAGTGGAGGAGGGATAGTAAGGAAATCCACAGTACTACCTTTTAACTTTCGAAAGGGAGACTATGATAAAATGAAAATAGTTAAGAAAAAACTAAAAGGAGCAGTTGCAAAGGTTAAAGACTTACATCAAGCTTGGGTGTTGTTGAAAAATACTATCTTGGAAGCCCAGACCAGCTGTATTCCATGCTTTAAGAAAAGTGTAAGGAAGAAAAGGGGATTCGAAGCACAGCACTAGAATGGTGTAGATCCTACCTTTCCAATAGGTGGCAACAAGTTAAAACAGGCCAGGAATCCTCAGAACCATTCCTACAGTCTCAAGGTGTACCACAAGGATCTTCACTATCGGCGTTAATGTTCAATGTTTATATGCAGCCGATATGTGAATTGATCAGATCCTTCAACGTACAATGCCTGGCATACGCTGATGACATCCTCATATACATGCCGTTCAAAACTGACCAACCAGTGTATACTCCAATAATCAACTGCTTTGGAGCAGTAGCTGAATGGCTGCTGACTCAAAACCTAAGAATAAATCATAGCAAAACTGATGTCCTATTTGTCACAAGGAATCTTAAGTTCGTACCTCCTCCGTCGCTGCTGATCAACAACATAGAACTGACGTCCAAACCCACGATCCGATACCTCGGCATAACATTAGATCAACACCTGGATATGACAATGCATGTGAAGAATGTGACAAAGAATATATATCACAAGATCAGAACACTACGCCACCTCCGTCCACTACTGGACTATACTGATTACCGATCAACCTTCCAGGCACTAGTCCTCCCACATCTAGATTTTGCAAACATCATCCTCCATGGGCTCTCTCAATCAACATTAAATCCACTTCGTCTGGCTATGAATACAGCTGCAAGAGTCCTCTCTGGATCACCAAGGTCTGCTCATATAACGCCTATCATGAAAGACCTACACTGGCTACCTCTACAAGCCAGACTCTCATATAAGTCACTAGTCTTGACCTTCAAAGCCATGAATATCTACCCACCAACACCAATCAGAAAACTAATCCATAACACCCCTGAAAATAGAAACAGAAGGACTACAACTATGAACACCTTAATAGTTCCCAAGATGATGACATCATGTACTAAAGCTACATCAAACAGAGCTTTTTCATTATTCGCACCCAGGAACTGGAATATACTTCCCCATGAAATCCGCGGCATCAAAAGCCTATTACAATTCCGCAAAGCCGTAAAGCATCACTTATTCACAAAATACTACCCAGAAGTGACCACAGACACTCACACAGCCAACAGGCCTCCCACTCACACCAAACACTTTAACACCTTTATCCAATCAGAAAATGGTTAGTTCCCACGATATTTCACTTTACTACTACTGACCCATGCCACCCATGAATTCACGTACAATATCCACTCGAGTTTAAATATGGTATATAATAAAAGCATATTCATAGTATAATGTTGATTGTACATAGTTATCCCTGTTATTCCATGTTATATATTCCCTTGTTCTCTGTAAACTCGATGTTACCTGTACACATTGCAGTATATTTTGTTCATTGTACACCGCACTGATTTTAATAGCGCGGTATATAAGAGATGTTAAATAAATAAATAAATAAAAATAAATAAATAAGTCCAAAAAACTGCCAGCATGGTTTAAAGGTGAGGTCAGAGAGGCTGTTGTTGCCAAAAGAGCATCTTTCAGAAAATGGAAAAAAAGAGCCAAACGACGAAACCTGGAAACAGCACAAGCACTGGCAAGTCAAATGCAAGGCATTGATAAGGCAGGCAAAGGGAGAATTTGAGAAGAAGCTTGCTGCGGAAGCAAAAAAGTGAAATAAAGACTTTTTCAAGTACATTCGTAGCAAAAAACCTGTCAGTCAGTTGGTTTATTAGATGATAGAGGGGTTAAAGGGGCACTAAGAGGCGACAAGGCGATAGCGGAGAGACTGAATGAATTCTTTGCTTCGGTCTTTACTGAGGAAGATGTAGGGATGTTACCCATGACTGAAGTGGTATTTAAAGGTGTGGAAGAATTGAAGGAGATATCAATACATCGGGAAGATGTATTACAACTATTAGATAAACTGAAGAGTAGGAAATCACCTGGGCCGAATGGTATATATCCAAGGGTGTTGAAAAACTGAAATATGAGATTGCAGACCTGCTATTAGTAATCTGTGAACTATCATTAAAATCATCTCTAATACCTGAAGAATGGAGGATCGCCAATGTGACACCAATTTTTAAAAAGGGTTCCAGGGGTGATCCGGGAAACTACAGAACGGTGAGCCTGATGTCAGTACCAGGAAAAATGGCAGAAACCATCATAAAGAATAAAATTACTCAGCATGTAGATGGTCATGGCCTAATGGGAGACAGCTCACATGGCTTTAGACAAGGAAGATCTTGTCTTACTAATCTGTTATGTTTTTTTGAAGGTGTGAATAAACAGGTGGACAAAGGTAAGTGGGTTGATATAGTGTACCTGGATTTTCAGAAAGCCTTTGACAAGGTCCCTCATCAGAGACTTTCGGCATAACTAAAGAGTCATGGGATAGGAGGAAGTGTACTACTGTGGATCAGGAACTGGTTAAAAGATAGAAAGCAGAGGGTAGGGCTAAATGGCCAATTTTCCCAATGGAGAAAGGTGAATAGTGGTGTACCCTAGGGATCTGTGCTGGGTCCGCTGCTTTTTGACATATTCATAAATGACCTGGAAAGTGGAATAAGGAGTGAGGTTATCAAATTTGCAGATGACACAAAACTATTTAAAGTTGTTAAAACCCAAGAGGATTATGGAAAATTGTAAAAGGATCTTGATAAATTAGAAGACTGGGCATCACAATGGCAGATGAAATTTAATGTGGACAAGTGCAAAGTTATGCACCTAGGGAAGAACAACCCAAACTATGGTTACACGATGCAAGGTTCCACATGAGAAACCACCACCCAGGAAAAAGATTTAGGCGTCATTGTGGATAACATGTTAAAACCCTTGGCCCAGTGTGCAGCGGCGGCCAAGAGAGCAAATAGAATGCTAGGTATGATAAGGAAAGGAATGGAAAATAAAACAAAAGATATTATAATGCCTCTATATTGTTCCATGGTGAGACTGCACCTTGAATATTGTGTGCAATTCTGGTCACCGTATCTTAAAAAGGATATAGCGTTATTAGAAAAGGTTCAGAGAAGAGCCAGCAAAATGGTAAAGGGGATGGAAGGATACTCCTATGAAGAAAGGCTAAAAAGGTTAGGGCTCTTTAACCTGGAAAAGAGACGGCTGAGGGGAGATATGATAGAAGTCTATAAATTAATGAACGGAGTGGAACGGGTAAACGTAAATAGATTGTTTACGTTATCAGAATATAGAAAGACTAGGGGACATGCAATGAAACTACAGGGTAAACTATTTAAGACTAATAAAAAAAATATTTTTTCACTCAACGTGTAATCAAACTCTGGAATTTGTTACCGGAGGATGCAGTAAAGGCTGTTAATGTTGCTAGGTTTAAAAAAGGTTTGGACAAGTTCCTGGAGGAAAGGGCCATAAACCATTATTAAGAAGGGACCGAGGATATCAATGCTTGACCCAGTACAAGCATTGTGGAACTTGTGTCTTTTGGGGAAACTGCTAGGTACGTATGATCTAGATTGGCCACTGTTGGAAACAGGATACTGGGCTTGATGGACCTTGGTCTGACCCAGTATGGCATATCTTATGTTCTTATGTATGTTAAAGAGGCATTGAAAAGGTCAGACAGTGGAGCCATTAAAATGTCCACAAGTTCCCTCAGTATTCTTGGATGTATCCCTTCCGGACCATGGCTTTGTCTGTTTTTAGTTTAGCTAGTTCCTCTCAAACACAGTCTTCTGAAAATCATTCGAGATTCCCGTTACTTCTGCTGCTATTTATGGGTGTTTTCTGAGGTCCTGCTACAGGCTTCATCTGTGAACACAGAACAGAAATATTTGTTAAGCAATTCTGCTTTATCCCTCATCAGTTTCTGCATATTCCTCTCCTGACAATACACTTTTGCCCTTCCTCCTCTCTCTGGCATATCTAAAAAAAGTCTTAACACCACATTTTATTGCACTGGCTATTTCTTCTTCTTTTTGTACCTTTAATTTCCTGACTACTTTGCTAGCTTCTCTAAGTTTCTCCAAATATAGATGCCTGTCTTCCTCTCTCTGTGATCTCTTGTATTTCATGAACAAAATCCATGCGAAACACAGGCAAGCCAATCAACAAATGATGGAAAGCAATGAGCACAAATGCTCAAAGCCTACCCAACAAAGTTTCTGATCTGGAAGCCCTAAGGGTGGAAATGGACTTGGACATTGTGGCCATCACAGAAACATGGTTTAATGAGTTACATGAATGGGATATAGCCATAGCTGGCTATAATATATTTAGAAGAGATAGAGAGGGTAGAAAAGGAGAAGGAGTAGCCCTATATGTCAAAAGCAATATTAAAGCTCCTGAAATGCAGGGGATGTGAAAAGAAGAAGCAGGAGATGGCACTGTCATCCATACTGGTGTGGTCTAAAAGCCTCCAATGCAAACCGAAGAAATGGATAGCGAATTGATTGTTGATATTGCAAAGATAGCCATAAAGGGGGACGTGATCATATTGGGTGACTTTAATCTATTCGATGTGGATTTGAGTGTTCCTTCTGCAAATCTGGAAAGAAGTAAAAAAATGTGGATGCCTTCCAAGATACATTATTTAAACAAATGGTGATGGAACCAACCAAGGAGAGCTCGAAGCTGGATTTAGTGCTCACCAACAGAGATAGCATGTCAAATATCCAGGTGGGTGCCCGTGTGAGTAGCAGTGATCATCACACGGTGTGGTTTGAGATAAAAGCCAAGGTAAAATCCAATCACAGCAAGCTCAAAGTCCTAGACTTCAAAAACACTGGGGTATGTTTACTAAACCGTCCTAATGTGCGCCCGGTGATAATGTGCAGGCTGCCATAAAAGGAGTGGACGTTTCAGTCTTAAAGTAGCAAAACGGGATTATCGCGCGATAACGAGCGCTGCTGCGCACATTAACAGGCTGAGCGCCGCTAAGCGCGTTACTGCGCGGTAATCTTATGTAGGTGCACAGATATCCAACATAGAAACAGAAGTGTAGCACAATGGTTAATACACTGACTGATGATACAGGGGTCATGAGTTTGATCCCCCAGTGTGCCTAATACATAAGGCTGGCTGAGGCATCAGCTTTGACATGTAAGTATTGTTTCCTGAGGCATTTTATGTGTATTTTAATTATTGCTGCCAGCAAACACACCCTCACGTGCCGTAACCTAAGGTGCCACAGAAGGCACCCTATAAGGCACTCTTAGGGCACATTATAAAGTGCACTGTCCGCCACGGCACCCTATAAGGCGCTCCATAGGACACCTTATAAGGCACCTTATACGGACTGTAACCATAAGGTGCCTCAGAAGGCGCTTTATAGGGTGCCCTATAAGGCGCCTTATAGGGCACCTTCTGGTTACAGTACCCTGAGGGTGTTTTGCTGGCAGCACTAATGTACATTAAAAAAAGACAATGCTTTGGACAGCCCTATCAAATAACCCCACTGTGGGTTTGAACCCATGACCTCTGGCTCCACAAGCAGTGAAGTAACCAGTGGGCTACAGCTCCATAGCTGCTAGCAAACCCCTGGCTGGCTGCAGAAGGACTGCACGTCACCACACAAACAGTCTGCTGTGGTCACCAGGATAGGGTTAACCCACCCATACCCATGATGCACTGCCCATGCAAATCAGCAGTCTACAGATGATCACAAGATGGGGTATGCACCCCCATAGCACCTCGGCCTGGTAGGGGGAACTGACCGTGTGTGGTACTGGCACAGAGTAGCTACACACCGTCACATTGTGCAGGTACTGCACTCGCCCTGAGGGTGAGGTGGGGCGCCCAGCACCAGGTCCACGGCAGAGATAGGCCATGCTGCAGGTCCCCAGCAGTGCTAATGTGTGAGATAGGTAGTTTCTGCAGACACACCTTGGATATGTCTGTATTTCTCAGTCAGGTTTAGCCCTTATGGACACATAGGAGGATTATGTACCACCACCACCCTCCTCCTCCGGGGCTGAGGGTGGTAAACAGGGACTCCCACCAACAGATCCACATTCTATCTCCCTGCAATGGTGGCAGTAGAGGGGACCATCAACCCCAGTCCTGCTGGGGAACAGACACCCTACAGGGCAGTCAATGCAGCTCTGTATACATCCATAAAGCAATAGCAGACAGACATTAGGCCTGGATATGCTAAGCTGCACCTCACCACTATCTGATATTCTCCTGCAGCAAGCCTTCAACCGCTGCACCCTGCAAGGTGTTCCATCAAGACACATACCAGCTGCAGACAGTCTGCTAGCTAATCCATAGTGGATGTTCCTGGTGGAAATGCGTGCACCCAGAACTGGGATGTTAGCATACACACCAAGCAGATAAGTCAGTGATTGGGCCCCAAAAGGGAACCCATAAACATCACATAAGAAAAATACTACATAGCACTATGGGGGAACCTAGCCATGCCGTGGTCACTGCTCAGTCAGGGTGAGAGTGATCTCCCAGCAGAACATGCTGTGGCTACCCTGTCTGTGCAGGTGGTGGCTGGGCACTACAATGTCCCAGCCAGTGCCCTATGCCCTGTGCAGATGCATCCTGGCCAGGCCACCCTGTCCGGGCTATACCCATGGTACCTTGCTCCTCATTATGCACATTGGCAGGGCAATACCGGCAACAGTGCTGGCAGTGTGGGCTGTGGAGGGTGTTTGCAGCCACCACACACGGGATAGACAGACACACACTCCCACACCTATGCCAGCATTGTGCTACTATAGAGATGTTTAGCAGCCCTGGCCACCACACCAGTCCTGGGCACAGTGCAAGCATGGATATGGTACGCAATACTGTTGGGGGTCACTCCCCAGGGTGGTAAACACTGTCAGAGACCAGACCTGAAGCACACTCCACAGACATCAGAAAGGTTGCTATGATGGAGCTCAATCAGCAAACTGTGCTTAACGTAGGAATTGCTATCTGCCAGAAATCATAGCAACCTTTTGATAGCTGTGTACCGTATTCCCAGGTTTAGGGTGTCATTGCTAAGGTATGCAAGTGCTAGTATTGGGAGATGCATGCAGGGCCCAATGTCCTGCCTCTCCAGGAGACATTGGCTAATGGAGCCTGTGGGTGTGGGTGTGTCTGCCCCTGTTGGCTGCTGCTTTACGGCAGAGGTTCCCAACTCCAGTCCTGGTGTGCCAAACACTGTTCGGCTTTTTCATGCTGTCCCTCATGAATATGCATGAGATACATCTGCATATCATGGGGGTGGTGCATAGATATGCAGCACAGGCATCTTTATTAGAGGCAGCATGGAACCTGAATGGTGTTTGGCCCTCCAGGACTGCATTTGGGAGACTCTGCTCTAGGTAATGCGCCTGTTTATGGTGTCTGTGATCTGTAGGGTAACATGTAGGTGTTTTGGGCATGTTTACATCATCTGCAATAAAGGTTCTGTCTATATTAGCAGTGGGTAAAAAAATGGGGGCTGGGTTGGCAGGAACCACAGCTGGGACTTGAACCTGTGACCTTCTGCTCCTGAATACACTGGCTGTGTGCACTGCACCACCGTGTTGCCACAGAGACAGTACATTCCCTGGGGATACCATGACTGTTCATCAGACGGGGCCTGTCTGTTGCAGTGCATGGCACCCACCTACACAGGGCTAGGCCACGGTCTGCTCTGGGCAGCTGCCACTGCCCTCTCCACCACCAGTGCCCCTCTGCCACCCTGCTGACATGCCCTTCTGCTGGTGGTGCTGGTGGAGTGCAGTCTCAAGCCATCCAGTGTGCGGGTAGGCAGCTGCCTATGGTGTGGGTTCTGGGGTAGGGGTGCCTGCATAGGTGTCCACGCTTCCACCCAGCACCGCCTGCCACTGTTCTGTGCCCTTGGGGGTCCCTACTGGGTACTATCCCCTGTGACACTGTGGGAAGCACACTTGTGCTCATGCTGGGCCCTCATCAGTTGCTGTCTGGCTGCTCTACTGTTTCAGCATTCCTATGGGCCACCTAGGCATCACCCTAGTCTGCACTGTGGCCCAGCTGCAGCACAGCATCTGCCGTCTGCAGCCCTCTGTGTCCCCTTTTCCAGCATCTGTCCAGTTTCGCATTCCGACATGCCCGCCCTGCTGTTGTGGAACATGTGCACCCCATAGGAAACCTGTCCAATGGAGAAAGAAACCCTGATGAGCGCAATTGCACTGTGGGATCATTCACCTTGTATGGGGACGGAGCGCAGACACTTCCGCAATTCATATCTTTTTTTTGGAACCTTCTCGGGAGTGCTTTTTGATGTTTCCCATTAATATCACTATTGCCCAACTTGGTTATGTTATTTTTATATTTTGTTGGGGTCATTTTCAATGTTTACTTGCACTTTTGTTCCGTGCACATGTATCACACTTATCACTTGTTTGTAGGTTTCCCTGATTTTGCTGTACATTGCTGACAGAAATGGTTTCTCTTCCCTTTAAATCAGCTCTAACGCCAGGGTTTCACTGGCGTTAGTTTTGAGCCTCGAATTTCACATCGTTAGTGTGCGGGGAGCATCTCCCCTCCCACTCTCCACCCATTGACCCCTTCTCTCCGCCCCTGGGGAGCCTTCCTCCACCCTCAGGGAGCCTTTACTCCACCTTCAGCGCTCGTTTGCGCCGCTGAGCGCCGCTGCGCACGTTAGCGTGCGATAAGGTGCCTTATCGCACAGTGATGCGCCATTATTGCACGATAAGGCGCCTTTTCGTGTGATAACGTGTCAGAGCGCACATTAAGACGGTTTAGTAAACATACCCCACTGACTTCAGTAAAATGGCTAAGTACCTGAAGGAGGAGTTGGCAGCGTGGGAGGGGATTAGGGAAGTGAAATTGCAATGGGTTAAAATAAAGGAGGCAATAAAATGTGCAACAAATACATACATAAGGAAAGTAAATAAAAACAAGAGAAAAAGGAAACCTATTTGGTTCTCCAAAAAATGGCTGCACAAATAAATGCAAAAAACATGGCCTTCACAAAATTCAGAAGCTCGCAAACAGAGGAACACAGAAAAGAATAGAAGATCAAATTAAAAGAGACAAAAAGAGAAATAAGGATAGCAAAATCAAAGGCAGAAGAAAAGATGGCTAAAGATGCGAAGTGTGGCGACAAAACATTTTTCAGATATATTCGGGAGAGAAGGAAAATCAGAGCTGGAATTGCAAGACTCAAAAGAGCTGGGAACAGATTCATGGAAAGTGACATTGAAAAAGCAAAAATGCTAAACAAATACTTATTTTCTGTTTTTACTAAAGAAAATCCTGGAGAAGGACCACCTGTGATTGACAAATATACAAATGGGAATAGAGTAGATACCACACCATTCACAAAAGATGATGTGTTAGAACAGCTTGCAAAACTGAAAGTGGACAAGGCTATGGGACCAGATGGGATATAGCCCAGGATACTGAAAGAGCTCAGAGAGGTTTTTGCAGGGCCGTTAAAAGATGTTTTTAATAGATCCTTGGAGACAGAAGAAGTTCCGCAGGACTGGAGAAAGGCTGATGTGGTACCTCTTCATAAAAGTGGTAGTTGTGAAAAAATGACAAACTACAGGCCAGTAAGCCTTACCTTGGTGGAAGGAAATGTAATGGAGGTGCTCCTGAAATAGCAAACAGTGGACTTCCTCAAAACTAATAGGTTACATGATCCGAGGCAACATGGTTTTACCAAAGGATGATCTTGCCAAACAAATCTGATTGAGTTCTTTGTCTGGGTGACCAAAGAACTAGATCAAGGGCATGCGATGGATGTGATCTACTTAGATTTCAGCAAAGCTTTTGATACTGTTCCTCATAGGAGGCTTATCAATAAACTCAACAGCTTGGGGATGGGTCCCAAGGTGGTGAACTAGATCAGAAATTGGTCGACTGACAGGTGACAGAATGTGACTGTAAATGGAACTCACTCGGATGAAAGGAAGGTCATCAGCGGTGTGTCCCAGGGTTTGGTCCTGGTACTGGTACTGTTCAATATATTTGTGAGTGATCTTGCTGAAGGACTGAATGGAAAAGTCTTTCTTTTTGCAGATGACACAAAAATTTGCAACAGAGTGGACTCCCCTGAAGGAGTGGAGAACACGAGGAAAGATTTACAAAAGCTGGAAGAATGGTCTAATGCTCGGCAGTTAAGATTTAATCTGAAGAAGTGCAGTGCCATGCAGTTGGGAAGCAGAAATCCAAGGGAAATGTATGCGATAGGGGGCGAGACTTTGGTGTGCACGGACCAGGAGAAGGACCTCAGAGTGATTGTTTCTGAGGATCTCAAGGTGGCAAAACAATGTGACAAGGCAGTGGCAAAAAGCCAGAAGGATGCTAGGTTGCATACAGAGAAGAATTACCATTAGAAAGGAAGAGGTAATAATGCCACTGTACAAGTCGCTGGTGAGGCCTCAATTGGAATATTATGTTCAGTCTTGGAGACCATATCTCGCAAAGGATATAAAAAGGCTGGAAGTAGTTCAGAGGAAGGAGACCAAAATGATTTGGAGCCTGCATAAGAAGAGTTATGAGAAGACACTTGAAGACCTAAATATGTACACTTTGAAGGAGAGGAGGGACAGGGGAGACATGATTCAGACCTTTTAATACTTAAAGAGTATTAATGAACAAACAAACCTCTTCCAAAGACAAGGAAGTTGTAAAACTAGAGGGCATAACATGAAGCTGCAAGGGGGTAAAATGAAAGGCAAGGTCAGGAAATACTTTTTCATTGAAAGGGTAGTGGATACTTGGAAAGCCCTCCTGATGGAAGTGGTGGGGGCAAATACAATGACAGAATTCAAAATGGCATGGGACAGATATAGTGGATCCCTTTATAGCAGGGGTAGGGAACCCTGGTCCTGGAGAGCCGCAGACCAGTCAGGTTTTCGGGATATCCCTAATGAATATGCATGAGATATATATGCATTAGAGATATCCTGCCAACCTTATTGTATTTTATTTACATTCTCTTAGAGAATGGGTATATAGAATGTGTCACATTCCTCCTCGATTCTCACCACCACCAAAAAGTTGTCTAATAGGCAATATTTTGGTGGTGGTGAGAAGTGAGGAGGAATGTGACACATTCTATCTAACCTTTTTGATGTCTTGGATATCTGCACCTTGCCCACTCACAATCTTAAATGATAGAGGTGTAAGGCAGGGGTCTCCAAATCCAGCCCTGGAGGGCCACAAACCAGTCAGGTTGGCAGGATATCTCTAATGCATATATATCTCATGCATATTCATTAGGGATATCCCGAAAACCTGACTGGTCTGCGGCTCTCCAGGACCAGGGTTCCCTACCCCTGCTTTATAGCAACAGGATAAAATCAAAATAAACATAAGTATCTCTTACATCTGAATAAATAGAGGTGATCTACACAGAGCGGTGGGTACATCACTAAAGAAAGGCATGGGGAGGGGTGACCTGCATGGCGTGGCAGGTATACCTACTCTTGCCGTCTTGCTGGGCAGACTAGATGGACCATACTTGTCTTTATCGTCATATACTATGTTACTATGAAGGCCTCCCTCTTTTTCTTCACCTTCTCAGCTACTTCTTTTAAATGGATTTTATCAGCCCTAGTACTAATATTGAACCATACCATCTGGTGATCACTGGATGTGAGTTGATCTCCCACTGTAACATCAGAAGCACTTTCTCTATTGGTAAGCACTAAGTCCAGTATGGCCCTATCATGTGTGGGTTCTCTTACCAACTGCCTGAATAGTTCTCCCTGTAGAGAATCCAGGATCTCCTTACTTCTAGATGACACTGCAGCAGGAATGTGCCAATCCACATCTGGCATATTGAAATCACCTATTAGTAGCACTTCTCCTTTCATGGCAATACTGTGTATGTATTGTATTAAATCTTTGTCCACTTCTACCCCTGTGATGGGGATCTGTATATAACTCCAATGCAAATGGATTTCCCTCTCCCTCTTTCTAGTTTAACCCACAGTGCCTCCTCTCTTCCTTTTAAGCCCTGCAATTCTATAACTTTAATATTATTTTTAACATATTGTGTCACACCACAATATCCTGTCCTTTCTGAAAAAAGTATAGCCCAGTATAATTACATCCCAGTCATGGTTTTCTGTGAACCATGTCTCCGTAACCACCACTAAATCCAAGTCAGCTTCTTCCATTAAAGCCTCAACATCTGGGATCTTATTTCCCATGCTATGAGCATTTTTACACACTGCTTTCCAGATGTTGCCCCTATTACCCAGTTCTACAGAGGTATTTAATGTTTCCCTTACCTGGAGGCTTTCAGCATTTACCTGGGGGCTCTCTTCACCCATCCCTATCAAATCTAATTTAAAAGCCCTCTTCAGTAGGTTAACCAGTCTGCTGTTGAAAACACTTTGACCTTTCTCAGACAGATGGACACCATCTCTACTCTGCAGCTCTTGGAACATCATCCCATGATCCATGAAACCAAAACACTTTCAATGACACCATTCATGCAGCCATGCATTCATCTCCTGGATGCAAGCTTCTCTGCCTTGGCCTTTACCCTCAACAGGAAAGATTGAAGAGAACATCACTTGTGCAACTATCTGCTTCACCCTCTGCCCCAGAGCTATGAAGTCTTGTTTGATATGCTTGGAGGGATACCTAGCAGTATCATTTGTGCTGACATGGATGAGAAACATCAGATAATAGTCAGTAGGCTTAATGAGACTTGGCAAACTCTCTGTAACTTCTCAGATTTTGGCACCTGGCAGACAGCACACCTCTCTGGACATCAAATCTGGTCAGCAGATGGACACCTCAGTACCCCTCGGAAGAGAGTCACCAACCACCATTACCCTTCACTTCACTGTGATGACTGATTCTGCAACTTTGGGATGCTCGAGCTGTGGTTCTTCCCTTTTTCTCAGATGCTTCCACCTTCTCCACTTCCAGGGCTGCATACTGGTTCTTCAATTCAAGGGCTGGAGGAGTTGGAGTGCTGATACTGCAGGATCTGATGACTCGTGTCCATCCTCCTTCCTTCTGTAGCCTTCCATCTTTACCTCTGGATGTTTCAAGAAGCATTTTGTCGATGTACTTCTCACCATCTTGAATGCTTCTCTGTTTTGCCACCTCTTCCCTGAGTTCCTCCACTTGTTTCCTGAGATCCTCAGCAGGCAGGAATCCTGCACATTCAACCAATCCCTCAACTGGCTTTGGGATCTCTGTCTGGACAGAGGCAGAAGCTGTAATGGGGGCAACAGCTTTACAATACGATTTTTCCTAGCCATTGCTTACTTGGTAGAACTTTCATACCTACTGAAGTAAAAGAGAGAGACCTACCAAAGTCCCTACCTGTTCCTCAACTGTCCTTTAAGAAAAAAAAGCAGCTAACCTCTTTTAAGTGTGTTCTAGCAGTGCTTGTCTATGTCCCTGTGTGTAGCTTGTCACCCAGCAGACCTGGTTGAGAGAAAGGAAAGTGTTTTAAATGAAGAAAAAAGTACATATAAGCCGCAATATCTGGAGGAACCAGGTAGAGGGAGCCAGAGGGACTCCAGAGTGACTATAGAACCACGCCCCACTGAGCATGATGTAATGCCAGCCAGCTTCCAATCCAGGAACACAGAAGGACTTCTTAAGGAGGCTGTGGAAGACAGGAAGCAGAGCGGTGGGAGCAAGGGCAGGAGCGGTTGGAGCGGCAGGAGCGGTTGGAGCGGCAGGAGCGGCAAGAGCAGCAGATGGAAAGGCAGCTGTGAAGACAGTTGGAGAGACGGCTGGAGAGGAAACAGCAAGAGTAAATGCGGCAGGACAGAGTGCAGCAGGAAGCAAGGCAAGACAGAAGGAAGAAGGTTAGAATGCCAACCTGAATATTCCCTTGCCAAAAGTTCACCTAAAGTGAAAGGTGATTGTCTGAGAGCTAAGGAGGAACCTGGGAAGGTCTCAGCTCACAGAGAGGTGAAAGCTGTTTGTCCAGAGTGGCCAAGGCATTACTGCAGTTGTTGTCCAGAATCCACAGGGTCACAGCAGGAAGCCCTAAGCCGTGCTAAACAGGCCAGCCAAAGGAGAGTCTGGTGTAGGCCTCAACCTTCGCTGGAATCCAAGAAGCCAAGTGCCCAAGGTAAAGCTTTTATTGAGGCAAGCTATAGAAAAAGCTTATATGATAAGAAAAGCTTGAATAACAAATGTTTGTATAAGACTGCCACAAAAGCTCCAAGGAGAGAGGATTTTCCTCCTTATAAAATAGCACAGAGCCGACGCCCTAAGTGTAACCCAGAACATTGGGCTGTGCTGGAAAAGCTATACAAAGAGCCTGAGTATAATATACCTGAACCCAGGGACTCAGAGTCCGTGGCGTCCACCTATGAGCCAATGCAAGTGGACCTGGCAAGTGAGACTTCAGATAGCGAAATGGATTGTACATACTGTACCAGTGGAAGCCTGGAGTCTTTGCCAGACTTGTAAGGTGTAGGAGTTGTTGCCTAGAAGATTACTGTTTGAATAAAACCCCCAGCGCTACTGTGAAAATAACAGTTTTTCTTTAAGCTTTTTGTTTTACTTTTTCTTTCCTGAATGAAGGACATTTGCGTTTGTTGTTGTTAGCCAATCCTTTGAACCCTTGCGTAAAGGGAAATAAAAGCCTGTATTTTCCCACCACTTGTGCATTTGATTCTTTGGAGATTAGGCCCAGGAAACAAATAGGGCCAAGAGCCAACTGGCGTCAGGATTACTGGCCAATCTCCTCCCCATATTTTTTATGTCCGAGTGCTGCCTATATGCCAGGGTAGTGCTCGCGACATGCTAAATGAGGAGTTGCCCTATAAAGCAAGAACACTCACATGGAGTGGGTGGGTGTCAGGGCGGGAAGGAAGGAACCTAACACCTGATGTGGTCAGTGGCTTCAAAGAGTTAGCTATGAATGAACTGGCAAGAGCCTTCCCCATCCCCACAAGCACACACACCAAAAAAGTTCTCCTTTGATGTATAGAAAAAAAGGTTTTATCCTTTAAAGATGAACAGCAAAATTCCTTTTAAGAATTAGCTTTTAAAAAAAGCATACCTTACCTTCTTTGAGAGCTTTCAGGCAGAGTATTACCTTGCTTTGCAATGGAGTCCTTCAGTTAAATAGGAAGGGCCCGATATTCACTGCCAGCAGCTAGCACGATTATAGCAGCTAACCATTGTCACAGAACATTAAACCCGGATATTCAATGCCAGGGTCATATCCGGTCCCAGCATTGAATATCCAGGGTCATCGCAGAGTCTGATCAGTAACAGGGCAGTGATGATATTGAGCCACTGCCCAGTTAGTGATACGTGGTGAAAGTTAGGCCGGGGTTTCCTGTGCCTGACGTTCACCGCAGATGGGAAATTGGGCAGTGGCTCAGTATTTCAGCTGACTGATTTGCGATTGGCTGCACCTCCACTCCGTCCTGGAACACCTCCATCATGCCCGATGCTAAGCAGTTAGCATTGAAGCATTTAACAGTATTACTTGGGGATATTCACCGGCACTAACCATATTAGTGCCGCTGAATATTCCGATTAGTGGCATTTACATGCTTTGTAGGTCTGTAAATTGTGTAAATGCCTTGGAATATCAGGCCCAAAGAGTCTTACTTAGAAGTGATCCTAGATTAGCATCTCACTTTACAGGCCCAACTTGATAAAGTGATCACGATGGCATTCCATAACATGAGAAAGATATGACATTTGCAGTTTATTAGTGGTTGCCTGCAGCATCCCTTAGGGCAGCTGGTTCTCAACCCAGTCCTTGGAGCATACTCCTTCAGTTGGGGTTTCAGGATATCTGCAATGAGGTGGATATTCATGCACTGCCTCCTTGGTATGCATATCAATCGCATGCCTATTCATTTTGGATATCCTGAAAACCTGACTAGATGGGTATGTCCCATGGACTGAGTTGAGGACCACTGCATTAGGGCACTGCAACTTGTGTAGAACTCAGCTGCAAGACTTATGGTTGACCATATTAATCCAGTTTTGAAAGAACTATGCTGACTCCCTTTTGAGCAGAGAATTATTTATTTATTTATTTACAGTTCTTACATACCGCGCTTTTTAGTATCAGTGCGGTTTACAAATAACAAAAATTGCATCAGAACAAAGATCTTATGCTTACATTCTAACAGGATCTGTAACTTGGGAATGTAACAGAGGTAACTATATACAAGTCAACAACAGTGGTAGTTATGGAACTATATACATTTTATATTGTAAGTTGGTAATCGTGATGGAGAAGACCTTATAATCTAAAATCGTTGAGGGTGTGCCTGAGGGCAGTCTGTTTGTGTATCGTCAAGGGTTATGTTGTTGGAATGTCAGAGGCTGTGTGGGTGAGTTGTGGTGCAGGAGGTGATTGTGATTGGTTAGGGTGGACGAAGTGAAGGCAGAATAGGTGGTGTTTAAGGGCTTTTCTGAAATGTGAGAGGTCACTGATTGATCGGATATGAGGTGGGAGATTGTTCCAGCACCTAGGAGCATAGAATGTAAAGGCTCTATTCCTGGTTGCTTGAGTACATTTAGTGGACTCAAGTGGTATAGTCAGCGAATTGACAGCTACTGACCTTCTTAGCCTGTTCGTAGGGGTGATGGTCAATTATGTTTAAACTATTAGTGCTATTACATAAAATAGCTATTTTATTTATTTATTGTATTTTATTTGAACAGTTTTCTATACCGCCCCTTCCAGCAATCAGGGACGGTTTACATAGGACAGTTAACGTTAAGGTTACATAGAACATTTAACATGCCATCTGCACCCGGGATGAGTATAGTGGAGGTTGGATAATATAACTATATTTATTTTATTTAATTTTATTTAAAGTCTTTTCTATACCGCGCTTTTCAAATTCAGCTCGGTTTACAAGTAACATTAACTTTGTCCAGTCGTGGAGGCCCATACCGGACTTACAGAGAGCAGGGTTGGTAAACTTGGGTTGAACTGGGTAAACTATATACAGGTTTTAGGCTAGGTATTTACATTCTAGGTTATTATAAACATTCTTAGATACTATGTACATGGTCCTGCTCGGGTTCTGGTAGAGCTAACATGTTGTGCTAGTGTCATATATAATGGGTGGCGTGGGGTGGCTGTTTAGTTGATTGGAGATGACTGGTTGTTATGTGGTGCCGTAGTGTTGCATGAAGAGGTGATGTTTCAGGGCCTTTCTGAAGGTGGTGAGCTCTGTAATGGATCGGATGTTAGGTGGGAGTGTATTCCAGCACGAGGGAGCGTAGTACTCAAAAGCTCTCTTTTTGTGGACTGTGAGCATTTTGTGATCTTGCTGGGGATACTCAGGGTGTTTACTGTGAATGATCTTCTGGCTCTATTTGTGGGAGTGGGGATGATGAGGTCTATGATAGAGGCGGAGGTGATTCTATTGATGGCTTTGAATGTCATCAGCAGGGTCTTGAAAGTGATTCTACAATGAACTGGTAGCCAGTGAAGTTGCTTCAGGATTGGTGTTATGTGGTCCCCTCCTGGATGCACCGTGTAGAATTCTGGCGGCATTCATGGCTAGTTGTAGTGGGATCAGCGCGATTTTTGGTAGCCCCTGTAGGATGATATTGGCATAATCGAAATGGGACATGATTAGTGCCTGGTAGACTGTCCTAAAGTCATCTGGGTCTAGCAGAGGTCGTAGGTGGCGGATTGTGCGAATCTTAAGGTATACTGCCCTGACGGTGTTATTTATATGGGCTTTCATGTTCAGTTGTTGATCAAGTGTTAACCCTAGGTAGCAGATGGTTGGCTTGCTTTGAAGTTCGGCGTCTCTTACTTTTAGTACCGCTGGTGGTGTGAAGGATTGATCCCTGGTAATGAATAGCGCTTCAGTTTTCTTTAAATTTATCCTTAGGTTTTGGGTGTAGGGCCAGTCTGCTATGGCGCTGAAACAGGAGGTTAGTGTTGAGAAATCTGGCTGATCAGTGGTGAATGGCATATAGAGTAATACGTCGTCGGCATATGCAAGGCATGAGATGCCGAAGGCTTGGGCGAGTGTGCAGATGGGCTGCATGTATATGTTAAAGAACAGCGCTGAGAGGGATGATCCCTGTGGAACACCTTGTTTTTGCTGGAAAGCTTTGGACGTTGTGGATCCTGTCCTCACATGCTGCCATCTGTCTGAAAGGTAGGATTCGCACCATCTCAAGGCTGTGTCCTGGATCCCTTTCTCTGCCAGCCGCTCCATGAGTAGTGTGTGGTCCATAGAATCGAATGCTGCAGCGATGTCAAGGAAGATAAGGGCATAGCCTCCTCCGGTTTTGTTCAGGCCGGTGGTTAGAGTGTTGAAGAGGATGGTTAGTAATGTCTCGACCCCATGTGCTTCTCTGAATCCATGTTGACATGGGTCTAGGGGTGCGTTGGTCTCGATGTGATTCTGGATTTGTTGTTGAGCAATTTTTTCAATTATCTTGGCCATTAGAGGGATACTTGAGATCGGCCTGTATGAATCAACTTTCTGGGTGTCCAACTTGCAGTTTTTTATTAGTGGTCTAATGGATGTTTGTTTCAGGGTCTGTGGGAATGCTCCCGTGCTGAAGGAGAGATTAATGATTTTGGTTAGGAAGGGGCTGAATTCCTTACACAGTGTCCTTATCCAGAACGCTGGGCAGGGATCGTTTGGCGCTGTGGTGGTGTTGATCACTTTGATTGTGTCTTCAACGTGCTTCGCTGAGGACGGTGAGAAGGCGGTAAGTGGTGTAGGGTGCTGTGGCCTGCTCACAGGGGTGGGTGGTGGTGTCTTAACAGTCTGAATTGTTTTTGACTGTAGGTAGTCCGCATATTCCTGTGGTTCTGGCATGTTTTGTTGGGCATGGGAGGTTTCCTTTGTGAGGGTCCTTACAATGCTAAATAGGTCCTTTGGTTTGTTTAGAGAGCGTTGCAGAAATGTTGCATGGTAGCTTCTCCTTGTTGCGTTTACTTCGTTGCGGTGTTTCTCGAGGTTTGTGTTGTAGTTGTCCAGGTCTTCAGTGGATCGTGAGCGTCGCTATTTTCTTTCAGGTTTTCTTAGATGGCGAAGTGAAGTCAGTAGCTCGTGGGAGTACCATGGGGTGGGCTTCCTTTTTATTGGTGTTGCGTCTCTGGTTGGTTGGTTCACAATGGTGTTGAGACTGCTATTCCATACAGAGAACGTTTCTGGGAGGTCAAACCTCGGTAGGGTTTTGGAGAGTATCTCTTCCTTGTTGAAGTGTTTGAATTTTGTTCATTGTGCCGAGGAACAAACATCTACATAATAGATGTTTGTTCTTCGGCACAATGCCTAACCATGATGTTGTGGACCCATGTGCCTGATTACCCTCTGAGATCATGTACTATACGGAATGCATTTATGCTCTCCTTTCATTAATACAGGGTAGAAGGCGGATGGTGCAGTCTGGGGCATTTCCCCTATTTGCATCCTCTCTGTGGATGAGATCCATCTGGAATTGGATAAGAGAGAGTTTTGGAAGAAATTAAAAACTCATCTGTTTAAATCTGCCTATGATACATAAGCATGAAGACTTACAGGTGCCTTAATGATGTGATTGCGCTGCATATGTTATTTTGCAAATGGTCAAATGATGTCAGTTTGAATTGTGAATGTGTATGGTACCTTGCCTTGGAGTTTAGAGAGAAAGAGAGTAAGAAATTTATAAACAAATAAAATAAATGTAAAATCTTCTATGTCTGGAAGGAGTCTTGTCAGAATGTTTTTCCTTTTTATTCCTGCCTCTGTCAGGGTTAGAGAAGCCCCCTAATCCTTTGCAGGCTTCCTCTCATACTCATCCTCACCGCAGTGTATATACAGCTTCTTCAGGAACTGTGTATCCTGTCATAGTTATAAAGATACGCCTGATGTTAAGATGATTATTCATGGAGCAAATTCATGAATTTACGAAAAAATATTAATTCGGGCTGAATTGCACAGAGCAACTACAGTATGTATGTAAAGAAGCAAATGATGAATTATGGATTATGACTTATGAAATGTCCAAAGATATTTATACAGAATGTTGGATTTTTAGAAGAATAGAATTCCATTATTAATAAATATAATTTAGATCTTACTGTATGATGCTTCTCATCGAAACCATGACTAATTATGAAAAAGAAACTAAGGAGTTAATTGAGACTACACAGAATCAATTAAAGCAAACTATTATTTCAACAGAATTTGATGGTAGATATGAAATGATCTTTGACACACTATAGAGAATCAACTAGGAGAGGTAAAATTAATAAGTTAAAATGAGATGAAAATGGTTACCAACAGATGAAGATTTACCCATGGATGTGGAAAGATTTTTTTCATTAGAAGAAAATGCGAGTATGTTTTGAGCAATCATCTGAGGAATCAGAATTTAGACATGATGAGACTTCAATGGCCAGTGAAGATATCTGCGACCATGAGAGTTTGTAGGGGAGCATAACAGACCCAAGTAAGGCTGCGGGAAATAATGTAGGAAACTGGTATACTAAGATTCAAACTGGAGAGGTCCTATAAAGACATCACAATTATGAAAAAAATCAGCAGTCATTAATATTCTGCAAGTGATTTATCGCAAGCACAGGAAAGCACCCTATGTAAAGGACTGAGCTTTGCTCTGATGGTGGTCTAAGGTTTTTGACAGATCACCCAAAATCTCCAACTATACAGGGTGGCCCAAAAAAAGTGAGAACATCTCGGAAATTAAAAGCTTAAATAGTTTACTTATTTACCTTTTTTAGCTACATAACGTCTTTATTTTGACAATTTCTGGTCGCCAACTTTTTTTAAAATTCGTCAATCATTTACAGCTGTCTTTTTGAATTTTTAAATAACTTATATACTACGAGATGTTCTCACTTTCTTTTGAAATATACAAAAAAACTCACTCCATATAATTCCACAAAATTTGCTTCTCAAAAACTGCTTCAATGTTCATTTTCTTTAAACAAACAAATCCTACACAGAGGGGCATGTTTACTAAAAACCGCTAATTTGCGCGCCGCAAAATAGCGCACTAAAAGCGGTACATAGGAGCGCTTAAACACCCCGCAATCGTGTGTGTCATCCCCGCAGAGGTGCGCGGCACACTAACGGGCCCCGTACAAGTGCGGGCCCGCAAATGTCCGATAGAGGCGTGGAACGGCTAACGGAGGGCGGAGGAAGGCTCCGGAGGGGCGGAGGGACGGGGTCAATGGGTGGAGAGTGGGAGGGGAGAGGCTCCCCGCACATTATCGGGCCCGAATTTGCATGTAAAAATAGCGCGAGTGAAACACTCGCGGTAGAGGGCATTTAAAGGGAAGAGAAACCATTTCCGTCAGCAATGTACAGCAAAATCGGGGAAACCTGCAAAACGTGAGCAGTGTGATACATATGCACAGCACAAAAGTGAAAATAAAAATAGAAAGTGACCACAACAAAAATATCACAAATAGTAATGCAGCTGGGGAACAGTTATAGTAATGGGCAAATATAGAAAACACACCCAGGAAAGCTCCAGAAAGAAGAAATGAATATTGGAAGGGTCTACGGAGCGGAGACTCATCCAAAACAAATGTCCTTTTTGGAGCTTTCCTGTGAGTGTTTGCTATGGTTGCCCATTAATATCACTTTTGCCCAGCGTGGTGATATATTGTCCCCCAGTGTCTGTGGTCATTTCCGGGGTTTATGTGCACGTTTGTCACCAGACAGAGTGCATGTGCCCACAGTAAAAATGCGTAGAGCAGGGTTTGTGACTCCATCCTGCCAGGTATACTACCTCCAGGGGCTGCATTGTCTCTGTGGCCATAGTGTGGTGCAGCAGACAGAGCCAGTACCTCTAGGACCAGAGGGTCAGAGGTTCAAATCCCAGCTGGGGCACATGCCAGCCCAGCCCCTATATTTTACCCACCACTAAACAAAGATAGCGCAGACACCCCTGTATTGCAGGGAACATAAGCATGGGGAAAACACCCATATTTTACACAACACTGCAAAAAACACAACAACAATGGGCATTACCTACAGCCAAATCCCCCAAATGCAGTCCCGTACTGCCACATTGCAATCTGGTCATCTGCTGTTTCTGAGAGCAGCTCATGCCAGCATGTTGGCGGACGAGTACATGTGGTGCAGGGGGCAGTGGCTGCTAGCCACAGAAGACAGAGGCCTAGCCATGTGCAGGCTGGCACAGTCCACTGCAACAGACAGGCCCTGCTGGATCCATAGTCATGGACGTTCCAGGGAAACCAGCCAATCTGTGGCTACACAGTGGTGCAGTGCACACAGACAGTGCATGCAAGAACAGAAGGTCACAGGTTCAAAGCCCAGCTGGGGCTTCCGCCAATCCTAGCCACATATTTTTCCCACACCTACACAGTGATAGTAAGGACACACCTTTCGTGTCGAGGACATATGCAATGGTAATACGTCTATCTTTTACCCCACTGAGCACAGACACCATGAACAGGGGCAGTACCTAGAGCAGACTCTCCCAAATGCATTCCTGGTGTGCCACACACCAGTCAGGTTCCATGCTGCCACTCATACAAATGCCTGTGCTGTATATCTATGCACCACCCCCATGGCATGTAGATGTAGCTCATGCATATTCATGAGGGACAGCAGGAAAACACGAACAGTGTGATGCAGACCTGGACTGGGGTTGGGAATCTCTGCCGTAAAGCAGCAGCCAACAGGGGCAGACACACCCACACCCACACCCACAGGCCCCATTGGCCAGTGTCTCCTGGAGAGGCAGAACAGTGGACCCTGCGTGCATCTCCCAATACTAGCACCTGCATACCTTAGCAATGTCACCCTACACCTGAGGTATACGGTACACAGCTCTGAGACGTTTGCTAGGAGTACTGGCAGATAGATATCCATACGTTACGCACATACTGCTAGTTGACCCCATCAGAACAATCTGTTAGGTGTTTGCGGGGCGTGCTCCAGGACTGGCCTCTGACGGTGTTTACCACCCTGGGAGTGACCCCCAGCAGTACTGCGTACCATATCCATGCCTTGCCGTGCCTAGGACAGGTTTGGTGGCCAAGGCTAATTACCTCCTCAATAGTAGCACCATGCTGGCATAGGTGTGGAAGTGTGTGTCTGTCTATACAGTGAGTGCTGGCTGCAAGCCCCTTCCACAGCCCACACTGCCAGCACTGTTGCCAGTATTGGCCTGCTAATGTATGTTATTAGTACCCATATACTAAACAATCCCCCTTGTGTGTTTTGCCTACCCTCTTGATCAACCTGTTCACACCCAAATTTTACTGTGCTGATTGACAGTCCTCCTTATGTTCTCCTTATGTAATCACACCGCTGCTGATCGCTGGAAGTAGCGGTATATAAATGTTTGCTAAATAAATAAATAAATAAATAATGTGCATAATGAGTAGCAAGGGACCATGGGTATATCTCAGACAGGATGGGCTGACCAGGATGCAGCTGCACAGGGCATAGGGCACTGGCAGGGACATGGTAGTGCCCGGCCACCACCTACACAGACAGGGGGACCTCCGTATGTGCTGCTGGGGGATCACTCTCACCCTGAGTGTGCAGTGATGGCAGCATGGCTAGGCACACCCATAGTGCTGTATTGTGTTTCTCTCATGTGATATATATGGGTTTCCTGTTGGGGCCTTTTCACTGACTTATCTGCTTGTGTGTGCTGCCACCCCAGTTGTGGGTGCATGCATTTCCATCAGGACCAACCAGCAGACTGAGCACAGATGGTATGTGTCTTGATGGAGTGCCTTGCAGGGTGCAGTGGCTGATGGCTTGCTGCAGGCGAATATCAGATAGTGGTGGGGTGCATCTATGAATATCCAAGCCTAATGTCTGTCTGATATTGTGTTTATGGATGTGTGTGGAGCTGCTTGGACTGCCCTGGGGGGGGGGGGGGTCGTCTACTTCCCCAGCAGGACTGGGGTTGATGGTTGACTCTACTGCCATCAGTGCAAGGAGGGAGGGAAAGATAGTATGGGGGAATCTGTTGGTGAGAGACCCTGTTTTATCCACCTGGGGGGGGGGGGGGTGTGTGTTCCACTAACTGTGGCAGACAGTGATCTCCAAGATGTTTATACAGCACCTACCTATTTCACAGGTTATTGCTGCTTTGGAGCTCTGGCATGGCCGCATTCAGCCATACAAGGTGTTGTGCACCTGGTCCTGGGCGCATCATCACACACTCAGGGTGGGCATAGTAACCGCGCAATGTGATGGTGTTTAGCTACTCTTTGCCGTTTGTCCACCCACTCAGGACACCCTACCAGGCCAAGGTGCTGTGTGGGTGCACAAGGACACCTCCCCCTACCAGGCCGGGTAGCTTTAGGGGTGCAGTTCCCATCTTGTGTGCATCTGTGGACAGCTGATTTGCATGTGCAGTGCATCATGGGTACGGGTGGCCTAACCCTTTCCTGTTTACACCAGCAGACTGTCTGTGATGTGACGTGCAGGCTATCTGCAGCCAGGCAGGAGCTTGCTTACAGCTATAGAGGTGTAGCCCAATGGTTACACCACTGCCTGTGCAGCCAGAGGTCATGGGTTCATACCCACAGTGGGGTTCTGTGATAGGGTTTTCCAAAGCATTTTTTACATTTACTGTACATATGTTGATTCCTGCAATAACACCCTCAGCGTACTGTACCCATAAGGTGCCTCTGAGGGTGCTTTATTGGGCGCCCTATAGGGCACTTTATGGTTGGCATCCATATAGGGTGCACTATACATTATCCTGTGTCGCAACATACATGCTGCCCTATAGGGGACATTCTAGGGTGCCTTGGCGGACGGTGCACTGTAACATGTGCCTTATGGTCCGCCTTATGTTAACATGCTGTGAGAGTGCGTTTGCTAGTAGTTATCACAAAATAGAATTAAAAAGCCTCCTAAAGCACTCCACAACATAAAATATACTGCCTCAGCTAGCCTTTTTCAATGGGCATTGTGAGGGATTGACCCCCTGGTCCCTGCACCATTGGTCAGTGTCTTAACCATTGTGCTGTGGCTGTGTTCCTTTGCTTTAGCATCAGCGCGCCGCCTTGTGGCCATCAGCACGCCGCATCCTGCTGCCCACAATTAACAGTGCGCCGCATCCTGCTGCCCACAATGAACAGTGCGCCGCCTTATGCCGCCCCACAATGAACAGTGCGCCGCCTTATGCCGCCCCAAAATGAACAGTGCGCCGCCTTATGCCGCCCCAAAATGAACAGTGCGCCGCCTTATGCCGCCCCAAAATTATTTTGCCTCCTGACACACATTTCCACATTCAAGGTGGTGCCTCAGCCAGCCTTTTTGGGCTGCACACACACTGGGGGATTGAACTCGTGGCCCCTGCACCATTGGTTATTGTCTTCACCATTGTACTACGGCTCTGTTCCTATATGTGCCCAGCTGCACCCCGCTTAGCCTTCCCACGCGCTAATGTGGGCCCCGCACATTAACACGACGCGCACACATACGGTCTTTTTTTTTCCTTTTTCGGCCTGAACCGCCCACTCCTTATATGGCACAGGCACACTACCGTGGCCCCGCACGTTAGGAATGTTTAGTAAACATGCCCCAAAGAGTCTCAGTAACCACGGGCTCAATACAAAGAGTGTAAGATAACATTTATCAACATGTATCATGTATCAACCACCAGCCCTCTTAACATCAATGACCCTCCGTGTAAGCCTGGGCTGACCACCATACACCTGCAATGGCAAACTACTTAACTTTCAAAAGAATGTTGTTTTTCAAATAGGTGACCATCCCATTCCCCGACGCTTCAAATCAGAGCCCACAAAGCGTTTCGCGATGACCCTCGATTCATCAGGGGAAACACCAACTGTCAAACAAAACGAATAATTAAGAACTCTCCCAACCAAAGCATAACCCAACAACCACAAATCTACTCACTCACAACACTGATTGGCACAGCCGACGGCAAACATGGGACCACAATGTTTCCAACTTGTCTTAAACAGAACTGATCCAAAACGACGACGCGCATGCGCCCTGCTCATACCAAACTTACCTTAAATACCATACCAACTCACTTTTTTTTGGCCACCCTGTAAATACACATACATATGTACTACCTAAAGTCTATAAGAATGTACAGGTTCCTCCAGGATGTCCAATAGTTTCCTCTAAGGGATCTATATTAGGACCTCTTTTTAAGTTTGTAGATTTACTTTTGAATCCATTAGCATGGCAAGACACTTCTTTTTTCCTATGGATGATTTATGAAGTGGAATCAGTGACAGATCCAACTGTACTAGTCACTATGGACATTGTTTCTGTTAATAACCAAATTCCACAGAAAGATGCAATTGATATGGTATATCAACATTTTTGTGTATCTCAAAAACGGCATCATATTACAACTGATGTTCTATACATTTTGAATGAAATAGTATTAACTCAAAACTAATTTTATTATGAAAGGGATGCAATGGGTTCATCTTCAGTTCCCTCTGCAGTGATCTCATATGTGGCTGATTTAGAAGAATATTATTTATATACTTGAGACAGGTTTTTAAATATGATCTTTTGGAAAAGATTCTTAGATGATGTTTATATTGAAAAAATGATGGCATACTGCATACGTTTTACTGTTAAAAAGTTGATAGGAATAATTTTCAGTTGTGGTCAACATTATTGGCACCCTTGCAGTTCAACTCCTTAATGTCTGATATCTCCTAAAAAAAGTGGCCAGTGAAATGACTTGGACTATATATGCACACATATTTGACACATAAAAGAATCAAATAAAACAAGACCAATTAAAAAAGGAAATAGTAGGAAATAGTATAAAAATTGGGGCATTGCCAGGACATGATTATTGGTACCCTTATAAACAATTCAAATCAGTTGAACAGAAGAACCACATTCCCACTAGAGTAAAATTAGATGCAACTGTGATCAACTGTCAATACTCACATGACTTGAATCAACCAATGAATGATGGCTCTAATGTTTAAAATGGGCACATTCACTCCCCATTCCATTTTCACTATGGTGAAGACAAGACAGCTGCCTGAAACCATCAGAAAAGCCATTATTACCAAACATCAAACTTCAAAGGGGTACAAGGCCATCTCCAAAGACCTTGGGATTCCTGTGTCTACAGTTTGCAATCCTATTAAGTTGCTTCTGCTCATGGAACTGTCAAGAACCTCCCAGGTTGTAGTTTAAAGAGGAAAATTAATCTAAGAAGTCTTCGAAGGTTAGTGCGAACTGTTGGAAAAACACCACGTACAACATATTCATATTCATATTCATTTATTTGATATACCGCCCTTCATGGGTAGGCAGAGCGGTTTACAATAAAATCACAGAGGGGCACGAGGCCAGGAAACAGAAAGGAAGTTACATATTGCACAGAAAAGAGGAACGAGAGAAAAAATAGGAGGAAGGGGGGAGAGATGGTTAAGGGTCGGGAGGGTAGAGGTCAAAGGCAAGGGAGAAGAAATGAGTTTTAAGGGAACGCTTGAATGCGGGGTAGTGAGATTCAAGGCGGAGGGGTGGGGGAAGAGAGTTCCATAGAGCAGGGCCGATAAAGAAAAAAGCAGAGGAGCGTGTGGATTGCAGATGGGCATTGGAAGGAGATGGTAGTACTAGGCGGTTGAGGTGGAAGGAGCGAGGGGTATGACGAGGGGTATGAAAACAGAGGAGATCAGATAGGTATTGGGGGGTAGAGGTGTGGAGTGCTTTATGAACCAGTGTAAGAAGCTTAAATTTAATGCGGAAGGTGATGGGGAGCCAGTGAAGTTGGAGAAGAAGTGGAGTGATATGAGCCCGAGAGGAAGAGTGCGTGATGAGACGGGCAGCAGTGTTTTGGATGCGTTGGAGACGAGAGAGTTGAAGTTTAGAGATACCTGATAGGAGGGAATTAGAGAAATCAAGGCGAGAAATGACTAGGGTCAGTAACAGCGTAGTAATGGCAGAGGGAGAAAGGAACGGACGAATGGCGCGAATTTGACGGAGGTGAAAGAAGGAAAGTTTGGAGACGTGAGAAATGTGCGATGAGAAGGAGAGATCAGAATCAAAAAGAACCCCAAGGTACCGAAAAGTCGAAACTAGAGAGATGGGTGCGTTAGGGAAGGATGGTGCCAGGGAAGGGGGTGGATGGCCATAAGAAAACCATATAGCTATAGTCTTAGATAGATTAAGGTGTAAACAATTCTGAGTGAGCCAGTCTGAAACGGCAGCTAGGAAGGAGTAAAGGTCAGTCAGGTCGGGGGAGATGGAAGAGGTGTGATGGAGAAGGAGTATGTCATCGGCGTAGAAAAAAGCGGTGAGTCCAAATTGCTGAATAAGTAAAGTGAGGGGAGTGAGAAAAAGATTGAAGAGGAGGGGGGCCAGAACAGAACCTTGAGGGACGCCACAAACAAGAGGAAATGGGTCAGAAGGGGGGCGTGATGAGGATGATGATAAGACAGCAGCAGAGCGAGAAAAAAGGAAAGAGTGGAACCAGTGTAATACCGTACTATGAAGACCGGCATCTTGTAAGCGGGACAGAAGAAGGGAGTGATCAACGAGATCGAAGGCAGCCGAAAGGTCGAGTGCAACCGCCACCGAAAAGTCACCACGATCATGCGCAGAGTGAAGAGAATTAGTAAAGGCTAAAAGGACAGTCTCGACACTATGCCCAGTGCGAAAGCCGGATTGACGTGGGTGAAGAAGATTAGTGGAATCAAGATGATGGGTAAGTTGGGCAAAGACGATTTTCTCAAGCAGTTTAGAAAGGAAAGGAAGGTTGGAAACAGGACGATAGCTGTTGGGGTCGAGAGGGTCAAGTGTGGATTTTTTAAGTAGTGGGCGAATGAGGGCGTGTTTCCAAAGAGCAAAGGCTGACCTGGAGCAATCTGGATTGGTGGTTTCAACCAGCACCATATGCCACGTACTAAACAAAGGAGGACTTCATGGGCAAAGGCCAAAGAGGACTCCACTGCTCAAAGACAGAAATAAAAAGAAATGCCTGATCTTTTCCTGAACTCACAGTGAGAAACCACAGTCCTTCCGGCAATATGTTCTGTGGACAAATGAAACCAAACTTTAGCTCTTTGGCAATGCAGACCAGCAATACATTTACAGGCAAAGTAATGAAGCTTATAAGGAAAAAGGATGCTCTTCCTACAGTTAAATATGGTGGAGGTTTCATAAGGTTGTGGTGCCATTTTGCTGCTTCAGCAACTGGATGCCTGGAATGCATTAAAGGAATCATAAGGTCAGAGGACTACCAAGGTATTTTGGAGTGAAATATGCTACCTAATGTGAGAAAGATAGGTCTGGGCAGAGGGTCATGTATTCTCCATCAGAACAATGACCCAAAACATACATCCAAAAGTACAAAAAATGGTTAAAAAGGAACAAATGTAGTGTTTTAAACTGGTCAGTAATGCGTTCTGATCTGAATCCAATCGAGAACCTTTAGAAAGGGCTGAAATCTGCCATTGGTATAAGGACTCCTGGAAACATTCATGAGTTGGAACAAATCACAGTTGAAGAGTGGGAGAAATTACCAGCAGACAGATGTATGAAACTTATAGATGGCTACAAGAAATGTTTGGAGACTGTCATCACTGCCAATGGTTGTGCAGCCAAATATTAGTGAAGAGTGCCATTAATCCTGTCCAGGTCATATTTTGTTTTTTTTTTCTCAGAAATTATTACGTCTAACTTACACAGATATCTTTTTTGTGTTGTATACCTCTGAACATACTATTAAAATATTATGATGACAAAGAGTTGGAATAGTTCCACTTATTTCTAAAGATATTGTACACAACATACCTAAAATGCAAGATGCCAATAATGTTGACCACAACCGTACTTAGCTGTACTAAGCTGTGCTACTTGTAAATTTGGCCAATAGCATATGCTGTTGGGCCGCATTAACAGATAGAGAAGGGAAAAATCAGGCAGTGCAATGATTTTCTGCATTATCTGTAGATCCCATGGTAAATGCAAGAGTGAGTTGGATATGGGCATATCTGCAATGCATAGTTACTCCTGGCATCAATAGTTCATGATCACGTCTAAGTTGCAGGTAGCACAGGTGCAGGTAACACCACCTCAGTGGGTGGCATTATGTCCATCCATGATGCTGTTTGGTTGCGCTTTTTGCAATATTGGTTCATTATGTGCTGGGGAAATGCTATTGCATGATAGCAGTGTGCTAATACAAAAGCCTAATGCAATTTAGTAAACATATCCCTTGGATTTCAGACTCATCATCTGATCAATTGAAGAGTAATCTCCCAGTAGGGCAATTTTTGTTTTAAACATTTTATAACTAGGAGTGGAGGAGTAGCCTAGTGGTTAGACCACTGGCTTGGTGACCAGGGTTTGATTCCCACTAGCACTCCTTGTGGCCTTGGGCAAGTAACTTAACCCTCCATTGCCTCAGAAGAAAGGCCTGGCAATCGACTTCCAGTAACACTGCCAAGAAAACCCAGGAGCTGTTGGGTCGCCAGGCATCAACATTGACTTGAAGGAACACATTGCATTTGCAATTCCGTTAATTACGTCTGGCCTGAAGCCACTGGCAGGTGCTGAAAGCTCTTACATGCCTGCTAGGGGTATCTCTCTTAAGTAAAAAGGATAGTAACAACAGCACTGGAAATGATGAAGATGTGGGAGTTTGAAGCATAACCACTTCTTTTTTTTTCATTTGAATTATGTTGCTACCAGAGTCTTAAAATTGCTTCCTGCAGCCTTTCACAATAACATGGACCTGTGTGCGTAAGACCAGGGGAATGACTGAGGGGCAAACAGTTCTGAGGAGAGTTGCAGCCAAACGTCACTTATTCCAGGTAGGTAGACTTCCACATTTTTACTGCATGTTAACCTGTACAATACTATTTACAGTAAGTGTATTATTTGATGGCCATAGTCAGTCTGTCAGGGTAACTGATGTTGTATACGATCTGATGAAATTAGCCTTGGGCAAATAAAAAAAAAACAGTTATCAGGCCCTGGGTCCAGACAGCAACAGCCTCAACTAAATGCTGGGTTTGTAGAAGCAGAACATAAGATAATTTGGGGCAAATAAGTTCTTGGAAGTGTATTTCCCTCTTTGTCCTTTAAGATCTGAAGCAGACATTCAACTCAAATAACCTTCTATGAAGATATGTAGATTAATGTGTGTAAGTAATAAAGCCTTAATTGACAGAGCAGGAGACAAATCCTAAAAAGTTTCAGAAATAATTAAAGACTTGGCTCTTTGTTCACTGGGCTTCAGATATATTTTTGAAGGTTGATGACCTGGGTAAGTCTGGAACTGAACTGTATTAGGAAGGCATTTTTAATTTGTGATGGGAATGTACATTTTAATGTATATGGGCCCGATAGTCTTCTGGGCAGGCTATGCACCGTGTCGGTGCATAGCTCTACCCACCGACCCTTAAACCCGATATTCAATGCTGGTTTCCTATGTGGCCCCGGCATTGAATATCCGGGTATCGCTGCACAACCCAGAAACTGCCGATGCTAACTGGGCAGCAGTGATATTGCATGCCGCTCGGTCAGCTCCTGCGCCGTAAAGATAGGCGAGGATTTTCCTCGCCCATCTTTTTGGCACAGAGCACTAACTGGGCAGCATGCAATAATACTGCTGCCCGGTTAGCTTTGGCAGCTTCCGGGCATGTGCCGTTGAATATCCCTATCTAAGGCATTTACACGATTTACTAGGCTGTAAACCGTGTAAATGCCCTTTGAATATCAGGCCCTATGTGTTTTATCTTATTCATCCTGAACCCAATATTTGGGATAAAGGCAGACCAAAATTTGCCTTTTTTAATTTAAATTAAATTAACATAGCACTGTTAGGGCCAAATTTACTAAACATTAGCAAGGGCTATATGCTGCAGAACACATACCAATCCAATGGGCATGGCGGCAAAGAGCACATGCTAAAGTTTAGCAAACATAGCCTTAAGTGGATACTTAGCACACAGTTCAAAAGGGGGAAAGTAACTCAAATGAAGTGGGTCTCTGTAACAGCAGAGAGGATGTTTTGCTCAGTAAATACATATCTTCTATCTGTACCTATTAAATTAAAGTACAGATTACTTTCTGGGTCTTTTTCTGATCACTTTTGTTCTGTTCCTAATACCTGCCGTATATGTTCAGAGGAAGACCAGTGACTTGGAAACAAAATTAGAAAGCTTATATTAGAGTGAGATGAATCCTTTCCTTGGGCAGCCTATGTTATCTGGCTGCCAGGGCCAGCTTAAGCATTAGTCAGACTTAGTAGTTGCCTGGAGGAACATCTTCTTGGCAGGGGATGGTAAAGAGCGGCTGAAGTCAAAGCGAAATACAGGGGCTGCTATACAAAACTACTTATGCAGTTGGCAGTGGGTGCAGAGCACATAAGTGGTTTTGTTTCAATTTCACAGCCTACAAAATATATAGAAGGGATATTCAAAGACATTTACGTGGTTTGTAGATTTGCAAACCATGTAAATACTGCACACTGTGATATTCAGCGGCACTAACCCGGTTAGTGCTGCTAAATATCTCTGGTTTGGGCCGCTAAATGCCCGAGGCTAAGCGCTTAATGTCAGGGTATTCCAGGGGCGGCTCTGCGGTTAACTGGGCAGCAGTGATATTTAGCCACTGCCCGATTAACTCTAACTGGCTAACGTTAACCCTAACTGGCTGAAAGGATGCTCTAAATTTAGTCCGTTTTGCTCTCTGGTCAGCTGCTGAATGTCGCTGCTGACCACATTGCAAAATCACAATCCGGGCAACATGGATATTAAATGCTGCGGCCCGGATATGGCAATGGCCAGATGCTTTAAGAGTGCTGGCCACTGCCACTGAAAATCCCTCCCGTACATTTTTGGTTAAATAAGTAATCACAAGGCCCCTCAAAAATGATTTAAATTGAGCAGGATTTTGTGCAGGATCTGGATTACGCTTGGTACATGTCTGATAGTGGAGGAGTGGCCTAGTGGTTGGGGCAAGGTACTTAAGGTCGGGGGTTCAAATCCCACTAGAGGACAGCAACCTTGGGCCGGAAGGACTGGGGTTTCTAGTCCCACAGGTGCTCCTTGTGGTCATGGGCAAGCCACTTAACCCTCCATAGCCCATGTTCCCTGTAAAATAGTTATCTCCAAGTTATAATGCCCTGTTCAATGTAATTTCAGTTTGTTCAATGTAAACCACACTGATGCAAAATAGCGCGATATATAAGAGAATGTAAATAAATAAATAATGCACCAGAGTTTCTGGTAAAACAAACATGGCAAAAGAAAAATCTTTGGAGTGAGTCTATAGAAGAGCAGGCATCAATAGTTTCACAAGGCAAAAAATCCAGGAAGGGTTTTGCACAGAGCTCCAGAGCAGATATTTATTTAGACAGTGTTTGTATACCGCCTTATCCTTCAATCAAAGCGGTCACAACACAATTGGGGGATACATTTAACACGTGGGGATATGAGACACATACACTAATACTTACAGGGAACATGGGCTATGGAGGGTTAAGTGGCTTGCCCAAGACCACAAGGAGCATCTGTGGGACTAGAAACCCCAGTCCTTCTGGCCCAAGGTTGCTGTCCTCTAGTGGGATTTGAACCCCTGACCTTCCAGCCTGAAGTACCTTGCCCCAACCACTAGGCTACTCCTTCCCTAAACTTTGGGCCTATGAGGAAACAGGAATAAAGATCACCAGCAACTCAAGACAGTTAAGAGTAGGCTGGCTAATGTGATAGCTCTTCCTGAAAGCTGTCTGCCTTCTAGCTCAATGGTTACTGGTTTAAAACCAGCCAGCCTGCCTATGACAACACTGGGGGGTGAAAAAACAAAATTTCAGATATTTTAATGTTTTGTTTGGATTACAAATGATACGAAACAGTATAGGAAATGTCATTGATATTTCCCATGTTGTTACTAATGAATGAGTTCCCTAGTGATTTACGCATGTAAGTGCTGCTTAACTTTAGGTAGCTCCTTATAAATGTCCCTTCTATGTGGGTAGTTTGAGCTGTTTGATAACACAGGTACACTACCAAAAAACTGCCTCCAGTTTTGCAACTGATTCCTATAGATTTTGGGGTGCTGAATCCAGGAAAAATAGCCAAAATGTTCCATCACGTCACGTTTTCTTGCAAAATTAGATTTCTTACCCATATAAGGAATGTTCACATAATTTCTTTTTAGCCGACTGTAGTTTATTTTCTTGGCCCAAAATAGAGGTTGTAATGGTTAACTAACTAGAAACACTCCCTCATGATATTTTAGAGTGTTTTGTATTCATTTTATACATTAACAGGACAATTGGGAGGCGGGGGGCTAAATCCAGTACTCGCGCTGGCGCATGTTCTTTCCTGTTCGCCTCGCCTCGTTCGCTCGCTCAAACACGGTGGTTGCGACATGAACGTTCCTGTCAAATTTCAGTTTCTTGCAAGTTCATTATTACCTTTTGTTTGCTCAGTCGTAATCCAGCTTTATTCCGAAGTGGTTCACTACAGTTGTAGTTTGCAGTGCTGTGTATTTGTGATGGCTCACAGAGCCAGAGGTTGCGTCAACTCCCGGACAGTTTTTGTTTTATTTGTGGGGAATATACCATGAAAAAGCAGCAGAGGAACATTTCTGCATTTATTAAAAAAGTATATTTCGCCTATTTCGGTTTGAAGTTAGGCGATCAAGACAAACCGTGGGCTCCTCACAAAGTGTGCAAGACATGTGAGGAAGATCTATGCTTATGGATGAAAGGTAAAAAACAAGCATTTCGTTTCGGAATACCTATGATGTGGCGTGAACAAAGAGACCACAGCAGTGACTGCTATTTTTGCTCTTGCATTGTGAAGGGATACAACTTAAAAAATAAGAACGTAATAAGTTACCCCAACCTTCCCTCAGCAATTAGGCCTATGCCTCATAGCAACGAAGTACCTGTGCCTGAACCACCAAAATCTTTGGATCATATTTGTGTGGACGGTTCTGATCATGATGAGACTCATCAGATGGCTTTTCCCGATGAGTCCAGTACTTCCGAGTTTGAAACTGAACCAGATCCGAAACCTGAACTTTTCTCTCAAGCTGAATTGAATGATTTAGTCCGGGATTTAGGACTCCCAAAAGATGCTGCCCAACTGCTAGGTTCTCGGCTTAAACACAAAAATCTATTGTCACCAGGAACAACTTTTTATTGGTACCGCAACCGCGAGACACAATTTTTGAAGTATTTCAGCAAAGAGGAAGATTTGGTATTTTGCAACGATATATACGGAGTGATGGAAAAGTTTAAACTCAAGTATGATCCTGCTGAATGGCGGCTGTTCATTGATTCGTCAAAAGACAGCATAAAAGGTGTTCTTCTTCATAATGGCAACACATTCGCTTCAGTTCCTATTGCTCACTCTGTTATTCTCCAAGAAAAATACGAGAATTTGGCCCTGATTCTTCAGAAGATTCGTTATGATGAGCATAAGTGGATGATTTGTGAAGACTTTAAAATTCTATCCATGCTATTAGGGCAGCAATCCGGTTTCACCAAATATCCCTGCTTCCTTTGCTTGTGGGATAGCCGGGCCCGCGACCTACACTGGGGGAAAAAAGACTGGCCAATTCGGGAGTATTTGAGACCCGGTGAGAAAAATGTTCTTCATGAGAGCTTGGTACCTCGAGATAAAATTCTATTACCACCTCTCCACATTAAGTTGGGTCTCATTAAGCAATTCATCAAGTCCCTTCCAAAAGATGGTGAGTGCTTTCGGTACCTTTGCTCAAAGTTCCCCCGACTTTCTGAAGCAAAGCTAAAGGAAGGAGTGTTTGTTGGCCCTGATATAAGGAAACTCATTTCAGATGGAGCATTCGCTGAAACGATGTCTGAGAAGGAAAAAGAAGCCTGGGATTCCTTCAAGGATGTTATTCTCAAATTCTTGGGGAACAGGCGGGATGAGAACTATAAGGATATTGTTGCCAGGATGCTCAATGCCTTCAAAGAACAAGGCTGTAACATGAGCCTGAAAGTCCATTTCTTGCACTCCCATGTGAACTACTTTCCCGAAAACCTGGGGGCGTACAGTGAAGAACAAGGTGAAAGGTTTCACCAGGACATCAAGGACGCAGAGAGAAGGTACCAAGGAAGATGGAACACCACTATGATGGCTGATTTCTGCTGGTTGCTGCTGTGGGAAACCCCAGATGAAAAATACGCCAAGCAGCGCACCAAGAGAAGCATTCGGGGGAAGAAGAAACGGGCCCACCAGGAGATTGATTGGCCCAAGAATGACTTTAAAATCTAAACTGTGTTGACAAATATCGTGTTTTTACTAAACTTTGAAATAAAAATTTGCTAGTTATTACCACAGTGTCGGATCTCATTTATTAGAATTTTATTTTCACACCATCGGGTGTTTGTCTTCATGTATTGCAATGGTGCGGTTTGCGTTTTCTATTCTTACATACATCCCTGTACAACATTTTTTGCACATTTCTTTGCTTTGCTTTGTGTCTAACCTCGCTCTTATATGCTCAATGTTTGTGCACATGTATGTGGCTGTTTTAAGTGCAGACAATTTTGCTACCATCACAGTGTGTTTTGTTGACATTACTCTATTCTTATGTGCTGCCTTGTTACAATTTTCTTTATTCTTATTTGAATAACTACTAAACAATTAGTATAAAGAATTCATCCAAGAAACTTTTATCTCGATCGCACTCAATCTGAAACGTTCACCTCAAACTGCTAACCCAATGTAGCAAAAAATCTGTACGTGATGGAGCAAATTGGTTACCAGATTTGGATTCAGCACACCAAAAAACGTAAAAATCAATCGAAACATTAGAGGCAGTTTAAAAAAAAATTTTTTTAGTGTACCTGTGTAATCTAGGGAAGCAAATTCTGCCAATCTACACACAAGGGAGCTACTTTTATAATGCTTTTTCAATGTGTTAATCATGCTTTACACAAGGAAAAGGGCTCATAACATTTCAGATGGATATACACGTGTGGAAAGTAGGTGCACGGTAGGGGAAATGTCGTCATTAGTTGATGTGGCTGCATAAGCAGAGAGACCTGCTAGTGTATTTACAGATTTCAGCTTAACTTACTCACTTTCTTGACTAAAAATCTGGACGTCTAATCAAAAAAAGCTGAGCTCCTAAAGTTGTGCCCTATTTTCAGCCACACCTCGGGACTTGTTTAAACTGTCATCCTAATTTAGGAGCTTAAATTTATGCTCCTAAATTTAGGCCTGCTCTTCATCTGCCTACATTTGTGAACCTAAGTTAGGTGCCTAGTGCTGAAGTTCATCGCTAAGCTCTTAGCCTCTTTTCTCCACCCTAAATCTGCCCTTGTTGCTATTCACTTGTTATGCTCTCAAACTTAGGAGTTTAGTGAAATTTTAAGAAAATATTTGGGCACTTGGCCCTAGTAATTTTTCAAAGAGGCCAATTTAGGAGCATAACTCTCAAAGTTAGGAGCATAAATCCTTTGACTATTGGTCCTCTCTGCTTCTGGTCTGTCCATTAAGTGTATGGCACAATCATAAGAAGCGGTGCTTTAATACGTTATTTTCTAGCAAACCCCCCCCCCCCCCCCCCGGAGTAATCCAGGAGCAAAAGAAGCTGCATAAAAGAACTGCTTCCTATGAAAATTCGAGAGGCAGATTGAATGTCCTTCAGATGGACCTCATTAATTTTCAGCCACAGAAACAAGCAGTGCAAACTCTTGGCTCAGGCCCTAAAGGTCAGAGCCTCTGTGCTGTTAAATAGAAAGATCAAAGCAGACTCTGGGGAGCTCATTCACGAGGATGAAAGAATTAAGGAAAGGTTTGCCGAGTTCTATAAAGAACTCTGGTTCAGGATATGCATATTGATAGATATTTGGACTCTGCTGAATTACTTCAGCTTTCTACTTAGAAAAAAATTGGGCTTAGATTCTAAGATTACCCCACTGAAAGTCACACATGGAATTAAGTCTTTGAAAAATGAGACAGCTCCTGGTTTAGCTGGCTATATCACTAGATTTTTTTTTTTAATCCAAGATCTCCTGTTTTTCCCCATTTATCAGAGAGGCAGGCATCACTGTCATTCTCAAAGACAGGAAGGATATGACTCTGCATGGTTCCTAAAGGTCACTATCATTGTGGCCTTGGGCAAGTCACTTAACTCTCCATTGCCTCAGGTACAAACTTAAATTGTAAGCCCTCTGGGGACAGGGAAATACCTAGGGTACCTGATTGTAACTCTTCAACTACTACTTGAAAGGCGTGAGCGAAATACTAATAAAAAAATAAAAAAATATTAAGCTATTGGCACAGATATTGGCTGAGAGGAGATAATATTTGTAGACAGTTGAATCTGATTTGGCAAATACAGGAACAGCAGCCTCCACAGATGCAGAAAAGGCCTTTGACAGGTTCTGTTGCTGATTTTTTTGTTCAAAACTTTTAGAAAATTTGACTTTGGAGATATTATTGAATAGGTTACTTAGTTATATATGTACCCAGTTGCCTGTATGAAGGGCAATGGAGGATACTCTAGTACAGTAGTTCTCAACCTAGTCCTCTGGGACCACCCCCCTCCCCCAAGCCATTCAGGTTTTCGGGATATCCACAATGAATAGGCATGAGATAGATCTGCATATAATGGAAGCAGTGCATGCAAATCTATCTCATGCATATTCATTGTGGATAGCCTGAAAACCAGACTGGTCTGGGGGTCACAGAGGACTGGGTTGAGAACTACTAATAGGTTTCCATCGGTTATAGGAAGGAGGCAGGGGTATCCTCTCTTGCCTTCGTTATTAATGAAACCTTTATAAGCTTAGATCAGCTCTAATCTTATTTGCAAGGGTTTGACAGTGGATTAGGACCTATAAAGTATCCTTCTTTGACAGGGGCTGCTGGGTTACCTGGAGTCAGCATTGACCTAACAGCACTTTAAAAAAAATTGCTAGGGCAAGAAGACGCCTATATGTCTTTATAAAATACTAGCACAAATCCTACAGAAATCACACCTAGATTGAAGGCACATACATTACAGTTGCTCTCACACTCTCCTCTCCTGAGCATGCCTACTCTATAAGGGCACACTGAATTTACTTTTAGATGTGACTTAATTTTATAAGATGCCATTAACATACCTAAAATAATGTTTTACATGTGAAAGAGGTTTACCAAATTATCCTTGTGGAGGGAAGTTTTATAAGGCATCCCTAGTTAACACGCGTTTCTATAAAGGAAAGTATGAGCCTGCTTTGCTTTATAAAATAGGGGCATAAAGTGTTGAAAATACATGTTAATTTAAGCTGTGAACATATGCCAACCAAATAAATGCCCATGTCTAGATTTTTCAAGAACATGCATAAATTATAATATTACATAATTTATATGCGTAACTTTGAACCCTGCTCATGCTCCCCCCAGAGCCGGCACGACACACTGTGCAAACCGTGCGCTTGCATGGGTGGCACGGTTGGCACAGTGAGCCAGCCAGACATACCTGCTGGACGGAGGATGGTGGAAAAAAAAAGTACAAAAATGAATGTGGGGCTTTTAAGCCCCTGCATGCGCTGCACGTCCAATGCATCCCCACTCCTTCTGATGCAGCTTCCTGTTACTGAGGGGATGCGTCAGAGGTACAGTGTGTGCATGGACTCCAAAGAGCTCCACTCAATAAGGCTGCTGCAAAGATCAGAGAGTCTGCTGATCGCAGCCATGCTGATGCCTGCCTACTAGCGGGGACCCCATTCCCTGCTGTCCAAAGAACACACAAGGCCACAGCCACTGCCGCGGCAGTGAAGCTGATGTTTGCTGGCCAGCGGGGACACCATCCCTCGCTGCTGAAGAGTGCACCACATCGCAGCTGCTGCCGCAGTGAAGCCAATGTCTGCCTGCCGGCTGGGACCCTATTCCCCGCTGGCTGAAGAGTGCTCCAGGCCATGGCCACTGTGGCAGTGAAGCCAATGTGTGCTGGTCAGTAAGGACACCATCCCTCGCTGGCCGAAGAGCACAGCAGGCCGCAGCTACTGCTTCAGCAGTAAAGCCAATGTTTTCTGGCCAAAGGGGACACCATCTCTCACTGGGAAAGAATGTCACAGCCAGCAGATTTTGATTTCCCGCTGGCCATCCAAAGACAGAGGCAGACCGATGCAGTGAGGAAGACGGCACCTAATTAGTAAGAGTTATGTTTTAAATTATACATGCAGGAATTCAAGGGAAGGAGGAAGGAGAACCAGGGACCAGGACCCAGAGTCCAGAGTAGGATGATATGGAGCCCAGAGTGGGAAGGGTGGGAGGGCAGGGGACTGGAGGAGGAGACCAGAGTAGAAGGGGGAGTAAGGTGGGGTCAAGGACTGGAGGAGAAAGAGAGAAAGCGTGGGAGATAGAGTGGAAGGTAAGGAAGACTACACAAGAGTGGGAGTTGAGAATTTGAGTGCATGGAGAAAAGGGATTAAAATGCCTGTGTGCCAACAGGAACTCACTCTACACACTGCCCTGTTTCTCACCTCTATGAATGCATGCGCACATGCACACACAGCACACACCCAGCTCCTCATTGCCCCATGCATGCTGTCAAACAGACACACACATACAGCTCCTCATCCTCCCTCCCCACATACACTCCTAGCCCCTCATTCCCCATGTATGCACACACACATACCTGTACCAATCCTCTATGTATGTGCACGTATGTACACGTACACACACACAGCCAGCCCTTCATTTGCCACCCATATACACACCCAAACACAGCATTGCTCCCACCCCCTATGCATGCATGCACAGCTGTTCATCCCTCTCTCTACACTCTGAAGTACGCACAGAGGTTCATACAGACAGCCCCTCACCCTACAGCATACACTCTAAACCCTCTCACATATGTGGATACACACACTCTCACCCCACCCTTCTTGCTACAGTTTTGTACACACAGATCCAGCCTTTCATCCCACCCCCACGTACACACAGATGGTGCCCCTAATTCTATTGCCCACCTTCTTACATATATGCACACACACTCAGATCTCATTAAACCACTCCATTCCAGCCCACCATGCATCCTCTGACAAGGCAGCCACCCAGCTCATCCTACCCCACTGCACCCCTCATACATTTGTACGCACATACAACAGCCCCTCACACAGACCCAGAGCCACTCATCCCATTTCTTACCCTCCACATGCATGCACACACAAACACAGCCCTTTACCCCATTCGCTGCTCTCACACGTACAGCCCCTTACCCCACTCTCACCATTCCATACATATACACCCACAGACATGGTCCCTCACCCTCACACCCACATCAGCACTCACGTCACCCCCCCCCCCCACATACATGCATAAATACACTGAACTCCTCAGCTTGCCTCAATCTACCCCACATGCTCTCATACAGATGCACACACCCCCAACCTCTCACCCTACTTCACAACATATGTGCAGACACACATTGAGCTCTTCAATTTGTCCCTCCATACTTGCACATATGCACACACACGTGCGCACACACACACATAGCCCCTACTCTGCCCCCCCCCTCCAGCCATACATTTACTTGCACCCATACCCATGCATTGAATATGAAGGCAATATACACCCATTCCACTCGCTGGAAGCTGCTAGGGCTTTTTTTTAGGTGGGGGGGGGGGGGGAGAAAAGTGGTAGACAGTGGAAAAGAGAGGGGGAGATGCTCAGCCACAGGGATGGAAGGGAAGGGTGAGGGGATGGGGAGATGCTGGACCATAGGGGGTCAGGGCAGGGTGGAATCATGTGGGAGAAGCCATAGAGGGTTGGCAAAGAGATAAGTGAGAGGAAGGTGGTGAGTACAAAGGCTGGAAATGTGGTTATGGAGAGTGAGTGAAAGACAGAAGGGAATAAGAAGCTAGGAAAGGAGTGAGACATGGGAAATGGAAGAGCTAGGGGAGATGAGATGGGCTGGAGGTGAGAGAGAAAGATGGAAAGTTGATAGGTGAATGGTCAAAAGGAAATTGAGGACTAGAAGAAGAGTGAGATTTTAGTGGATAGAGATGGACATGGAGGAAAGAGCTAAGAGAGAAAGATCAAAATGTCAGAGACACATACGAGAGGAGGAGCGAAGAGAAATGGCAAATGGATAGCAAATACTAGAAAGAGAGTTAGGTGAAGACAAAAGAAAGCAGAAGCGAGAGTGTGGTTATTATGACTGAAAAGATACCAGATAACAAAGACAGAAAAAAGTATTTTATTTTGAATTTATTAATAGAATATATTAGCTTTGGGAACTGTGCATTGCTGATGTATTTGTATTTTGTTCAGTGTAAATGGAAATGCATTTCTATTCTTGTTTCTCCAATGTTGCTATAAATGAAGAGTTTGGCTTCTTTAGGTTCCCAGTTCAATTCACTGTGTAACGCATTTTTTACTTTTTTCTTGTTCCTAGATAATAAGTGTTATTTTCTGATATCTTATGTCTCAAAACCATAGGAAATGGCAACTATGGCCCACAAACATTGCTTTTGGGACCAGGAGAGTGATATTTTTGAAAATTACCTATTTTTCAGGACATTCTAGATAGAGTTAGTGCAAAGTAAACTTGGAGTACCTTTTGGAAAATTCTAGAATGATCTAGAGCTTTTCAGAACTTTGAAAAACTTTTGGAACTTTGTATAACTTTTCAGAACTTTTAATAAAAGCCTTTTGGTAGCTGTTATAACGTCACTTCCACCTCGCATCTATATAAACAATGGATTTGCGCGGAGTGAGCACAGTTGTTCAGCAGCTTTCTTACCAACTGGAAACTTAGGAGTGAGCATCAACAACATGTGATTTAAGTTCACTAGTTTATTTTCATTCTAGCTTCCTAAGTGGACTGACATGGCATCAAGAGGCTATAAGCATCCAGCAGATGCATTTTGCTATGTCTGTGGTGATTTTATCATGACAAGAGCAAAAACGTACTCCATGGAAGCATCTGCCAAGATGTGTGAAGCTTACAAGGCATATTTTGGCATGCCTGCAGGACAAACCCTGGGCGCCTCATTTCACTTGCGAGCACTGCAAGAAATCTCTGGACAATGAGATGGAGAATTGATCATGAAGTTCGCTATCCCAAGAATTTGGCGGGAACTCACTGACCACTTGTTACTTCTGCATGGTGGATCCTTCCAAACGTCAGACTGGGAAGAATGCTCCTTCTGTCATGTATCTAAACATTCCTTCATCCATTTCTCCGGCGCCACACTGCCCAGAGCTCCCTGTACCCACTCCTCCACAGAGAAAGTAGCTGTCTTCAGAAGAAAGCAGCAATTCACAAAACAAAGAAGACGCTGCAGATCTAGATTACAATATCAGAGGTGGAGCTGAGGAGAGAAACCCTTACTACCCAAACGAAAATGACATCAATGACTTGGTCAGAGATCTTGGTCTCACCAAGTCCAATACCAAGCTTTTGACGTCCAGGTTCAAGCAGTGGAACTTGTTGAATGAAAGTGTGCAAGTCACAGGTCAGAGGAAGCATCACCATACTTTTCTATCTTCTTCACTAGTCAAGTTGGGCTCTGCTTTTGCCACAATGTGACCGGTCTGTTCAACACTATCGGAATTGCATGTAACCTGAAGGAGTAGCACCTTTTCATTGACAGCTCTTCCAGGAGCCTCAAAGCCGTGCTGCTACATAACAGGAACAAGTACCCCTCTCTTCCCCTAACTTATTCAGTGAACCTCAAAGAAGATTACAGCAGCATCAAGACCTTGCTAGAAGCCTTGAATTGTGCTGAGTATGGCTGGGAGGTTATCGGAGACTTTAAGATGGTGGCATTTCTGATGGGTCTTCAAAGAATTTTTACCAAGTTTCCCTGCTATCTTTATTTTTGGGACAGCAGGGACACGGTGGTGCACTAAGAGAGGTGGGACTGGCCACAGCGAACTGAATTTTCTGTTGGGATAAAGAACGTGAAGTGGGAGCCACTGGTGGAACCACAGAAGGTGCTGATGCCACCACTGCACATCAAATTGTGCCTTATGAAACAATTTGTCACAGCTCTAGAGAAAGAGTCAAGTACCTTCAAGACTTCTTCCCTAAACTGTCTGAGGCAAAGATCAAAGCTGGTGTCTTTGATGGACCACAAATAAAAAAGATTCTTGAGTGCATGGAATTTCCCAAGCTGCTTACTAGGAAGAACAGTTTTGTTGCAGTGGTTCATGGTTTTTTGGGAAATCACAAGGCTGAAAACTATGCAGAGCTGGTTGAGACTCTGGTTAAGAATTATGGCAAAATGGGCTGCAGGATGTCTCTCAAAGTCCATATCCTTGATGCTCATCTTGATAAATTCAAGGAGAACATGGGAGCGTACTCAGAGGATCAAGACAAATGTTTCCATCAGGATATACTGGAATTTGAATGCCGCAACCAAGAACAGTATAATGAGAACATGATGGGAGACTACATCTGGGGGCTTATTTGTGAAAGTGATTTACAATATAATCATAAATGTCAAAAATCTACTTGCTTCTAAATGTTTTATGGTCGTTCTAGAATAACTTAAATATAAGTAAATATTATATGTTATGTTTTTTTATTTTATGTGAACAAAAAGACACAAGTTAGCCTGATTTAACAATGGGAATACGTAGATTTCACAAATATCAATTTCCTGTTCACAAAAGCAAAGTTTAATGAGAATAATAACCATTTTCCATACTTTTAAGTTGTAAGCAATTAGGAAATAACAGTCACTACCCTGGAACAAAAACTGTGTTACATCTCATTTGTGGACCCTTGTTCTCTGTCTGTATTTTGCATGCATGGCTGAGGTGTGACATTCTGTTAGCATAGAGTTTCTGTGCAGAGCTCTGTAGCAGTTCATTTTTGTGTTTTCATGGTGGGAGAGGTATTGGTGTTCTATAAAATACATTGGTTTAATATCTGTATTGCTGCCTTTTCATAGGTATAGTTGGTAAAGTGTGCATCCTTGTATTGTTTTTATGTTATTGTTATAGCAGGTTTACTTTGGGGTACGAGTGGTCTTTTTGCAGAGTTTTATGTGTACATGGTAGCTGGCACTGGATGGAAGTCATGTAGAAATCAAAATGCCGATTTTGATTTAGTCAGGCTATGCGCCACAGCAGTGCATAGCCTGCCTGCCGACCCCCTTAACCCAGATTTTCACTTCCACGATGGCAAAAGTGAAAATCCAGGTTATGCTTGATGCAGAGGCTACACAGGTAGCAGCGATTTTCAAAGGAAGGACTGGGGTTTCTAGTCCCACAGGTGCTCCTTGTGGTCTTGGGCAAGCCACTTAACGCTCCATAGCCCATGTTCCCTGTAAAATAGTTATCTCCAAGTTATAATGCCCTGTTCAATGTAATTTCAGTTTGTTCAATGTAAACCGCACTGATGTAGAATAGCGCGGTATATAAGAGAATATAATAAATAAATAAAGCTATCCGCGTAGCCCTCTATGCCTTAAAGATAGGCAAAGTTTTTCCTCCCCCTTCTTTAAGGCACAGAGGGCAATGTGGATAGCATCAAAAATCACTGCTACCCGTGTAGCTCTTTCCTCCGCCCCCACTCTGCCCCGGAACGCCCCTAATATCCCCCAATGCTACCCACAAGCATCTGGGCGCTTTAGAGACTTATCCTGGATTTTTAAAGGGCACTACCCGTGTAGGTGCCCTTTGAAAATCCTAGATAAGGCCTTTACATGTGTAGCTAGGGAAGTTACCCATGTAAAGGCCTTTGAAAATCGGGCCCAAATTCTTACTTTTCTCTTTTCTTATTATATTCTAAACCACCCCAATTTAGCTTTTATATCTGCTTTAGAGAAACATGTTTTGAGAGTCTGGGAGCAAAAGGGTCTAATAAGGCTGGGACAATTTGTACGTCAGGGCATCCTTTATAGATTCGTAGAGATTAGGAATCTCTTTGTTTTACCAGATTGATTTTGTTTTTCGGACCTCTAGCTTCATCACTTTATGGAGGTGAAAGAGGTTGTTTTCTCCATCTGTTTAACCTAAGACTCTTTGATGGAATGATAGAGGACTTTTCGCTAAATTGTTTCAAATTCTGAATGTTAGAAATAGGATTAAGACTTAGCATATGTAGGATTGGGGAAAGGAAATAGAGGATACTTTAGATGAAGAGACATGGCAGGAGATTATAGTTAAGATCAGTAACACCTTGATATTTGCTTCCTTGACTCAAACTGGTTTCAAAATATTCTATTAGTGATATTTTACTCCCTAAAGATTGTGCAAGACCTACCCAGGGTTGAAGGCTGACTCTTGGCAATAGTGTAGATTATGGGTGTCCAGGAAGGCCAAAACCTTTTGTTCTATTTAGTTTCCCAGGTTCTTTGCAAGATTTTTCATTTTATTTTGTTTTGTTCAGGGGAAATGTCATTAATAGTACACTATCGCTTAACAGTGCGCACTACCAAGCAATAATGCATGCTATGGGCAAGTATGTGTGATAGTACTTGCAATTATTATGTGACAATGGAGCATGTTTACTAAAATGTGGTAATGAGCACTGATGTGTGGAATTCATGTGTTAGTACCGTGCCAGAGCCCAGCAGCAGTGGTAAACACAAGGGGTGTGGCCATGATACGCTACTACCACCGCACTAGCCATGGCACTAGTGCTGTAGTAGGGAATTCATGGCCCACTGCATGTGGTCTTCATGCGTATTGGAAAATAGAATGATACAAGCGTGATATTGGGGCATCTGTGGGCCTTGGTTTCACTGTAGACAGTAAGAACTGTGCCCCTAGCACCCATACAGGAAGGTAGCAGCTGGCCAGTCTAGAATAGAGTGATGCTCGAGAGTAGGCTGAACATCCAGTACAGCTCAGAGCATACAGGCTAAATTATAGCCTGATTTGCATGCCCCCCGGAGGGTGGGGCATGCAAATCAGAAAAGCAAACACAGACAAAGAGTAAGTGCTGTGTCTCAAAACATAGGTGATAGGATGCAAATGTGGCATCTGGAGATGCAGGGAACCATGTATGAGATTGGGCAGGATGTCTACAGTATCCATCATGAGGAATAGAGATACTGACCCTCTCACTCTGAGGCCACAAGGGTAGCTGTTCACTTAGGCTGCAGGGAACACAGTAGAAATCAGTTAACTGTGTAACTGAACCACTCAATAAGCTTTCAATAATATTAACAATCTACCATATATATATTTCAGAGAAACTCCCCACCAAATCTCCTTCTCCTTAGAGTAAGAAAGCAGCAATGAGAAAGGTACAGGGACCACTTTAGGAATAAGAAAAGTTTCATAGCTAAAATGATCCCAAGTAGGTTTAATGGCCTTCAAAGGTCTTTCCACTACTGGGATATAAGAACTACAAGTATGAAATAGGAAAATGCAAAATCAGAAAACAAAAGGTGGTTAGGGTGGTTAGAGCAGTGAAGTAGGAATCACGGAAGGCAGGGTCACATCTCACTGAGGCTCTTTCTGGCCTTGGACAAGTAACTTAACCCTCCATTGACTCAGGTATAAAAGTGATATTGTGAGTCCTCCAGGGACAGGGAAATTGCTCCTGTATCTGAATGCAACTTGTCTTGAACTACTAGAGGAAAGGCGTGAGTATATGTTAATGTATAAATTAATATTCTTTATCGTACTAACCCAGTCCAGACACGTGGGTTATTCACCCTTGCCAACAGGTGGAGGCAGACTTGAGCAACTTTCAGTGATGTCATCACTCTGTATAAGTACTGATTCACCACTGAGAAAAGCCAGCAAGTGTCAAGGTGTTTGGACTGGCTCAGACTATGATCCACTGGACTGTGTGGCCCAATATTGCTTGGATTTTGGGTACACCTGGAGCTGACAACTTGTCCTGTGTCCAGCACTACTACTCACAGGTTCCTAGTGCCTGGTTGGCCAGGAGGACCTCATAGGTCCCCTGAGAGGGATTGGTAAGTTGGGGCCGGATCCTCCTTCCCTCTTGCTGTCTATTATCTGCTCTGTCTAGTCTTTTTATAATTTTTTCTAAATTTATTTTTCCGCCCATTCATTACAATGGGGCTATATCTGGCTCTCTGTTCTGCTTGATAAAGCAGTTTAAAAAAAAGAGCCAGGACTTTCCTTGGCAGTGGGGCATGCTAGGCTTTTGTAGGCAGTTGAGGAAGCCATCTTGGTTTTCCTCAACTAGCCTTTCAGATGTTGGGATTCCCTTTTCGGGTCTCCCTTTTTGCTGTGACTTGTGCCGTTTTATCGCAGTTCTTTTTGTTTTGGCCACATGGAGCATTGCAGGTACGCCTAGTCCCTGGCATTGTGCCTCATGTGCCTCTCACCAGATCAGCTCCACTCCAGGTTCCTTTTGCCCCCATGTGATGGGGATGTAAAGGGCCAATTTTTGTCAGCATTCTCAGGGCCACCCATAGAGAGCCAGGGGTGCCATGCCAATTTCAAAGCTCCTCTGGGTCCTTGGTGCCTTTGCTTTTCACAGGGCAGGAGACCCTCTGGGGGATTAGCCAGGTGCAAAAGATGAGGGCTGAGGAAGCCTCTGGCTTGGGTCATCAGCCCCTCTGGGGCCCCTTAGGAGTCAAGGGTTCTTTTTTTTTTTTGCTGGCTTTGAGCAGCAGCTACTGAAAAAGCTCACAGGCTGTTTTCAGTTTTTTACTCGCTGCTTGGCAACCACAGAGATCCGAGTCTGAGGGGTATGTTTACTAAACTGCGGTAATGTCATTCGCGGTAGGTTCCGCGGTAAAGTAGAGATGCCCATATAAAGGCATGGGCCGTGCATCGTTACAGCAAGCTGACAGAGAACGCGCGTTACAAGGCACATTAGAATAATGAGCGTTACAAGGCGCCTTGTAAGGTGCCCTGTAAGGTGCCTCAGAAGGTGCCCTATAGGGCCTCCTAGGCTAAGCGCCATATTAGGCACCCTTGGACAAGTCAACGCAGAAGGCACCCTGGGCTATGGAACCATAGGTTAAGGTGGCCTAACAAGGTTATTGTGTCCTAGGTTAGTGTGCCCTAGGGACTGCAAGGTGTCTCAGGATGACATGCATGACCTGTGCGGAACAGAGAAAGATGTAGCCCTAACACTAGATAGAGCACTCAGGAAAGGCAATGAACAGGTGAGTGAAGGAGGGAGAAGTGGGAGCCGCTGGACCTGCCATATCTGCGGGCATCCCATGTGCCTGCCAGTACTGACGACAAACATGGTGGAGCAGCTCTACCGCAGCACAGGGTGTTGGCAATGTAAAGTACCGGAAAAACAGTTGGTGGCAGACGATGGGAATACGTGTCCCCCAGTGGAGGCGGAGGTGGCAGGATAGTTACAATGATGGGTGGACAGAGGAGTGGTGGTGCCATGCAGATCAGGCACAGGCGAGGCAAGCACGATGAGGCGCAATGCAGGAAAGGGTAGCAGTGCAGGACATGGGCTGGCAGCCTGTACAGGCAGACAGGACTCTACACAGCTGACAGACGCAGATAGATGGACTGAGGGAATGTTGGCAATTGTGGCAAGGGTATTATGGGCTGGAAGCGCAGATCTGCAAAAATATGACCTCTACAGGCATGCACACTATTTGAGTAGGACAGGCATGAGAGGAGGGAACAATGAGGAACTGAACCAATGAACACTGCCAAGAATGGCAATGTATTAACCAGTAGGCTATACCTCCATGGTGTATGTCACAGCAGTACCCATGATGCAATGCACATGCTGAATAGCTGCCAAAGCTGATCACCAAATGGGGTCGGCACCTCTCCAGTATCTCAGCTGGGAAAGGCGAACTGACAGTTTGTGATACTGGCACAGAGTAGCTACAGACCATGCCATTGTGCAGGTTCTGTGGTCACCCTGAGGGATAGGATTGGTACCCAGCACTAGGTCCGCAGTACATGTGGTGCTAGAGATAGGTCCTGCTGTACATCCCCATCACTACCAGTATGTGACAGGTGTTCCATGCAGTGCAGCCAAAGGTAATTTGGTGTCCATCTGTATCCTGCAGTCACATGTGGCCCTGTGGGACCAGACACCAGCCAGATTAGTGTGTACCCTGTGTGAGGGTCTGGCTGACATGGGCAGCTGTTATCAGGGCAGAGGGGTTCCTTGAATTGCATGAGGTGTGTGTAGCAGTGCCTGTATAGATCACAGTGGTATACACTTCATACACCAAAGGGCCCACATCACCCTTTTGTAGGTAAAGAACAGTGCCCCCGCCCCAGGGAAGCAACCTCCATCCTGTTTGTACGAGACAGCCCTCCAGGGGTGGTGGGCCAGAGCCATACCTATGACTGGGACAGTGGCAGACCAGCAGCAATGCTGGGGTTAGGTCTGGAAACCGCAATTACCTCCCACCACTGTCTGCTAGTCATCAGCAGACAGCACAGTCAGACTGTACCTTAAAGGTGTTCCGACCATGCACAGTCTAACTGCAGACAGTCCACCAGGAACTATGTGCAGCAAGCAGGCATCTCAGTGATTGGGACCCCAGCACTGGGGAACACAAATATATCACTAGAAACAAATAGTGTCGAGCACTATGTGGGAACCTAGACCTGCCATGGTCACTGCTCGTTCAGAGTGAGTACCCTCCCAGCATGCCATGCTGTGGCCACCCTGTCCATGCAGGTGGTGGTCAGGCACTACAGTGTCCTAGCCATTGTCCCACACCCTGTGAAGATGCATCCTGGCCAATCCAGGGCTCTACAGATCAACAAACAGTAAGGATTTGAGGGTTGGTTTGTTTGTTTTTATTATATTACATTGCTAGCTCTCTGACTGGGAGCTCTTAAAAGGGCTTTTTGTATATTTTTTAAAGCAAGGTTACTTTCTTTTTGGTGCTTTAGGGGACCTTTCCTTGAGCACAATAGGTTGCTGAACTCTAGTAACCTCCTCAGGTTTAGAAACTGCTAACACCTAATCAGTAACTGAATTCAAAAAACATGGGACCAACACAGAGGATCTCTAAAGGTAAAAAGTGGACTGTTGTAGTTGTTGATATGGAAGGACAGACTAGAGAGGCCATGTGGTCTTTTTCTGTCATCATGTTTCTATGTTTCAATCTGCCCTGTCCGGGCCATACCCAGAATACCTTGCTCCTCATTATGCATCTAATCAGGCTAACGCTGGTAACAGTGGGACATTTTGGGCCCAGTGAAGTGTGGGCAGCCACAGAACAATGGATAGACATACAAACACGCTCACTCCTTTTGCAGCATTATACAAAGATAGCGGTGGTTGGCAGCCCTGCCCGCCACACTAGTCCTGAGCATAGTGCCGACATTGCTAAACTGTGCAGGGGGTAGTAGTAGTGCTTTGGTGATAACATCATCCCAATGCTGGGGCCAACAGCCTGCCGCTCCATGCATCATTGGATTGTGGAGCCTGTGTGAGTGGGTGTTTGCACCCCTGTTCACCGCTGCTTTGGGCTTTGCACATGTTGCAGTTGTATCTGCATTGTAGGGTAAAATATAGGGACATGCTCTGCAGGAACCACAGCTGGGACTTGCACCTGTGACCCTCTGCTCCTGGACAAACTGGCTGGGTGTACTGCACCACACTGTTGCCACAGATGCATGGTAGTCCCTGGGGCTACCTGCACTTTTCCTCAGCCAGACCTTTTATGTTGCACTGCACACCATGTACTGATGCAGAGCATGGCCTGGGTCCACTGCAGGGAGGTGGCACTGCCCCCTCCAGTACGAGCACACGCCCTCCTGCCAAGCTGACGTGGCCATTTGCTGTCGGTGCTGGTAGTGCGCAGTCCCAGGCCATCCACTGTGTAGGTAGGCGCCCGCCTAGGGAGCGGGTTCCGGGGTGGGGGGGCATACATGGACATCCTCACATCCCCCCATCACTGCCTACCACTATTATGTCCCCTCCACATGGGCAACCCGACGGCAGGTTTTCAATCGCGTTAGGATTCAGCTCTTCAGATCAGCGTGATAGTGTGAATGGAGCCTCTCCCCGCCCACACTCTGCCCATTGACCCCTTCTCTCCGCCCTCTCTTCACCGTCTGCGGTGTTTACCGCGCTGCGGAACGTCAACAATCGTTAAGTAACGATAACGCGCGTTATGAGACGTTTGTTAACGTCTCATAACGCGCGTTAACGTTACTTAACGATCGTTAACGTTACATAACGCACGTTATGTAACGTTACCGAAGTTTAGTAAACATACCCCTGAGTCTCTCTTACAGCGCTCCTTGGGCTTTCAGGTGGTTCAAGATAGCAAAAAAAAAGCCCATATCGCACGATAACGTCACAGAGCGCACATTAAGATGGTTTAGTAAACATACCCCATAGTTTTTCACAGTCTTCCGTCCTCCTTGGCTACTCTGTGTGAACAGGCAGGCCCGTACCTAGCCCTGTGTGAGCAGTGCGGCCACACAGGGCGCAAAGGCTTAAGAGGCGCATTTTAGCTGTCTTCCGTTGCTTGCCGCCGACACTTTTTCTTCTCTCAGCGGTGGCAGGCAATGGCAGGACAGCTAAAGTGCGCCCCTTAAGCCTTCTCGCCGGCATGCTAAGCAGATCTTTCCCTCCCTGCAAGAACAGAGAGAGACAGATCTGCTTAGCATGCCGGCGACTTGCACATCGGGTGCGCCTCTTCTCTTCCGCTGCGGGGGGGTGGGGGGCACGGGCCCGATGTGCAAGTTGCACAGGGCACAATCTTCCCTCGGTACGGCCCTGTGAACAGGTGTAGGGAAGTGGGAGGTGGTGCTTGGCAAAAATCCTTATTGGACCCCCGTGTTGCCATTACACTGATACGGTACTTATTAAATATGCTGAATATATTATATTCAACTGAAAAGTGAAGGCTTAAAATAAGAGTTTTAAAAGAAAGGGTGTAATCATGGGAAAAGTGCATATATTTTACTTTTTAAAATAAGTATAAATAAAAAATATATGAAAAGAAAAAGCAAAGAGAAACCTTTGATATTTTCAAGAATGTAGATACTCTCAAATACTCTAAAATACCAGCGGCGCCAATGTACACACTTTGACATGAAGGCATATACTTTGCCAGTAGGTGTAGCTGGGGGAGCATGGGTGGAGTTTGCACGTATGCATGTAGATTATAAAACACCTTAATCTACACACTTACCTGCATAAAGATGTACCAGCATAAACATTTGTAGCTGTTTGCGGGCAGGTGTACGTGATTGCATCTACATTCAAGGTGTATTCGCTGCTACCTGCGCTAGTATTTAGAAAGACAAATAGGTGCCTATTTGTTTGAAGGCACACAATGCAGTTTGCCTACATAGGTGCCTCTTCTTACTGCTTTAAAGAAATAATAGGTTCTGTTTTCTTGGTATCACTTTAATGGAGTGGAGGTCTCAGATAATGTAAAGCTATTGTATATTTGTATCAAGGTGTTTTGAATCTGAACTCTTGATCCATGATAATCAAATACCCAGAAATATTCAACCTAGAGAATTATTTCCTATGCTTTACAAAAGGGAAGAAAAGGAGGTCCGTTTAGAGGGATTATTTGATTCTGACTTATAGAACTTTTTACCCATCTGCACATTTCATAGAAAAGGAGGCCATGGTTTTGAAACTCCACTTTCCATAAAGGGAAAGAAAGACTTTTTGTTGTTTGCTTTGATAGAGTTCTTATATGAAGCTGTAACCCAAATGTCCTCAGAACCACATTCAATTAGGATAATAGCCATGAATGGCAGGAGAAAATATGATTCCTTTGTAGTAGGAAAACAATGTGGAAAAAATATTATCTAGTTTATAAATTCCACCGAAACCACTGTACAAATAAACAGTGCTACTGTATCACACAACAAATCATCTTACAATTAGGCCACACAAGACCATCTGGTTGCAAGACTATCAGCCAAAAAGGCAAACTTTGAAGATAAACATTGCCATATGTGAATTGCAAAAAAGAACAAGAAAAAGAAAAAAAAGAGTCAGGACCATCAGTTTTTACATGTTCTTTTGATGATGTCATATTTGGATTGATACATTCGGCAAGAAACCTCAGAAGCACAGAGCGAAACTGCAGATACGACTGGAAACCATGAAGCATGGAGGAAAATGATCAAACCGTTTCATTTGCTCTTCATTTCATGGCCGCTGTCTCTTTTGGCCCAGAAAACGTATGGGTAATTAGAAATGCTCACCAACCGACTTGCGGCTGTCATGGGCTTTCTCAAGGTAAAGCCTACTCCCTCCCCGCTGAGGACATTTCCAAACTCATATCTAGTTTCATTGCATCTAGTTTCAGTAGTATAAAAATTCTTTAAGGCTTTATTCACAGTGGCAATCTTCTGAGAAGAAACTATAGATACCAGGTAGAGCCGGGCCGTCCACTAGACGAGCTAGGCAATCGCCTAGGGTGGCCAGCCCGAGTGGCTAATGGCGGCGGCCGCGCCACCTCCCCCAGCTGCTGCCAATTCCATTTGGGGGGAGGCAGCCAGCAACAGTATTTCCAAACGCGGTGGTAAAAAGCCGCTGCTTTTGGAAATACTGCCGCTACCCGCCTCCCCTCTCCCGAGATGGAATTGGTGGTGGCTGGGGGGACGGGGACGGTGGCAGCTGAAGGGGGCAGCATCAGCTGGGGGGGGGGGGGGCAGCAAGGCCAGGGTTTCTGCTTAGGACGGCAGAAACCCTTTGGCCGGCCCTGATTAAAAGCATTAAAATTATTAAAATTGTCTATAGTACCTGAAAATTAGAGAGTGGACAAAGTAACACTGACATTTAAAAAGGATTCCAGAGATATGTGTAACTGCAGACCAGTGAGCCTGACATCAGTGCCATAGAAGAAGATAGAAACTATTATAAAGAAAACATTTACCGAACATGTAGTCTTAGTTTAATGCAATGTTTCTCAAACTTTTTAATTCTGTGGCGCACTTTTTGACTTTGTTCAGTCCTCATGGCACATAAACCAAATTTTGCATGATCCTCACTGCCCAGCCTCTCCCAAAAGCAGGAGAGCAGCACTTTTTAAAATCTGTATGTGCCTCATTCTGCCATATTCAATCTCACATCTGAACATATGTGGCTAGCAGGTCGTGTCAGATGATAGGACTCCATGTAGTCAGACACCAGATTGAAGCCTGAAGAGGAGGTTGTACCAATGGGAAGGAGCAGGGGTACTAAGGCTATCAGATTTCTTGCAAGGAGTTTGGGACACTTGTTCCCTGTGGTGCTAGTAGTGAGGGATCAGTTCAGTTTGGTGAGGAGGGGAATCCAGTGGATTCGCTCTATGAAAAATTGCAGTAATCCACGCTCAAACACATTCTTTTAGTTTTGTCACTACAAAAGATTTTTAGATTCACTGCAGAAGCCCCAGGCCTGCTGGATATGTCTTGCTTACAAGACAATTAATTATGCAACAAAGGGCAATCAAATTAGCTAATACAATTGAAGTATTCCCAACATGTAGATTCTGTGTAAGAGATAGATTCAAGTCAGAGATTTTGCAGAAGGTTCCAGAGCATCCAGTTTACTACAGCACTATACAGATACAAGATCACACATTACAATTGCTAATCTAAAAATAAAATGTGTCTTCCTGCATCTGGGATAGAAGGGAAAGGGGATGGTATAGAAGTAAGAGGTTTTCTTTGATCTGGCATGTCTGCTATAGTCAATCACACTCCTCTCCTGCTGTCCTGAAATGACAGAAGGTGATGGGTGGATTAAGAGGCAGGCTAGATCTTCTTTATGGTTTATTAAAATTTACTGTAGCGCCCTTCGAAACAGTAGAGCGGTGTACATTAAATTAAAAGGAGAAAAGAAATCCATTAAAATTAGAAAAGAAAGGAATTCCAATAAAATAGGAAAGAGAATTAACACCGAGAGTATACAATAGCAGAATATGAAGGAAGGGGAAGAATGGGCCGTAGAAGGGTATATACATGAGATCAAGGGCATGAAGGGGGAGGCAGGAGCCTGTGTCACTGAGGACCTAAGTCGAAAGCCAGACAGAATAAGTATGCTTTGAGTAGTGATTTAAATCTGGTATAGGACAGTTCAAGACGAAGGAGAGATGGTAAAACTGGACAACAAATTTATTCAAAAGTTTTGCTTCCTGAAAAATACTTCTTTGTCGCCTCCCACTCAACCAATTTTTAATCCAGTCAGTCACTTTAGGGTCCATCCCTAGGGTGTTCAATTTATTTATAAGTCGCCTGTGCAGAAGTGTGTCAAAGACTTTACTGAAATATAAGTACATCACATCTAGGGCTCTCACTCGGTCCAATTCTCTGGTCACCCAGCCAAGAAATCAATCAGATTTGTCTGACAAGACCTGGCTCTAGTAAACCCATGCTGCCTCGGATCCGCAATCCACTGGACTCCAGAAACCTCACTATCCTTTGTTTTGGCAGCATTTCTAATAATTTACTTACCACAGACTAACCGGCATGTAGTTCTCAACCTCATCCTTACTTCTGCTTTTGTGTAAAAGGACCACATATGCCTTTCTCCAGTCCTCTGGGACCACTCCCGACTCTAAAGAAGCATTGAAAACATCAGACAGTGGAGCCACTAGAACTTCCCCATGTTCCTTCAATACTCCCAGATGTATCCCATCCAGCCTCATCACTTTGTCTACTTTTAGTTTAGTTAGTTCCTCATGAATACAGTCTTCTGAAAATTGTTCAAGATCCCCTTCACTTCTGTTCCTATTTGTGGGTGTTTTCTGAGGTCATGCTCCAAGCCCTTCATCTATGAACATAGAACAAAAATATTTGTTAAGCAAGTCCGCTTTATCCTCATCAGCTTCTACATATTCTTCTCCTTCACCCTTGATTCTGACAATACCAATGTATATAGTGTAGGGTCGGTCAAAATCAGGGCGTGCAGCAGTAGCACCCGGTTCTGATCCCACAGGGGCTAGACGTGCCCGTGGGATCAGAATCAGGTCTACCAGCCTGGACATGCAGGCTGGACCCCGATTCTGATTGGCTGCACTTTCTGCACCTACCCGGCTAACTCAGCCAGACTCCTGAATGGAGCCACAGTGTCATGGTGTCCCGTTGCCATGGCACTACGACTCCATTCAGGGGCCGTGATCGCTGGCTGTCACTGAAAACCTCCTTTCCCCACAGTCCAACCCATGCTCTGGCTTCCCATGGCTAGGGTCAGGCTATGAAGATTCTCCTGCACCGCTCACCTGTGCCGCCGCTGTCACCCCACGTCCAGGGGGACTTATTCTACCTCTGAGGTGGAATAAGTCCCCTGTCTAAAAGGCCGAGCCCTGACGTACAGGACCGACCTCAGAATCAGGCTACATCAGGTTACATCTGCCAACACCCCACCCTCGCTCTGCCTCCAGACCGCCCCCATCTCAGGCTCCCTGTACAACACTGCTCTACATATGGGGAGCTTTTGCACCAAGATTGGCAGGGGGACAAATAGCAGGAATGTATGTTCAGACAGGGCGTACATCCCAGCTATTTGTGGTGCAGAATGACCCCCAAAGCCTTTGACAAGGTCCATCATGAGAGACGTTTGAGGAAATTAAAAAGTCCTAGAATAGGAAGCAGTGTCCTGTAGTGGATTGAGAACTGGTTATAAGACAGAAAACAGAAAGTTGGGCTAAATGGTCAGTTTCTCAATGGAGAAAGGTAAATGGTGGAGTACCCCAGGAATTTCTGCTGGATCCACTGATTTTGATCGTATTTATAAATGATTTGGAAATAGCAATGAGTGAGGTGATTAAATTTGCAGACAATACAAAATTATTAAAAATTGTTATATCACAAGGGGATTGTGAAAGATTGCAAGAGGCCTTGAGAAATTGGGAGATTGGATGTCCAAATGGCAAATTAAATTTAATGTGGACAAATGCAAAGCTATGTAGTTAAGGAAGAACAACCTAAAGTACAGTTATATAATGCAAGGTTCCACATTAGGAGTCACCACCCAGAAAAATGATCTAGGTTTCATCATAGATAATATGTTGAAATACTCTGCTCAGTATGCAGTGGAAGCCAAGAAAGCTAATAGAATGCCAGGAATTATAAGGAAAGGAATAGAGAAAAAAAATATAGGATATCATAATGCCTCTGTATTGCTCCATGGTGCATGCAGTTCTGATTGTCACATCTACAAAAAAGATATGGTGGAATTGGAAAAGGTACAGAGAAGGGCTACCAAAATGGTAAAGGAGATGAAAGGATGTAGTAAGAGCTGTTAGTGTAGCCGGGTTTAAAAAAAGTTTGGATAAGTTCCTGGAGGAAAGGTCCATAAACCATTATTAAAGGGGACCAAGGAAATTCACTGCTTACCCCAATACAAACATTGTGGAATCTGTGTCCTTTGGAGAAACTGCTAGGTTACTTGTGACCTAGATTGGCCACTGTTGGAAACAGGATACTGGGCTTGATGGACCTTGATCTGACCCAGTATGGCATATCTTATGTTCTTATGAAAGGCTTAAAAAGTTGGAGCTCTTCAGCTTGGATAAGAGATGGCTGAGGCGAGATATGATAGAAGTCCATAAAATGAGTGGAGAGGAACAAATATACGTGAATTGGTTGTTTACTCCTTCAAAAAGTACAAAGACTAGGGGACACACAATGGAGCTACAAAGAAGTACATGTAAGACTAATTGGAGAAAATATTTTTTCATAATTTCAAAATTAAGCTTTGGAATTCATTGCTAGAGGTTGTTGTAAAAGTTGTTAGTGTAGCTGGGTTTAAAAAAGGTATGAACAAGTTCCTGGAGTGAAAGTTGGAAGAAGAAAAATTCCTTGAGAATGCAAGACTTACAGTGAATAATCTGAAACAGTAGCACTGTGTTGGGCAGTATTATGAAATTTATTAATATATTGAACTTTGAATAAAAAAGATTACAAAGACTTTTAACATGAACTAGATTAAAATGGACATATAGATTAACTACTAGTTGTTTGTACCTGGAAAGTAGTTTATGAGTCTGACAAAAATATATGTTATTCAAGTGGTCACTTGGTGATATTGGTTTATATGTGGAGACATACTCCTAAAACCTGCCATTTTGGCAAAAAAGTCCATAAACCATTATTAAAGTGGACTGAGGGGAAATTCACCTCTTATCCCTCGAATAAGCAGCATGGAATCAGTCTACTTTTTGGGATCCTGCCAGGTACTTGTTACCTGGATTGGCCACTGTTAGAAACAGGATACTGGGCTTAATGGATCACTGGTCTGACCCCAGTATGGCAAATCTTATATTCTTGTGTTTGTATATTTCATGTATGGTTCATTTGGGGCTTTTTTAACTTAACACTGTATTTGTGGATTTTTTGGCTTGTTTCACATTTCCATGTTAATAAAATGTTTTAATGGACATTTGAACTTTTTATATTTTTAAATCAGCTGTAGATTAATGTGCTTTAGATTTATTTTGCATGCTGTTTTTTTTAAGGTGCTGTACAAACCAAACCCCTGCTAAGAAGTACACATTGCTAGTGAAGGAAAATTTCCTCCATTAAATGGAAGGTCAACAGAAAGCTCATTGCAAACGACAACCCCTTGAAGTAAAAATTGGCAGAACATTACCGGCGTACAGGTTTTGAATACCTAAGTGGTATGTTTACTAAACCGTCTTACCGTGCGCCCGGCGATAGTGTGCAGGCTGCCATAAAAGGAGTGGGCGTTTCAGTCTTAAAGCAGCAAAACGGGAGTATCGTGCGATAATGCGCACTGCTGCGCACATTATCGGGTGGAGCGCCGCTAAGCGCGGTAATCTTAAGTAGATGCCCAGACATACACACATAGAAACAGAGGTGTAGCACAATGGTTAATACACTGACTGATGATACAGGGGTCATGAGTTTGAACCCCCAGTGTGCCTAATGCATAAGGCAGGCTGAGGCATCAGCTTTGACATGTACGTATTGTTTCTTGAGGTAGTTTAATTATTGCTGCCAGCAAACACACCCTCACGTGCCGTAACCTAAGGTGCCGCATAAGGCACCCTATAAGGCACTCCATAGGGCACATTATAAAGTGCACTGTCCGCCACGGCACCCTATAATGTCCCCTATAGGGCACACTATAAGGCACTACATAGGATACCTTATAAGGCACCTTATATGGACGGTAACCATAAGGTGCCTCAGAAGGCGCTTTATAGGGCGCCCTATAAAGCGCCTTCTGAGGCACCTTATGGTTACAGTACGCTGAGGGTGTTTTTGCTGGCAGCACTAATCTACATTAAAAATAGATAATGCTTTGGACAGCCCTATCAAATAACCCCACTGTGGGTTTGAACCCATGACCTCTGGCTCCATAGGCAGTGAAGTAACCAGTGGGCTACAGCTCCATAGCTGCTAATGAGCCCCTGGCTGGCTGAAGAAGGACTGCATGTCACCACACAAACAGTCTGCTGTGATCACCAGGATAGGGTTAACTCACCCGTACCACTGATGCACTGCACATGCAAATCAGCAGTCTACAGATGAACACAAGATGGGGTATGCACCCCCATAGCACCTCGGCCTGGTAGGGGGAACTGACCGTGTGTGTTACTGGCACAAAGTAGCTACACACCGTCACATTGTGCGGATACTGTGCTCACCCTGAGAGTGAGGTGGGGCGCCCAGCACCAGGTCCACAGCACCTTCCATGGCAGAAACAGGCCATGCTGCAGGTCCCCAGCAGTCCTAGTGTGTGAGATAGTTAGTTCCTGCAGACACACTTTGGATGCATCTGTATTTCTCAGTCAGTATGGACCCATAGGCAGATTATGTACCACCACCCAACCCACCCTCCCTCTGGGGCTGAGGGTGGGAAACAGGGTCTCCCACCACCAACAGCTCCACATTATATCTCCCTGCAATGGCAGCAGTAGAGGGGACCATCAACCACAGTCCTGCTGAGGAACAAACACACTACAGGGCAGTCAAAGCAGCTCTGTACAGATCCATAAAGCAATAGCAGACAAACATTAGGTCCAGAAATGCTCAGCTGCACCCCACCACTATCTGATATTCTCCTGCAGCAAGCCTCCAGCCACTGCACCCTGCAAGGTGTTCCAGCAAGACACATACTAGCTGCAGACAGTCTGATAGCTAGTCCATAGTGCATGTTCCTGGAGAAGATGCATACACACCTAGCAGATAAGTCAGTGATTGGGTCCCAAAAGGAAACCCATAAATATCACATGAAAGAAATAGTATAGAGCACTATGGGAGAACCTAGCCATGCCGTGGTCACTGCTCAGTCAGGGTGAGAGTGATCTCCCAGCAGGACATGCTGTGGCCACCCTGTCCGTGCAGGTGGTACCGGGCACTACAATGTCCCAGCCATTGCCCTATGCACTGTGCAGATGCATCCTGGCCAGGCCACCCTGTCCGGGCTATACCCATGGTACCTTGCTCCTCATTATGCACATTGGCAGGCCAATACTGGCAATAGTGCTGGCAGTGTGGGCTGTGGAGGGTGTTTGCAGCCACCACACACTGGATAGACAGACACACACTCCCACACCTATGCCAGCATTGTACAACTATAGAGGTGTTTGGCAGCCCTGGCCACCAAACCCTGGGCACAGTGCAGGCATGGCTATGGTACACAATACTGTTGGGGTCATTCCCCAGGGTGGTAAACACTGTCAGACTCAAGACCTGTAGCACACTCCCCAGACATCAGAAAGGTTTCCATGATGCAGCTCAATCAGACAATTGTACTTAACTTCAGAATTGCTATCTGCCAGTAATCATAGCAACCTTTTGATAGCTGTGTACCGTATTCCCGGGTTTAGGGTGGCATTGCTAAGGTATGCAAGTGCTAGTATTGGGAGATGCACGCAGGGCCCAATGTCCTGCCTCTCCAGGAGGCATTGGATAATGGAGCCTGTGGGTGCGGGTGTGTCTGCCCCTGTTGGCTGCTGCTTTACGGCAGAGGTTCCCAACTCCAGTCCTGGTGTGCCAAACACTGTTCGGGTTTTCATGCTGTCCCTCATGAATATGCATGAGATACATCTGCATACCATGGGAGCGGCACATAGAAATGCAGCACAGGCATCTTTATTAGAGGCAGCATGGAACCTGAATGGTGTTTGGCCCTCCAGGACTGCATTTGGGGGACTCTGCTCTAGGTAATGCGCCTGTTTATGGTGTCTGTGCTCTGTGGGGTAAAATGTAGGTGTTTACGTCATCTGCATTAAAGGTTCTGTCTGTATTAGCACGGTTTAGTAGTGGGTAAAATATGGGGAGTGGGTTGGCAGGAACCACAGCTGGGACTTGAACCTGTGACCTTCTGCCTCTGAACACACTGGCTGTGTGCACTGCACCACTGTGTTACCACAGAGACAGTACATTCCCTGGTGCTACCATGTTCATCCGGCAGGGCCTGTCTGTTGCAGTGCATGGCACCCACCTACACAGGGCTAGGCCATGGTCTGCTCTGGGCAGCTGCCACTACCCCCTCCACCACCAGTACCCCCCTGCCACCATGCTGACATGCCCTTCTGCTGGTGGTGCTGGTGGTGCACAGTCTCAGGCCATCCAGTGTGCAGGTAGGTGGCTGCCTATGGTGCGTGTTCTGGGGCAGTGGTGCCTGCATAGACGTCCACGCTTCCCCCCCAACACCACCTGCCAATGTTCTGTGCCCTTGGAGGTACCTGCTGGGTACTATCCCCTGTGACACTGTGATAGACACACTCGTGCCCATGTTGGGCCCTCATCAGTTGCTGTCTGGCTGCTGTACATTTTCAGCAGTCCTAAGTGCCACCTAGGCAACTGCCTAGTCCGCACTGTGCCCCAGCTGCACCACAGCATGTGCCGCCTGCAGCCCTCTGTATCCCATTTACAAGCATCTGTCCAGTTGGCTGTTCCGACATGTCTGCCCTGCTGTTGCCGCACATGTTCACGCCATAGGGAACCTATCCAATGGAGAGGGAAACCCTGCACAGCGCAATTTCACTGTGGGATCATTCGCCTTGTATGGGGATGGAGCGTGGACCCTTCCATAATTCATATCTTTTTTTTGGAGCTTTCTTGGGAGTGTTTTTTGATGTTTCCCATTAATATCACTATTGCCCAGCTTGGTTATGTTTTTTCTATATTTTGTTGGGGTCATTTTCACTGTTTATTTGCCCTTTTGTTCCGTGCACATGTATCACACTTATCACTTTTTTGTAGGTTTCCCTGGTTTTGCTGTACATTGCTGACAGAAATGGTTTCTCTTCCCTTTAAATCATCTCTAACACCAGGGTTCACTGGCGTTAGTTTTGAGCCTTGGATTTCACAGCGTTAGTGTGCGGGGAGCCTTTCCCTTCCCACTCTCCACCCATTGACCTCTTCTCTCTGCCCCTGGGGAGCCTTCCTCCGCCCTCCGGGAGCCTTTCCCCGCCTTCAGCGCTCGTTTGCGCCGCTGCACGCATTATCGCGCGATAAGGTACCTGTGCACCTAAAAAAGCACCATTATCGCGTGATAAGGTACCTTATCGTGGGATAACATCACAGAGCGCACTTTAAGACGGTTTAGTAAACATACCCCTAAGTCTTCTCAATAAAGGAATTAACTAATGACTCAATATTGCTGCTAAGAAACATCAACTGCTGCTTTCTCCAAAGAGGCATAGTCATGGTTTACTGTATTCAGATGAAAACAATGTGGCATCTATTATTGTAAACTATTTCATAGATATAATAGTAAGTCACATATGCTGTAGCTCCACATGAAAAGAGCCAGACTGTAATAGTTCTACGAAAGAGGACTACAAATTCAGGCATGCAACGGGAAGAAAAGCAGGCTGGTTTAGCCTGTCCTTTTGTACAAGAAGCTGCAGGGTCATGCTTTTTTTGGCTAGTAACTATACAAGGAAGTTAGGATAGCCAATTGACTCCAGGCCATAAGGTACAGTCCTGGTTTTGCCCCATTGTTAGGAATGGAATTTGTAGTTCCAGTTCCTGTAATGAGCATGAAGAATAATGGTTCTGTGTGTTGCTGGGTACAAAATTACAACTCATGCACAGATCAGCCCTACCCTCAAAATATGACCACAGCTAGTCAACCACACCACATACTATATAATATTCTTCAGCTCCTTCAATCATAGCCTTGTCCTAACCACCCAAAGCACTTACAAAACCTATAATTGTAAGGACATGTGGGATAAGAACCATTTAAGAATTGCTGTGGACTTCCCGGTTTGAAAATCATATTTTAAAGCATACAGTCCCAATTTCCTTTCCTCCAGTTCCTGGTAGTGTGATGTATCTAGACAAGCAATCCCCTGTAGCATCTGGAAAGAATCTTATCTACTTTCCCCTCTAACATTTCCACTTTCAATGGGGGTATGATATTTCCAAAACAAGCCATGTACAAGTTCACCTGTTGCCATGATTCTGAAGAGTGAAGTTTACTAAAAGCTTGCCATAACCCCACAATATTACAAAATGCCATTTCCAATCGATCAGTGCCTTTAAACAATCTCATTCATTGTCAGAGAAAAGAAGTGAAGTAAAAAGAATCTGAGAAGGTTTGACAAGCTGGGAGGAACCTGTGCAAAGTTCAAAATACAATGACTCAGTGCCAGGGAAAGAAGGTCAAATTCAGTATTTCACAGCATTACAATTTATTGTTCCTGAAATCCTGCTTTTAAGGCAGGGGACAGAATGATTTCTTGAAAGAAGTTCTGGTATTTAACAATTTGGATGCCGGTTTATGAAGGAAATTAATGGTATAAGACAGTATAACCAAGATGATTCAGAAAGCACTTTGAAACAGAAATTAGCAAAAGAGTAGTTTGGATGATTAGCCCACTGGTTAGAGCAGTGGCCTGGTGCTCACAAGGCCAGAGTTCCAATCCCACTGACACTTCCTGTGACCTTGGGCAAGTCACTTTACCCTTCCATTACCTTGGAAGAAAGGCCTGGCAATCTACTTCTGGTCACACCTTGCCAAAAAAACACAGGGGCTTCTTGGGTTGCCAGGAGTCAGCATTAACTCCACAGTGTACATTGCATTTTTGGTGGGGTACTTAGCACAGTACAATTTGTTCCAGGCCTGAATTTAGGAATAGGCAATGTAAGCACTGTCTCCAGCACCAAATTTTGATAGGCGCCACTGATGCCATTCCTCAATCCAGGTCAGCTCCACCGTGCTTTTCAGTGCCTGATCCCGAAGTAGCAAAAGCAGCAGCAAATGCAATTGCAAAAATCAGAATGGGGCCTGGCAACACTCATGATTTGAGAGACTATAGAGTAAGCCCTCCTCCTCTTTCTGCACAGGTTTGTATGGTGATAGAAAATCTGGGCTGGATGAGGAGGAAGCAAGACATTACAGGAACTGTCAAGAGTATGAGGGATGGCAGTTTCTATGCTGAATTTTCTAACTTGAATTTGCAGCTATTGCTTGGCGACCAGATACTGAACAAGAAAGAGGGATAGTAGGTAAACAGAGACACCAGGAGAGGGCAGGATTTGGATGACGGTGTCTCTAGGCTCCCATGATGAAATCTGGCCATCTTTTATTCCTCCATTCTTGATCCCTCCTTAGCAGAGAGGAAACCTTACCAGTCATGAGAGCTGAAGAAAAATCTCCTTCAAGATTATCCGCGGTATTACTCTCTGGTCGGCAGAAGCCACAACTGAAGCAGCAAGCAGATCCCTCCGAGGCTCAATGCATGACTAGATTTATTATCAGACTTTTTGCTGTCACAATAGAGTATTCAAGTTATGTCTGGTGCTGGTTCTATATAAAATAAATATGTTGAACAACAAAATATTGATTTCTTTTCAAGACATTTTTTAATATTTTTCTAGACTGCTTTTCCAATATTAGATTAAGACAGTTTACAGGGGGTGGGGGACCACTCAATCTCTCAGTGTCTTGCAGTCTCTGCTTTCAAGTACTTGGCCACTCAAAAAGGAAGTCACTAAATGACACGTAACTATAGTTTAAAATATGGTTTACTCAGTGAATCAGCAGTCAAAAATAGTCACAGGCACAAAGGGACAACAGAAGCAAACATGACAGAAATCCAAAAAGCAGACACTGGGATTATATTTCAAAGTCTTCCTCTCAGTTCTCTTCTCTTTAGCTCAAGGTCCCATTTCTCTTCTTACTCTTCCGGTCCGGCTTCTCAGCTTGCCTCCCCCCCTCCCCCTCCCCCTCCTGCTCCCCCCTCCTGCTCCCCCCCTCCCCCTCCCCCTCCTGCTCCCCCCTCCCCCTCCCCCTCCTGCTCCCCCCTCCCCCTCCCCCCCTCCTCTGTCTGAGATCTGAAGATCTGAAATGACAGTTCACATAGTCCTATTTGGAAATTTCTCCCCAAAAACTTTCAAGACCCCCTTGGCACAAAAATCTTGCTGGATGCCCTCTCTCCCAGACGTTCCACTGGTCATAGGGCTTCAGCAAGTTATCCTCACTTTATTCTGGTGAAAGAAATCAAAAGACAGATAAATCATTGTTTTTTCCTTGACACTGAGCTGGTTTGGTGCTTCAAGGCCGTCCTCTGCAGGGTCTGAGTTTACTGGCTACTTCTGCGAGGCAGAAAACCAATTTTCCCTTCAAAAACCTTCTATTTAATAACTCAGTGATATTATACACTCTTCCCTTGGTACCTCTCAGTGAGGAAAATTAACTAGAAAAATAATTCTTCCTCCATCAGTCATTGCTCTTTAGATACACACAGTCTATCCAGGGGGCTCTACTAGACTTGGTGCTACCAATGCGGAAAGTGTTTCTGATATTAGAGTGGGAGATCATCTCGCATCCAACAGTCACCAGATGCTGTGGTTCAGTATCAGGACTGATAAAATCAATTCAAAAGTGAGGGTCTGAGATTTTAGGAACACTAACTTTGCCAAGATTAAACAATGCCTCAAGGAGTTGTTAGCAGAATGGCAATAAATGGGGGATGTAGAAAAGCAATGAGCAAAACTGGAAGAGGATATTTTATGAGCAACAAACCTTTTTATTAGAAAGGTAAATAAACATAAAAGGAAAATGAAGCCACTATCATCTCAAATGAAGTAGCTGAAAATGTGAAGAAAAAGAGGGTGGCCTTTATAAAATACAAGAGATCACAGAGAGAGGAAGACAGGCATCTACATTTGAAAAAAACTTAAAGAAGCTAAGAAAGTAGTCCAGAAAGCAAAGATACAAAAAGAAGATGGAATAGCCAATGCAATAAAATGGGGAGATAAGATATTTTTCAGAAATGTTAGTGAGAGGAAGAAGTGCGAAAGTGTTATTGTCAGACTCAAGGGTGAAGGGGAGGAATATGTAGATGCTGATGAGGATAAAGTGGAATTGCTTAACAAATATTTCTGTTCTGTGTTCACAGATGAAGGGCCAGGTGCAGGACCTCAGAAAACACCCACAAATAGGAACAGAAGTGAAGGGGATCTTGAACAATTTTCAGAAGACTGTGTTCATAAGGATCTAGCTAAACTAAAAGAAGACAAAATGATGGGACCAGATGGGATACATTTGAGAATAATTAAGGAACTCAGGGACGTTCTAGCTGCTCCATTGACTGACCCTTTCAATGCTTTTTTAGAGTTGAGAGTGGTCCCAGAGGAATGGAGAAAGGCACATGTGGTCCCTTTACACAAAAGTGGAAGTAAGGATGAGATCGAAAACTACAGACCAGTTAGTCTAACCTCTGTGGTGAGTAAATTATTGGAAACACTGCCAAAATAGAGAATAGTGAGGTCTCTGGAGTCCGGTGGATTGCAGGATCTGAGGCAGCATGTATTCACCAGAGGCAGATCTTGTCAGACAAATCTGATTGATTTCTTTGACTGAGTGACCAGGGAGTTGGACCAAGGGAGAACCCTAGATGTGGTGTACTTAGATTTCAGTAAAGGTTTTGACATCATTCCACACAAGCGACTTATAAACAAATTGAGCACCCTAGGGATGGATCCTAAAGTGACTGACTGGGTTAGAAATTGGTTGAATGGGAGGTGACAAAGGGTACAGGTAAATGGAGCTCACTCTGAGGAGAAAGATGTTATAGTGGTGTGCCGCAGGGATCTGTCCTTGGTCTGATTTTTTTTTAACATTTTAGTTAATGATATTGCAGAAGTGCTGTTGGATAAGGTTTGCCTCCTTGCAGATAATACCAAAATCTGCAATAGAGTAGACACACAGGAAGGAGTAGATAACATGAAGGATCTAGCTAAGCTTCAAGAATGATCAAGAATTTGGCAGCTGAGATTTAATACTAAAAAATGAGGGTCATGCATTTGGGCTACAAAAATCCAAGGGAGCAGTACAGTGTAGGTGGTGAAGTACGTCTGTCCACGAAAGAAGAGCGGGACCTGGGCGTGATTATTTCTGATGATCTTAAATTTGCTAAACAGGTAGAAAAGGTGATGGCAAAAGCCAGAAGGATGCTTGGGTACATAGAGAGAGGAATGGCCAGCAGAAAAAGGAAGTGGCCAGCAGAAAAAGGAAGTGATAGTGCCTCTGTATAAGTCATAAGAACATAAGATATGCCATACTGGGTCAGACCAAGGTCCATCAAGCCCAGTATCCTGTTTCCAACAGTGGCCAATCTAGGTCATAAGCACCTAGCAGTTTCCCCAAAAGACATAGGTTCCACAATACTTGTATTGGGTCAAGCAGTGATACCCTGGGTCCCTTTTAATAATGGTTTATGGACTTTTCCTCCAGGAACTTGTCCAAACCTTTTTTAAACCCAGCTACACTAACAGCTTTTACTACATCCTCCGGTAACAAATTCCAGAGTTTAATTACACGTTGAGTGAAAAAATTATTTTCTCTTATTAGTCTTAAATAGTTTACCCTGTAGCTTCATTGCATGTCCCCTAGTCTTTCTATATTCTTATGACGTAAACAATCAAAGTTTCTGGCATGACCTCATTCGGAGTGTTGTTTGCAATTCTGGAGACCACATCTTCAAAAGGATATAAACAGGATGGAATCGGTGCAGAAGGTGGCTACTAAAATAGTTAGTAGTCTTTGTTATAAAGCATACGGGGACAGACTTAAAGATAATATGTATATGTTAGAGGAAAATCAGGATAGAGGAGATATGATAGAGACGTTTAAAACCTCCGTGGCATAAATGCAGAAGAGGAGAGCCTCTTTCAATTGAAAGCAAGCTCTGCTATGATGGTACATAGAATGAGGGTGAAAGAGGATAGACTCAGGAGTAATATGCAGAAATATTTCTTTACAGAAAGAGTGATAGATGCATGGAATAGTCTTCTAGTGGAGGTAGTAGAAACTAGGACAGTCTCTGAATTCAAGAAAGCATGGGACAAACAGATCTCTAAAGGAAAAAAGGGGACTATTGTAGTTGATATGGGAGGGCAGACTAGATAGGCCATGTGGTCTTCTTCTGTCATTATGGGATATGTTTACTAAACCTTCTTAACGTGCGCGCTGTGCAATTATCGCGTGCTAAGGTACCTTAGCACGCGATAATGACGCTTTACGGGGCACAAATGTGCCTTAGTGCGCGCTCACGCGCGCAGCGGCACAAATAAGCGCTGAAGGCGGGGAAAGGCTCCCAGAGGGCGGAGGAAGGCTCCCCAGGGGCGAAGAGAAGGGGTCAATGGGTGGAGAGTGGGAGGGGAGAGGCTTCCCGCACACTAACGATGTGAAATCCGAGGCCAAAACTAACGCAAGTGAAAACCTCGCGTTAGAGCTGATTTAAAGGGAAAAGAAACCATTTCTGTCAGCAATGTACAGCAAAACCAGGGAAACCTACAAAAAGGTGATAAGTGTGATACATGTGCACGGAACAAAAGTGCAAATAAACATTGAAAATGACCCCCAAAAAAAAAAAAAAAATCATAATCAAGCTGGGCAATAGTGATAGTAATGGGAAACATCAAAAAACACTCCCAAGAAAGCCCCAAAAAATAAATATGAATTTTGGAAGGGTCTACGCTCCGTCCCTATACAAGGTGAATGATCCCACAGTGAAATAGCACTGATCAGGGTTTCCCTCTCCATTGGACAGGTTACCTATGACATGCACATGTTCCACAACAGCAGGGCGGGCATGTCGGAATGGGCAACTGGACAGATGCTGGGAAAGGGGATACAGAGGGCTGCAGGCGGCACATGCTGTGGTGCAGCTGGGGCACAGTGCGGACTAGGCAGATGCCTAGGTGGCACTTAGGAATGCTGAAACTGAACAGCAGCCAGACAGCAACTGATGAGGGCCCAACATGGGCACGAGTGTGTTTATCACAGTGTCACAGGGGATAGTACCCAGCAGGTACCTCCAAGGGCACAGAACATTGGCAGGCGGTGTTGGGGGGAAGTGTGGACGCCTATGCAGGCACCCCTACCCCAGAACACGCACCATAGGCAGTCGCCTACCTGCACACTGGATGGCTTGAGACTGCACACCACCAGCACCACCAGCAGAAGGGCATGTCAGCATGGTGGCAGAGGGGTACTGGTGGTGGAGGGGGGCAGTGGCAGCTGCCCAGAGCAGACCATGGCCTAGCCCTGTGTAGGTGGGTGCCATGCACTGCAACAGACAGGCCCTGCCGGACAAACAGTCATGGTATCACCAGGGAATGCACTGTCTCTTTGGCAACACGGTGGTGCAGTGCACACAACCAGTGTGTTTGGAGGCAGAAGGTCACAGGTTCAAGTCCTAACTATGGTGCCTGCCAACCCAGTCCCCATATATTACCCACTACTACAACGTGCTAATACAGACAGAACCTTTATTGCAGATGACGTAAACATGCCCAAAACACCTACATTTTACCCTACAGAGCACAGACTCCATAAACAGGCGCATTACCTACAGCAGAGTCTCCCAAATGCAGTCCTGGAGGGCCAAACACCATTCAGGTTCCATGCTGCCTCTAATAAAGATGCCTGTGCTGCATATCTATGCACCACCCCCATGGTATGCAGATGTATCTCATGCATATTCATAAGGGACAGCATGAAAACCCGAACAGTGTTTGGCACACCAGGACTGGAGTTGGGAACCTCTGCCATAAAGCAGCAGCCAACAGGGGCAGACACACCCACACCCACAGGCTCCATTAGCCAATGCCCCCTGGAGAGGCAGGACATTGGGCCCTGCGTGCATCTCCCAATACTAGCACTTGCATACCTTAGCAATGCCACCCTACACCTGGGAATACGTTACACAGCTATCAAAAGGTTGCTATGATTACTGGCAGATAGCAATTCCTACGTTAAGCACAATTTGCTGATTGAGCTCCATCATAGCAACCTTTCTGATGTCTGTGGGGTGTGCTTCAGGTCTGGTCTCTGACAGTGTTTACCACCCTGGGGAGTGATCTCCAACAGTTTTGCGTACCATATCCATGCCTGCACTGTGCCCAGGACTGGTGTGGTGGCCAGGGCTGCTAAACACCTCTATAGTAGCACAATGCTGGCATAGGTGTGGGAGTGTGTGTCTGTCTATCCCGTGTGTGGTGGCTGCAAACACCCTCCACAGCCCACACTGCCAGCACTGTTGCCAGTATTGGCCTGCCAATGTGCATAATGAGGAGCAAGGTACCATGGGTATAGCCCGGACAGGGTGGCCTGGCCAGGATGCATCTGCACAGGGCATAAGGCAATGGCTGGGACAGACAGGGTAGCCACAGTATGTCCTGCTGGGAGTTCACTCTCACCCTGACTGAGCAGTGACCATGGCATGGCTAGGTTCCCCCATAGTGCCCTATAACATTTTTTTCATGTGATATTTCTGGGTTCCCTTTTGGGGCCCAATCACTGACTTATCTGCTTGGTGTGTATGCTGACATCCCAGTTCTGGGTGCATGCATCTCCTCCAGGAACATGCCCTATGGACTAGCTATCAGACTGTCTGCAGCTAGTATGTGTCTTGCTGGAACACCTTGCAAGGTGCAGTGGCTGCAGGCTTGCTGCAGGAGAATATCAGATTGTGGTGGGGTGCAGCTGAGTATTTCCAGGCCTAATGTCTGTCTGCTATTGCTTTATAGATGTGTACAGAGCTGCATTGACTGCCCTGTAGGGTGTCTGTTCCCCCAGCAGGACTGCGGTTGGTGGTCCCCTCTACTGCTGCCATTGCAGGGATGTAAAATGTGGATCTGTCGGTGGAAGACCCTGTTTCCTATCCTCAGCCCCAGAGGGTGGGTTGGGTGGTGGTACATAATCTGCCTATGGGTCCATAAGGGTCAAACCTGACTGAGAAATACAGATGTATCCAAAGTGTGTCTGCAGGAACTACCTATCTCACACACTAGGACTGCTGGGGACCTACAGCATGGCCTATATCTGCCATGGAAGGTGCTGTGGACCTGATGCTGGGCACCCCACCGCACCCTCAGGGTGCGCACAGTACCTGCACAATGTGACGGTGTGTAGCTACTCTGTGCCAGTAACACACATGGTCAGTTCCCCCTACCAGGCCTTTTCTGTCTCCACGGGCTCTTCCTTCTCTCCTCCTACCCCTCTTCCTTGTGGCGTCCGCCAGGGTTCAGTTCTTGCCCCTCTCCTGTTTAACGTCTTCTTGGCCCCCGTTGCACTCCTCGTTCAGCAGCATAGCATTTCAGCCCACTATTATGCAGACGACATCATCCTCCTTCACCATACGGACCCCTCTGCCCCAGATCTCGCCCCCCTCAACTCTTGCCTAGCTTCAGTGTCCTCCTGGTTTTCCTCTAATTTACTGCATATAAATCTTTCCAAGTCATTTGCCATTTGGTTTACCTCTGGTGCCCCAATTCCCCTTCTCGCCCCCACCTTGTCTTGTGCCCCACTGCCGGTAGTGTCATCCTTACGCTACCTGGGAGTCACTCTGGACTCCGCTCTTTCATTTAAAGCTCATATCTCCTCTGTTGTACAGCGGTCCTTTTACACCTTACGTCAGCTCCATGCCATCCGTCCCTTTATATCGGTCCCCTCCCTGTCTACCCTGTTACTGTCCCTGGTCGTATCCCGCCTGGACTACTGCAATGTGGTCCTCGCCGGTCTCCCTCAAACTCAATTGCGAAGACTACAACTCGTTCATCATACAGCTGCACGCCTTCTCACTCACGCTTCCCGCTTTGACCATATTACCCCCATCTTGATTCATCTACACTGGCTTCCCCTTGTTTACCGCATACAGTTCAAAATCCTTATCTATGTCCACAAGACTATCCACACCGGTGTTCCTCTCTACCTTGCCAATTTAATACATCTCCACTCCTCTTATCGTTCCCTCAGATCAGTTCAACTGAACCGCATGTTCCTTCCTTCCCCCTCACAGGCTCATCTGGAGTCCACCCGCTCCTCAGCCTTTTTCTTTCTCGCCCGAAACTCTGGAACTCGCTTCCCGTCGCCCTCCGCCTAGAACCTTCTTATAAAACTTTTAAGGCTAGATTAAAGACCCACCTTTTTTGCACCGCTTTTAATCTCTCCCCCCCACCCCGTTGACCCTGACTGTATCCACCTCTGTCTCATCCTCCTGTTGTATTATCTGCTGCCTGCTCTATCTCCTTTTCTATCCTGCTCTTTAAATTTTTGGCGTTCTTTTCTGTTTCAGCAGCCTGTATATTTTTCCATTGTACACCGCTCTGATGCCACCGGTAAAGAGCGGTATATTAAATTTGCAAATAAAGATAAAGAAAGGTGCTGTGGGGATGCATACCCCATCTTGTGTTCATCTGTAGACGGCTGATTTGCATGTGTAGTGCATTATGGGTACGGGTGGGCTAACCCTATCCTGGTGACCACAGCAGACTGTTTGTGTGGTGACGTGCAGTCCTTCTGCAGCCAGCCAGGGGCTTGCTAGCAGCTATAGAGCTGTAGCCCACTGGTTACTTCACTGCCAGTGGAACCAGAGGTCATGGGTTCAAACCCACAGTGGGGTTATTTGATAGGGCTGTCTAAAGCATTATCTATTTTTAATGTACATTAGTGCTGCCAGCAAAAACACCCTCAGTGTACTGTACCCATAAGGTGCCTCAGAGGGCGCTTTATAGGGCGCCCTATAGGGCACCTTATGGTTACCGTCCATATAAGGTGCACTATACAGTATCCTATGGAGCGACTTATAGGGTGCCCTATAGGGGACATTATAGGGTGCCGTGGCGGACAGTGCACTTTATAATGTGCCCTATGGAGTGCCTTATAGGGTGCCTTATGCGGCACCTTAGGTTACGGCACATGAGGGTGTGTTTGCTGGCAGCAATTAATAAAATACAAATAAAGTGCAGCAGGAAACAATACTTACATGTCAAAGCTGATGCCTCAGCCAGCCTTAAGTATTAGGCACACTGGGGATCAAACTCATGACCCCTGTATCATCAGTCAGTGCCTTAACCATTGTGCTACACTACTGTTCCTCTTTGCATGTCAGCGCACCTACTTAAGATTTTCATGCATTTAAATGCACAGTGCTGCCATCAAAAACAGTGTTATGACCTTGCCGTGCCTCATAGGGCACCCTATATGGCGCCCTATAGGCCACCCTTTAAGCAACATTATAGGGTGCCTTGGCGGACAGTGCACTTTAAAATGTGCCCTCTGGGGTACCTTATGGGGTGCCTTATGCAGCACCTTATGTTACAGCGCTTTGAGAGTGCATTTGCTAGCAGCAGTAATTAAAATAAAATTAAAATGCCTCATAATGCAATATTACACATAAATGGTAGTGCCTCAGCCAGCCTTATTCATTGGGCACAGTGGGGGATTGAATCCATGACCCCTGCACCATCTGTCAGTGTCTTCACCATTGTACTGCAGCCCTGTTCCTCTGTTTGCTCATTAGCGCGCCTACTTATGCTTCCCGCACGCGTTACTCGTGCGCTAATGTGCGCGCGCGCTAATCCCGTTTTGCTACTTTAAACTGAAACGCCCACTCCTTATATGGCATCCTGCACACTAACGCTGGGCACACATTAAGAAGGTTTAGTAAACATACCCCCTATGTTTTTATGTTTCTAATATAATATTGAACTCTAAAGGTCTACAGATGGCCGTGACTGTATTTGATGTTCACTCACTAAAAACTAAAAATGTGTTAGCATGTGATCTTATAACTGAACTTAAGTTAGACATTCTTTGCATAGCAGAAACCCAACTTTGGGATGGAGATGTCCTGGATGGAATGCCACTCCTATTGTAAAAATGTCCCTATCCTAAGAAGGCATATGATCTAAAGATTAGATTTACTAAAAGGCACTACCCTGATATCGTGTACTAACATGCATTAATGCGCACAGGCCCCATTTTATGCTATACTATTTACTAGTGTACGTAATAATGTGTGTAATGCACTTTAGTAAAACTAGCCCTATTTATTAAACATTTTTCAGAAAGAGACAGAGTCCATATAGGCTGGCTAGCTCAGGCGGAAATGTTTAAATTGGGCACAGGCACGATTCAAACCTAATTCTGTAGCCACGGGTATAGATACGCCCACATTTCTGGAATCCCCTCCTAGACGTGTCTGGCATTGCACAGCTAACATGCTGTTCACTCGGCCTGTGCACGTATCCAGCGCGAGACCCGCGCACGGGTGCAGGCACAGGCCATAGTATTATGGGACATGGGTAAATGCTGAAATCGTTTTGGACATCCCCATGCTTACTGTATTCTGAAAAGTTACACGTTTCTGATCATGCCCATCTCTGTGATATACCTATGGACGCCACACCACCTCGGTTAAAACGTGCATCTCCTAAGCTGCTGTTCTCACTGACAGTGTTTTCCTGATGCAAATTAGACATAAATAGTGATGATTCATAATTGCTGATGCAAACTAGACTATATATTAGTTTGTTTCATGCTCAGAACACTGCAAAGTAATCTCAGTGCACCCTAATGTATTATATGATCAAATAAATATTAACGTTTGTCCTGACATACCTTGCATCACGCATTACTTGGCAGTATAACACTGCCTCAGTTATTCTTGCATTGATCATCTCTAAAAACACTCCTTAAAATGCTAAGTATGGACCCTTACCAACCTCACAACAACCTAAACTAACTTTGCAATTCCTCAAAGGATGATTTATATTGCTGAGCGACAAAACTATGCTCCTCTAATGACTATGGCTCTCTGAGTATGTCATCTGTTTTCCACATATCTGGGTACTGGCATTCCTCACAGCAGCTCCCTACATGTGGCTACACCTGTCCCATACAATGTCCACTCTCTGTCTTAGCTTAGTTCAGTCTGTTATCTGCTATCTGTGAGGCAATCCTGCCTACCTTCCCACAGTCTACTTTGTGGCAATGATCCCCTGGTTAGGCCTGTGTGGGCATGGGAATGGGCTCCCTGTGCCATCATACCAAGTGGCCAGTCTCCATATCACTACGCTTGCATAGATCCTGGACTGGGGAAGGATGTAGGCCTCATGGCACAATCTGGGGAATGCTGGCACAACATCAGTCATGTCTCCCAGTGCCTGGCATAGCTGATGTATGGCTACCTTATGTCACTGGCACCTTGTGACACTACAGTCATCCGTAAGGTCCAGGTACTGGCCAGGCATTCATGTCCTCCCTGAATTGCAGATCAGCACACCAGATCCTGTGCAACCCTTAAACCAGACACACACACACACACATACATACACACACACACACACACTCCCACTTACAGTCACAAAAAACATAATTCTGCCAAAAACCTATAAATAAAAGCTGGTATGCCATAATAGCATGAAGCCCCAGGACTACAAATATGATCTCCCTTTCTCACTCAAACAAGATTATTTTCCAAACTCACTCACATACAACTCTTATATCAACATTCCCAATTTTCATAACACAATATTTGTTAGGGACCTCTAGATTAGCTTTTTTTTTTTTTTTTTTTTTAGCACAAACAGCCATTCTCAGCATAGCCAGAATAAACACTATTGCATTTCTTAATATTTCTGTAAGGGGTAGTTATTAATGACTCTTTAGCTTACAAGATTCCCTCACCTCTTATTTCTGTTCTTTATAACTGCATCTTGTGGTGTTTTTCCAGACTGCAGTCACACCAGTTTAATACATACTTGTCACAACCTTTATATGATTTGGGATGAATTGTAGAACACTGCATAATACTCGTATGTTCAAGTACTGGCCTTATTTTATGTCTCCAGCAGGAATAACAGGTATGTCTGCGGGGAAGTCAAAAAATGTACATGGGCCTTTCCTGAATACATTACATATGTCTCTGTGGCAAACCACGTCCCTGTTCTGCCCCTCCTGGGCACATTCTGACATCCCCGTGCAAGCGCCGTGGATGTGCATGGGCGTCAGGTATTGGAATATGGTCATAGACATTTTCGCGAGATACACGTCTCCCATGCCCGTAAAAACAGCCTATTCGGGATTTGAAATGACCCCAATGGACACAAAATGGGAGGAAGCCTTTAGTAAAAAGACCCCTAAGCTTGTACCCGAGCCAATGGAGGATGAAGTAATTTATCTAAGTTCAGAAAGAGTGTTAGTGAGATTTGAACCCTGACAACTCTAATGTTTACTATGCTGATCTAACCACTATGATAACTGGATGTCAGTGCCTGGATGAGCTATGAAAGTTCTGTCTTGGGAGTAGATGAAGCACTTCCATTTTAATAAAAAAAAAAATTACTGAGTGTGTCAAACTATAAAGCCAGACAGATATCAAAGCCTCCAGGTGATTATGCGTTTGATACAGGCTTCTATCGTAAAGATGAGAGAGAATTCACAAAAATAAGAATTTTAAAAGCATCCTCTCTAGTTTTAGAAACAGGGATCAGGTATTCACTGTTGAAAGAACAGTAAAGAAACTTAAAAAATAGTTTTATAAACGTATTATATTATTTCTGTTCTCCAAATGGAACTGAGAAGTCATTCCAGACAGATTTCAGGAAAGGAGAGCAAAGCCAGTAGCATCGTTTAGATAAAACAGTAGATTGAATGTGACTCATGAGATGCTATTTTATTCAAGATGGAATAAAATCTAAAATATTTCGTTTCTTTCTGTGCCAACAAACTTCCTGTTGCTTTCGGATCCTGGTATTTCACTGCAGCAGCAGGGCTGATTTACGCAGATCCTACAAGGCTCTTTTTTATTGGGGGGGGGGGGAGGTGAGGAAATATTTTGCTTAAAAAAGAAAGAAAGAAAGAAAATATCTTCACTGTGGAGTATTTCTTGATAGCATTAGGGATAGGTAAGCCAGCCAGGACCTGACTTTGATCCCCTATTGCATACAGGCCAGTTAACCTTTCCTTGCCAAAAACATCACTGTGGTTTGAGAAACGTCTGGAAAACTTCTAAAACAGTTAGCCAGGAAAAAGGAAGGTTGAGATTGAATCCAGATCATGATGAGAACTGTTGTGAATCTTCACCTTTGTTTTAAGTCTAATATACGATTCTATTTACCTGGAGAAATGACACTGATATGATACGAGTGCTCTGCACCGCTTAGGGATATGTTTATTAAGCTTTAACGTTAATGTGAATAGTTATCATGCATGCTGAACAGACAGCATGGGTTAATTCTGCACTATCTGCTAGGCACACAGGGAGGGAAATAGGCAGGGTAAGGGCAGAGCATGGGCATGTTTGCACAGTGCAGTTGGCGTGGGGTTGGCAGTGTGCATTCACGATCGATGCTGCAGTTTACGTGGGTGCACTTAACGATACCTCAATGGGTTGCGTTAAGTGCATTTGCGTTAAGCTGTTGGTGCATGTTAGGTCCAAATCAGTGTGGTATCTGCTGGGGCCATGCTGTACATGCCCCCAAGAGATAGCATACTACTGTTGCACGCACTGCACATTAATTTATACTCTCAACACACAATACCTGCAAAATCTTTCAGTTTGCAAGAAAATGTACACACCACTTTCCACCTTATCTGTAAAAGTGGCCCACCTCTGGAGATCACCCGTCAAAAACCTAACATGGTACCTTATCATGTCTAGCTAAAGCTCTTATTTAACGGAAAGACTCAGTGTTGTGTATTTTGTTTCTCATGTGGATTTAAATGCTTGTGTATGATGCTGGTTGTTATGCACATCGAGCTGTGGATTGGCAGGTTATCAATATTTTAATAAAGAAAATAAATAAGTATTAATGTGATACATTTTTATATCTGCATATCTATTGTATAGTTCTCCTTCTGTAATTCACTATCCAATATAGCAGTCTCCGCATTGTCTCTTGGAGGCACACGGAGTCATTAAGTATTTTCGTAATCTCAAAATGAAAATGAGAAAGAAAGATTTGCATACAATGGGTTTTCAATGTATGCAATTCTATCTCATGCATATTCATTATGAGAATCCTGAAAACTCAGGAACTGTCTAGGTGTAGAACTTGGAGAGGGTTAGGAAACACTGGATTATAGGTTGGCTTGAGGTTTTGCCCAGGACTATCCTCTGTTTGCCCCAGCTCAGAAGTTTCCAGTGAGTTTTCTGAGATTGGGTGTGTAGAGAGCGCAGGCAGGATGCAACTCAGGAGTAATCCAGGGGAAGACAGGACCAGTCTTAGGTTAGAGTACACAGTGCAGTCACCCTGGCCATTTGCCCTGGGTGCCATATGATAAGTGGCAACACCTATTAATTATCAATTTTTTGTTGGAAAACATACCATAAAGGACCAATTTTATGACTCTTTCTCGTGGTAGGTAATTCCTTTTTATTCTTTAAAAAGGGGGATTAACCCTTAACCAATACCAAGGAACCCCTTCTCCTTAGTATCACACAACCGGTACTGAGAAATCTTGAAATTCAATGATTGAGTAACGAGGAAGAGTCACTTAGCAGTTGATAATCAATTTTCACAACCTGATTTCACCAAAAATAGCATTTCACTGGGGGTACCAGATGTTCTCCCACCGATAATTCGGAAATCCCAAGTTGGTTTCAAAAGAGCCAGTCCTCCTCAAGACCAATATGAAAGCAACAGTCCCGTGAACAGTCAGTGATTCCACGAACAGGGGATTACATCATATTGTCGGTCCCATTGGTTTAAGACCGGTCATGTAAGTAGGTGATTACCTTTAAAGATCATGGAGATCCGGGTTGGATCAGAAGCAACGGAGTTTGAAGAAGAGCCAAGAGGGTCTAAAGGTTTGAAACACAACATTGGGTTACTATGGCTCCGTGACTGTTCACGGGACTGTTGCTTTCAAACCAACTTGGGATTTTCCAACAAAAAATTGATAATTAATAGGTGTTGCTCTTATAGAGGAATATAGTAATAAACGGGGAGCACGGTTGGGTTTAAGGGTTAGGATATGATAAGTGGCAGCACTAGCCCAGGGTAACCACTCCCCCAAAGGAAGGAGAGAGAGCAAGAGCTCAAGCAAGTTAGGAACAGGATATACCCCCCCCCCCCATGCCATCCCAAGACTTCAACTTTCATACTTTGGACATATCATGTGAAGAAAGAGATCGTTAGAGAAAGACATCATGCTTGGCAAGGTCGAAGGTCAACGCAAAAGAGGAAGACCAGCAATGAGATGGATCGATCAATAACAGCAGCTATGGGTGCCACTCTGTCAACAGTGAGCCATCTGACTGAAGAATGAACACAGTTTAAGACAGTTATCCAGAGGGTCGCCATGAGTCGACACCTGCTTGATAGCACTTAACAACAACATCCCATACCAATCTGAGGGAGGAGGGAGGAGAAGAAAGAGTGTACATGCAGTCCATTCCCCAAGAGTGTACTGAACATGCACCCCGAGTGCCAGGACTGAGGACCAGTAGAGACAGGGCTGGGGTTTGTTATTGATGATTCCTGTCCAGGGAGTCAGCCAGTCCTAAGAGAAGATTCCCTCATCCCTTTCCCCCACCTCATACTTTAAGGAGGTGAACATAATGGACCCGATATTCAATTGGGCATGCTATGCGTCACTACGGTGCATAGCTGTGCCCATCACCCCCTTACCCCAGATATTCAATGCCGCAGTAACGGGTTTGCTGCACAAAGGAAACTGCCACAGAGCCTAACCAGGGAGTGGCAATATTGCACTGCTACCCGGTTAGCACCTGCAGATAAAAATAGGAGTAGCAAAAGCTGGCCTAGTTTTATCCGCAGGTCGTTAACTGGTAGTGGTGCAATATCTCCGCTACCCAGTTAGTGAGAGTCTCCACCTCTGCTCTGCCCCAGAACGCCCATGACATGCCCCGATGTTAACCACATAGCATCAGGGCATGTAGCGCGGTTAAAAAGGGATATTCAACAGCACTAACCGTGTAAGTGCCATTGAATATCACGATTAAAGGCATTTACATGGTTTACTGGACTGAAAACTGTGTAAATGCCTTTCAAATATCGGGCCCAGTCTTATTACAACAGTAATTCTCTTCTGCAGTAGATCCAGACCCAGGTTTATCTGAAACCCAGGCTGACCTGCATCAACTCATGAGGAATGAAACCCTGACAAGCAAAATCCCTTTCTGGCATATTCACAGCTCGTGGCCATTGAAGTTGCCTGGTAAGGTGTTCAGCATTATTCTTCTGCCTCCATAAATACATTTTGTGAGGAGCTATTCATTTATTATCCAAACCAGTTCTACATCAGAGGCACTTTCTGTGTCTCAGCTAGTAAGTCAAGGTGTATTGGTGTCCCATGAAACCTGATCTGGTTTGTCATGGAAACATCATCACTGCCTGGTGCTCAGGTCCAAACCATCACATGGACTGTACTCTCAGCACTTCTCAGCAACAAGAGAGACTGGCAGTGTTTCATAAATGTGCAGGAGCTCCTTAATGAACATTTGTGTAGTCACACATGCTTCTCCATCTTTGCTACAGTATGAGCCCAGAGTTTGGGACTGAATTAGCAGCACACAGGGTACAGATCAGAGTCCATCTTTCTGCAGCACACACATTGCACACAGCACTTCCTTTTCTTGCCCCTCTTAATTATTATTATTATTATTACTAAGCATTATTATTACTAAACACCTTCTTCCAGCAACACAAGCGGCGACTGTACACATGGACTTCACCGAATGGATTATATAAAAATCAAATTGACTACATATGTGGAAGTCAACGATGGAAAAGCTCTGTAACATCAACAAAGACAAAACCTGGAGCTGACTGTGGTACAGATCATCAACTACTAGTATGCAAACTCAAGCTAAAGTTGAAAAAGAGCAAACCACTCATGAATGCAGCAAAATATGACCTTGAGAATATACCACTGGAATTTAAAGACTGCCTGCAAAATCGATTTGCTGCTTTAGATACAAATGACAGAGCTCCGGAAGAGTTATGGAATGACATCAAGAAGGTTGTGTTGGAAGAAAGCGAGAAGTCTCTACAAAAGGTGAAAAAGCAAAAACAGCCAAAATGGATGACGGAAGAAACTCTGAAAATTGCCCAGAAACGCAGAGAAGCTAAAGCCAGAGGAGAAAGAAAGACAATCGCAGAACTCAACAGAGATTTTGAACGTGCAGCAAGACAGGACAAGGAAAAGTACTACAATGACACTTGCAAGGAAATAGAAGCAGAAACTATTAGAGGAAGAACAAGATCGGCTTTCCTAAAGCTACAAGAGTTAAAAAAAAAGTTCCAGCCTTGAATTGGAATGTTACAAGATGCTCAAGGTTCTATGTTGAATGATGCTGAGAAGATCAAGAAAAGGTGGAAGGAATATACAGAGTTTTTATATGATAAAGATCAAGTGGACCAACAGCCATTTCAACCTGTACCTTATGATCGGGAACCATTGGTGATGAAAGAAGAAGTTGAAGCAGCATTGAAAGCCTTATCAAAGAACAAAGCACCAGGCATTGATAGCATTCCCATAGAAGTATTGCAGCAATCTGATGCAGCTGTTACCATACTCACAAGGCTCTGCCAAGAAATATGGAAGACAATATCATGGCCAACTGACTGGAAAAGATCTCTGTTTATACCAATACTAAAGAAAGGTGATCCAACTGACTGTGGAAATTATCGCACAATCGCTCTGATCCCACATGCCAGCAAGATTCTACTGAAGATTATTCAAAAGAGACTACAACCATACCTGGAAGAAGAACTACCTGAAGTGCAAGCAGGGTTCAGGAAAGGGCGAGGAACGAGAGACATCATTGCGGATGTGAGATGGATCCTTGAAAAGACTAAAGAATACCAAAAGGATATCTATTTGTGCTTTATCGACTATAGCAAGGCTTTTGACTGTGTAAACCATGAGAAACTCTGGGCCACATTAAGAAGCATGGGTATACCAGAACACCTGATCGTTCTCTTGCGCAATCTGTACATTGATCAAGAAGCAACAGTTGGAACGGAACAAGGAGAATGGTTTAAAATAAGCAAAGGTGTAAGACAAGGCTGCATACTTTCCCCCTACCTGTTTAATTTATATGCAGAACAAATCATCAGAGAAGCAGGATTGTATGAAGACAACAGAGGTGTGAATATTGGTGGAAGACTCATCAACAACCTTCGCTATGCTGATGATACCACATTACTGGCTGAAAGTGAAGATGATCTGAAACATTTGCTTCTCACAATCAAAGAACATAGTCTCAAAATGGGCCTGCACCTAAATGTAAAGAAGACAAAGATCATGACAACTGGCATAATCAACAGGTTCATCGTTGAAGGAGAAGAAATTGAAATTGTGAACAACTTTAACCTACTTGGATCAACTATCAATAAAGAAGCAACAAGCAGTCAAGAAATCAGACGACGCATTGCTCTTGGCAGAATGGCTATGAAAGACCTAGATAAGATTCTCAAGAGCAGAGATGTCTCTCTCCATACAAAGATTTGACTTGTTCAAGCCATGGTATTTTCAATAACATCATATGGATGTGAAAGCTGGACAGTGAAAAAGATAGACAGGAAGAAAATTGATGCCTTTGAATTATGGTGCTGGCGGCGAATACTGTGTATACCATGGACTGCCCGAAGAACAAACCAGTCGGTACTAGAGGAGATCAAACCTAAGCTTTCTTTAGAAGCTCAGATGACAAGACTTCGACTTTCATACTTTGGACACATTATGCAAAGAGAGAGATCATTAGAGAAAGACATTATGCTTGGCAAGATAGAAGGTCAACGCAAAAGAGGAAGGCCAGCAATGAGATGGATCGATACAATAACAGCAGCTACGGGTACCAGTCTGTCAACAATGAGCCGCCTGACTGAAGACCGAACACAGTTTAGGATAGCTATCCAGAGGGTCGCCATGAGTCGACTCCGACTCGACGGCACTTAACAACAACAAGCATTTATAAAGCACTGCAACATACGAAGCGCTGTACAAACATAAAAAGAGACAGTCCCTGCCCGTTAGAGCTCACAATCTAGTCAAGACAAAATATGAAATAAATTAGATAATACAAATAACAATTAACAAGACAAGAATAAATGTTTATGGAGAGAACAAGAAAGGATGAGTTAGGAATAAAAAGCAATAGTGAAGAAATGGGATTTCAATTTGGATTTGAAGATGGCCAGGGAGGAGGCTTGGCGGACAGAGACAGGTAGAGAATTCCAGGAAATGGGTACAGCCAGTTGAAAGGAGCGAAGTCTAGAATTAGCAGTACGAATAAAAGGCATAGATAAACGAAGACAATTAGATGAGTGGAGTAGGCGAGAGGGGGTGTAGGTAGAGATGAGGGATGAAAGGTAATGAGGGGCAGAAGAATGAATACATTTATAGGTTAGAAGGAGGAGTTTGAATTGGATACGGAAGCGGATGGGGAGCCAGTGAAGTGACATGAGAAGAGGAGTAATGTGTGAAAAACGAGACTGACGGAAAATCAGATGAGCTGCAGAATGTTGAATAGACTGGAGAGGAAAGAGGTGGTTAGCAGGGAGGCCAGCAAGGAGAAGGTTACAGTAATCAAGGCGGGAGGTGCATCTTAAACCTCCTCTTTGGTATCCTTCCAGACCCTATCTTATCCCCAAGGTGGGTCAAAGCGAGATCTGCACCGTGAACTAGTTGTGACTCATTCTGAATGTTGGAAATAGCTAAAGTGGCAGAACTCTGGCAGCCAAATACAGCAGCCTACAGGCAGGGCCGGCACTAGGCAGAAACCCCAGCCTCGCCGCCCCCCCAGCTGCCACCAATTCCATCTCGGGAAGGAGAGGCGGGCAGCAGCAGTATTTCAAAAAGAGGCAGCAGAAAACCTCCATTTTTTGAAATACTGCCATTGCCTGCCTACTCCCAAAATGGAATCGGCGGCAGTTGGGGAGGGTGGGGTGGCGCAGCTGGTCATGTGTGCTGCTGCCACCGGCCACCTAGCTCACCTAGTGGAGGGGTTGGCCCTTCCTACAGGGTTGGTTAACCATTAGGCAGACTAGGTGGCAGCCTAGGGTAGCATCTTCTTGGGAGCAGCAAAGCAATAGGTCCTGACAGTCATAGAAAAGCCAAAGAACCATGAGTGTATAATTTTACCCAGGGAAATGGCTTTTAGAAATTGCTCACGTTATGTTAAATATTAAAAAGTATGATGTTCAATTATATGTTTTTACAGGATAGTGCTGGAAAGGGAGGTGGTGGGGTATCATGATTATTGTGTTTTATTGGCAATATTTCAGGAGGACACCTAAAAGATAATTAAAGGGATGGGAACGCGAGGCTGAAGGTTTGCCAAAGTGCCTTATATTCTTGGACCACCCCTGGAAGGTAAGGTAATTGAGCTAGCTGCTTGCATTGCATGGGATTCTGTTTCCTCCTGCATCTAGAAGGAGTTGGAGTCCAGGAATAGGGAGATCTGTTTACCACGTGTCCAGACGGTATGCCGTGGACCATACCAAAGGGGGGCACTCTTCCATATAAGGCATTTTTTGCCTTATATGGCAGTCTGACGCAAACCGGTGCATCCTAGGATGTACCACATAAGACCAAGCACACCACTTTTTTAAGATGGCAGTACAGGGGTGGGAGCATGTGGGCAATGTTCCCGTCTCCCCTACTTTTAAGGTACTGGGAAGGTTTAGGGAGGGTGGAGGGTTACAGTCCACTACCATCAGGCTTTTTTTGGTTTGAGGGGTGGGGGGTTGGGGTCACTAGATTACAGCCTTTTTCTGGTTTGGGGGTGGGGAGGTTGGGGCCACTAGGCCACCAGGCCACCAGGCCTTTATCTTGTTGGAGGTGGAGGAATTAGGACCACTGGGCTACAAGGCCACCAGCTGTTAGTGTAGCTGGGTTTAAAAAAAGGTTTGGACAAGTTCTTGGAGGAAAGGTCCATAAACCATTATTAAAGAGGACTCTGGAAATCCAATGCTTACCCCAGGACAAGCATTGTGGAACCTATGTACCTTTTAGGAAACTGTCAGGTACTTGTGACCTGGATTGGCCACTGTTGGAAACAGGATACTGGGCTTGATGGACCTTGATCTGACCCAGTATGGCATTTCTTATGTTCTTATGTTAACTATCTTATCCCTTCTTCGACATTCATGGTTATCAGATGACTGCAGAACAACATATTTCAAAATGACACATGTGAATAAAGTTAGGCTGAAATATCCAGCTGAAAGGGTACATTTTTTCTGAGCAATCTATTGCCTGCACAAAATTTACCCAGACACAAAGATGAAGCTCTAGGTGTTTCAGTGACACGGTTATATTTTAGCTGGATGAGTCCGTTTAGTCAAAATACCTGTTCTAAAGTTATCTGGATAACTTTATCCAGACAACTTTATCTAGGTATATTGAGGCACTGTTTCCTGATAAAGATATTGGGTTTGTGCCATTGAATATTCCCTCCTAGGCTGACTGAATGCTCTGACGCTAACTGCCTAGTGTCAGGGCATTCTGGGGATGGAATGGGAGCTATGAAATGGGTTAGCAGATCAGCGGCAATATTGAACCACTAACCAGCTAACTAAAATGGCTAAGTCAGAAAAACGTCTGTACCAACTTTAACCATTTTAGCTAACAGGCCAGCGGCTGAATATCGCTGCTGACAACTCAGCTTAAATGCTATCTAGCCAGACTGGGCACAAGTTAAAGTGGTGACAGTCAGCCTCTTTAATATTGCTGACTACCACAGTTCAATATGCCTCCCATCATTCAATAAATACAGTCTTTGCTGTTCTTGGCATCTTTAGTAGTATGGCACTGATATACTAAACCACAATGCCCGATTATCTTCACATATCCTGAGATTATGATATTATTACCTCAGTAATTACTCTTTGGTGCCCTTTTACAAAGTGTGGAACAGTTAATGTGAGATTTAGCATCTGCTAATGGCCCACAGTAACTGCTATCATGCACTAAGAGAAGCCAGCATGGTAAACCTCCTGTGCTAACTGCTTTCAGAGTGATGGGGTAGAGAGTGGGGTTTTTGACTGGTAACAGCTAGTGCACAGGGATGGCACCGTGTGCTAGCTGTCACGACCTCCATACGTTTACACCAACCTCTGTCAAGAGCATAACTAGTTGACTCAGACCTATAGGCCCAGTGCCAACACACCTTAACCCTGGGCCCCTCCACAAATTCAGTTCTGATTATGCTATTGCTTCAGAGGCTCTTGCATCCATCTCTCCTTACAGAAGTGAAGGACTCCCCACTCAAGGAATGAATTGCGTGTCTCACATCTCCATGGGGTCCATTAAACTAGAACAGAACTCTCACCAATTTTTTTGGGAAGTTGCATTTAAGATTGTATGCGGAAAAACATAGTGACTGACTTTGAAGCTTTGGTGGAAAGATCTTGAACAGATGGAGAAGCAAAGGAAATCTGGATATTCAATATTACAATATCACAAAGAAAAGCTTCGAAAGAACTATCCTGTAAAGATGATATTGGGATTAAAAAGGCAGATAAAGGGGATGCGATTATGAAACAATCTAAAATGCAATATCATGAAGAGACCATGAACTAGTTGAGTGATCTGTGATATTACCAACCATTACCAGTGGATCCGGGACTGAAATTGAAGCTTTAGTGGATCAGACTTTTAAATCTCAACAGATTACGTGCAAGGAGAAAGCTTTTTGGTGAATAAAGACCCTCGGACTCCTATGTTATATACCTTGCCAAAGAAACATAAATCAATGACTCTTCCACCAGGTTGGCCGATTGTATCTAGCAATGGTTCTTTATTAGCACTTTTGTTTATATTGGTTGATAAGATTTTGAATCCAATGTCACAACAAACTAGATCTTTTATTAAGGATACCACTTGTACGATTAATAAATTGGAAACAGTGGAAAATGTCAGTGACTCAGCATGGCTAGTAACATTTGATGTTGTTTCTTTGTATATGAATATTACCCAAAATGAAATGATTTGTATTATATAAGATTCGTCATTTGAATCTTTTAAACCACCGCAAATATCATAATCTTTTTTTATGCAATTCTTGAATTTGGTTTTGACACGGAATTATTTTTTATATAATGGTGTTTTTGATTTGCAGATCTATGGAGTGGAAATGGGGACATCTGTGGCCCCTTCCATTGCCATGATTTAAATGGCCAATTTTGAAGAAGAGATTGTTTATCCTTCTATTTGGTTACAGGATGTGAAGTTATGGTGTCGTTTTTTTTGGATGACCTCATTTGGATAGCCTCAGAGGAGAAATTGGAATAATTTTTTGTATTGTCAAAAGATCAAAAATGTAATATGCAATTTAAAATGCAGAATGATCAGTCAATAACCGAGGTAGGGCGGACTCGATGCTCCTCCTCCCCCCCACTCCTCCCACTTTCCCCCACAAAACTCTGGCACTGTTTCTTTTGGGAAAACATCTGGTCGCAGTTTTATTACCCATCAAACAAATCAACAATCAGCTCCAATAACAATCCATAGTGCATACAATAGCGGAATGATATCTCACCAGCCATATCACTAGCAAGGCAAGCTCGCCTCCGCTTTGCCAACTTCCTTCCCCCCATTAGCCCCGACTTCGCCATGTAATTAGCAAAAGCCAGCCAGGGACTGTCTGGGTCGGGGGTACCCCACCCCCATCCCAAGCTTATCCTACAGCTCCGGACCCCAGAAACCTCCGGGATCCCGCCACCGGCGCAGATGACCTCAGTGTCCCTGTGCCACCCCCCCCCCCTTCCAAAAGCGGCAACCAGCGAGAATCCTGCTGAGCTACCCATTCTAACGCTTCCTGCCAGTCATTCAATAGTAAATCCCACCCAACCGGGGATAAATGTACCCCATCCTGGCCGTACAATCCCGCACAGCCCACTTCCGCCCATGAATGCATTATTTGGTAACCCCCGTTTGCACATACTCAATGGCTGATTTGTTGGTTGATCTTAGTTAATCCCCTCGACCGGCACCGCTGGTCCCGGCAAATCGGCCGTGGGATAATGTCTGACCACAGTACTATTACCCCAGGAAAAAACTGAAGCACCTCCCCCAGATCTCGCTGCACCGCTCTGATCAATTGCCTGCATGTCCAAACCGACAAATCATTGCCCCTCAAATGTATTAAAATCAAGTCAGGTGCATTCCAAAGACGCCCGTGGTGCCGAAGCAAAGGGAGCAGCTGCGTCCATCGTAGACCTCGCTCACCCAGCCATGTGATGGACACCACAACAGGATCCAGGTCAAGATTTGCCCCCAGAGGCCGCACATCCGCTTGCTGACCTGCCCAATGCACAAACGAATGGCCAATCAGCCAACAGCCATGTGGACCTCTGCCTCTATCTGCAAAAGAAAACAAGATTAGCCACGCGATTACCGTTCCCCCTCCTTACCAACGAAAGTATCCCAAATAAGGCCTTTGAACGCCATCTCCCAATGCACTGCACCTCCTGTTCAGACAAACCCGCAGCTGCTGCACTAGTTGCTGCCCCGATACGGAAGGAATGCCCTGCAAACTGAAGCGGCTCCTCCCCTATCCACTGCAGCATCATCCTTAACACTACTGTCACCTGGAACCTCATCACCACCCGAGAATCCGCATGCATAAACATCAAACTCCCCTACTGCAGGGCGCCACCGCAGGTAGTCACAGAAAGCCGCCACTGTGCACGTAGTGACACCCACCATCTCCTGCAACACTACCCACTACCCTTGCCCCTGCTGGTCCGTCTTTGAGCAAGCCAACAACACTTGCACCTGCCCTCCCTCCACCTGCACATGCTGGTGGAGCAAACCACCGACGCTGCCCGACCCACTGGTGTCGGCTACCAGCTCATCAATTCTAAAGGCGCCAAAAAATGCCAAGCAAAATATAGCTTTAAACAATAGCGCTTCATATCCAGACGACACCACAAATGGTAGAGCCACACATAGCCGCACCAGCAAGTCGTGCGTGATCGGCCTTCTGCGGTCCCTAGGCACTGGCTCTGCCCTCCCCCACCCGTGCAATTACCGCCGGGTTAAGAACCCACCAGCTGCCGGAGCTCATCCCACCGCTCTAGCAAAAAATGTAAACCCAGCTAAATGAGAACGGACCGCTGACTTAGAACTCCCCTGTTCTTTGGCAGCCACTACATATTGGGCCAACATCTGATCAGACACCGAATCTAGTGGCCATCCCTGTGCCACCAAAAACTCCTCCACCTTGTCGCAGCCCCGATGATACGCTGACCATGTTGCTCGCGCCACTGAGCTCTGCAGCAAACTCAGCATCCCTTTAGGCCAACGCGCCATAAGCGCTCTGGGACCATTACTCCAACTGCGTCTGCTCCTGGCGCCAGCCTCCAAAACCAGTGCCACTGAAAATGAGAAAGAGCGTCAGCCACCTCATTAGTACTCCCCGGGATATGACTCGCTTTGCTCACTACGTTCAAGCGTAAACAAGCTAGCACCACCTCCCGCATCAGTTCTGCCACCTGCACACATCGCGGGGTATAATGATTGATCACGCTAACTACCACTGCATTATCACACCCCCACAATACCCGCCTGTTACAAAGGCACTCTGGCCACAAATCCAATTCCACCAGCATGGGAAAACAGCTCCAAAAAGGCCACATTGATCACTAAACGCGAGTCATGCCATGCCTGCGGCCAGTGATCTGCAAAGCAGGCCCCCCCAAAATAAATGCCCAAGCCGCATCTGTGTACGACTGCAAGTCCACCGAGGAGATCTCCCTCTCCATCATCACCATCGTCTCGTTAAATTCCCTCAGAAAGATATCCTAAATCCATAAATCCGCTCTCATCACCGCTGACACCCTTACACGGTGATGCGGTTTTCTCACTCCCACTGTTGCCCCTGCCAACCGCCACAGAAACATCCTACCCATCGGGATGACACGGCAAGCGAAATTTAAAGCCCCAAGTAATGCCTGCAACTCCCTCAAAGTCATCTTACTGGACGCCCTCGCATTGGCTACCAACACCCGCAACTTCGTGACCTTATCCTGCGGAAGCCGAGCTACCATATCCTTTGAGTCCAATTCCACTCCTAAAAAGGTTAGCCGCCTGGCCGGACCTTCCGTCTTCCCCTCTGCCAAAGGTACCCCGATTTTCTTGGCCAAGTCCAGAAAACCGCTCACTAAGCTCTGGCACTCCGTGGAATTTGCTGCTCCTACAAAGAAAAAATCATCCAAATAATGTACCACCTTCTCACAACCTACCTCTCGCACCAGCGCCCAATGCAGGAATGTACTAAATTTTTCAAAGCAAGCACAGGACACCAAGCATCCCATAGGCATGCATTTATCAAAATAAAACCTGTCCTCAAACCGAAAACCTAACAGTGGAAAACTAGACGGGTGCACCTGCAGCAACCGGAAAGCTGACTCAATATCCACCTTAGCCATCCATGCACTACCACCCGCCTGCCTCACCAATTCCACCGCCTGGTCGAATGACGCATATCGCACAGTACACTTATCCCGAGGTATGTGATCATTAACCGAGGTTCCTTCCGGACAGGACAAATTATGAATTATCCGAAACTTCCCCACTTCCTTTTTTGGTACAACACCCAGTGGGGAAACCACTAAATTCAGGAATGGCCTCTCCACAAATGGACCTGCAATCCTGCCTAACTCCAGCTCCCTTAACAATTTATCCCACACTATATTTGCCAAATGCTGCACCGAGAGTGAATTGCATGCTGCACAACTTACTACCTTGCCGGACACTGGTATAACAAAGCCTTCCTGAAACCCCTTTTCCAACACCACCCTGTCCCCTTGTCTCGGGTATTGCCGAAGACGAGCCCGCAACGCCTCTATCCTTATCGGGGTAGGGGCAAGACTGCTTAATTCAGTCTTACTTTGCAGCTGGCTCACTCGTCGGGGCAGCCACATTTTTGCTGCATTTTGCCGCTGCATGTCCCCCACCGCAACTTGAGTATGCGTGTCGGAACTTGCAATCCGGAAAGGGACACGATGACTTGTTGAATCTCCAACAAACGTCCCCCATTCCGGTACCACCAACTCTCTGCTGCAAATTGCCTCCTGTAGGTTGAAAGGAATGACCCACACTCCCTTGCAGCACACCCACCGCTTTTCCTCCCCCCATTCCCCTAGCACCCGATTTAGCTGACATTTGCATCAACCATAAATTTATAACTTGGGAACCCCAGGACAAGAACCAATTTTCTTCCATTTTATCTCTGAACTTCTCATCGAAGTTCAGCCATGACCATCCTTCATGCATCTGCGCCGCCTTCAGAATCGCATCCGTGTAAGCCAGCAACATCCCATACTGTTCCGGATACTGATGCCCCCATATGCTCGCCAAACGCAAAAAAGCTTGTGTCCAACACATTCTGGGGCACCTTTTTTATTCGTCCTGCCTTCTCATCCTCCTTCCTCTTCCTCTTGCTATCCCCCGACCACCTCCTCCTCTCTAACAATCGGGATATATCAATATATTTCCTTTTTTAAATCTTATGCCGCAAATTCTTCAGTACACGTTCCGATAACTCTGCGTATGTCGCCAATGAAGGAGCTCCCCCAAACTGATTACTCGGCCCCTCCCCCACTACCGCCAGCCTCGAGTCCCACGCCTCCCCCACTCGCAGAAGGCGACGACAACGAGGAGGACGATGAAGAGGAGGAATCCGAAGCTCGCCGCCTCCTACACGCGTGCCTCCACTGCTTCTGCGCCTTTCCCCTCGCTCCCGCTGGCTCACCCCTCCTTCCCGCCACCTCACACTGTCTAATTGCAACTCATCTATCACCCTCGTGTCCACTGCTCCTACCGCAGGCACCACCGTCGCCACTTGGCGATCTTCTCCACTGTCCTGCTGCCGCTCCACCGGTCTCACTACCGACATCACCACTCCAGCAGGATGATGCCCCGTCCGCCACACCTCCAGCTGCTCCGTTCCAACTTGACCTCCACTACCTGGCGTTGCAGGGTAGCGACCCCTCATTGGTACCTGTGGAGACATAAATGGAAACACCGGGGGAAGGACTGCCAAATGCAATGGAGGCTGCCAAGCCCAGAGCCACTCTGCCCCGGACGGACCTTATCCTCCCCCTAGCAAATGCTCCCAGGACCCCGAACCATTTTCCAGCTGATAACCCCCTTGTGCCGCCCACTGCTGATGACCTTGCCCCCCCGAAACTGCCCACGGCCTGACCCGCAGCTCTCTGGCCACCCCTCACTTCCTCCCCCCGAACCCCAGAGCTTTGTGTACCCCCAGTCCCCCAGATACACCCTCTAGTCCATCCCCCGCCTCACTGCCCCTAAGCCCTTCATATGGAGGAACACTCGCACCTCCTCATTGCCCCCCCCCCCGATTCCCATCACGTGAATGGTACCCCCATGCCTTTTCTCCGCCCCTCCCAGTCCCCCATGGGGACCTCGACCCATCCCCTGTCCCCCTCATGGACCTCGATCACCTTCCCTTTTTGCCAGCCCCGATCACTCTACGTCCCCTATGTCCTTCATCCCCCGCTGCCCCCTCACCTGAGCAGAGGCCCCAGCCTCCCCTGCCAGACGCCCCACCCTTGCCTGCAGCACCCACCTCCTGATGGCCCTCCCAGCCCTCCCGGGTCCTCGCAAGACACCCTGCTGTCTCCCGCATGCCGGCATTAAGCCAGTGGAGTGCTCCCTGTGCTTGCTCCCCCTCTTATTTTGTCTATTTATTTATTTACGTCACCCACCTTTCTAATCTTTGCGTTCTTCTATTTCCACTTCCTTTTTTGTTATTTTTTTTAATCTATTCCCCAACAGCAATTCACTTGCCTCCAGCACACCACCATGCAGCCTGCATAGCTGGTCCCAACTGAGTGCCTGCTCTTGCGCCCGCGGCACCACTGACGAACGGAGCACCCAGCCACAACCAGCAGAATCTCTCCTGCTCACTCCGCCACTTCACAGACTGCTCCTGCTCACAAAGCCGCTTCCCCGACTGCTCTCCGCCCGAACGCGCTGTCCTCCGCCGACCCAAAGGACCTCCATGATTCCAGACACCGGCCACGGACCCCCTGCATTCCTCGCACAGGACCCTTCCCTCGCAAACCTCCTGCCGCTTCACCTCTCGCCGCACCACCCGGTTACGGGCGGCCGGCCTGGACGTCGCCACGCGACCTGCATGTATAGAATTTTCGGATATTTTTATTACCAAGAAGGAGGGAAGGTTTGCAACATTTTTATTTTGTAAATCAATAGAGAGAAATAGTCTGCTGACTTACAATAGTTACTATCCGAGCAGATAAAAGGTTGGTTTGCCTATTGGACAGTTTTTGTGTCTCCTAAAAGTTTGTTCTTTATTGGCTGATTTCAAAATACAAGCAGCTGATCTTAAGAGGCGAGTATATGAAAAGGGATATACTGAGTCAATTATTGAAAAAGGTTATAAGAGTGGAGGAGTGGCCTAGTGGTTGGGGCAAGGTACTTCAGGCCGGAAGGTTGGGGGTTCAAATCCCACTAGAGGACAGCAACCTTGGGCAGGAAGGACTGGGGTTTCTAGTCCCACAGGTGCTCCTTGTGGTCTTGGGCAAGCCACTTAACCCTCCATAGCCCATGTTCCCTGTAAAATAGTTATCTCCAAGTTATAATTCCCTGTTCAATGTAATTTCAGTTTGTTCAATGTAAACCGCACTGATGCAGAATAGCGCGGTATATAAGAGAATGAAATAAGAGAACATTTTTTGCCCAACGCCCTCTTTTGTTATCCATGTAAAACTGTTGTTGTGTTCAATGTAAACCACCTTGATAAAACTAAAAGGCGGTATATAAGAAATGCTAAATAAATAAATATAAATAAAGTAGAAGAAAATTCCTTGTCATATATTTCCATATTTAGTTAGGGCTATGGATATTAAGGATATTATCAAGAAACACTGGCCCATTTTATCGTTGACACTGCTTTTGAAGAACTGCTGACCTTTGCTGATACTCAAGACAAAGATATTGCAGAATGGGTACTTAAAGCTGCCCCTAAGGAGAGTAAGTCTGCAGAACACCGAAAGGAGCATTTTAAATGTCTGAATTGCATGTATTATGAACAAACAATTGAAGGTAATGTATGGTTTGATCCAGTAACTCAAATGAAATATGAATCATGTTTTTTTACTATTTGCCTTTCAAAATTTGTAGCTTATGTTATTATCTTCTCTTGTCCCAAAATATATGTGGGGCGCACTAGTAGATCCTTGAATGCGCAATTAGCTGAACATCAATCGCATTTAAAGAATTTCATTTTGACTGTTCAGTTAGTGCAGCACTGTCTGGCTTTTAAGCATACATTTGGATCTTTACAATGGAGAGTCCTAGATTGAATACCTGAACATCAGGGATCTCCCTAGTTTTTCTGCCGCCCCACGCAGAAGCCCCGTCATGCAGCCCCCACTGCTGCTACCGCCGCCGCCGCCCCCTCTGCTGCCATCATCTCCTACCAGCACTGCTGCCACCTCCCGAATCCATCTTCTCATCTTGTGGCGGCGGCCTGACTCTATTATGAGCCGCTGCCACATTTAAAATGGAGTTGGGCCGCCGCAAAATGAGAAAGATGGATTCGAGGGGCATCAGCGGCCTGATTCTGTTTTGAAAGCAGCAACTTTGTGCCGCCACTTTCAAAACGGAGTCAGGCCACCCACCAGGGTCTTCCAACCTAGGCAGCCGCCTAGTCCACTTAGTGGACGGACCAGTCCTGCTGAACATTGGTGTGGTGGTAATAGAGAGCACTTGTTGAATTAGCGGGCACAATGGTGCATTTACTCCCTGTGGACAGTTTTCCCTAATGGTCTTAACAGTGAAATTGAATGGGGGTCATTACTTTAAAAGATCATTAAGTGGATGTGAACTTAGTGATTTGGATGCTGTCATGATATTTAAATTAGAGTGGAACTGGATGTGAACAACCCAGATCTGTCGGAGATGCTGCTGAATCACTGGCATTATGGAAAACATTGCTGGTTTTGTCAAAGAAATGAGAAGAAATGCTTAGAACATCAGGAAGTGAATGCAAATATTGTGTTTGATATCCTGAGGCAAGATTGGCGAAATTGTCTAGATGCCATCTGAAACATAGTACTAGGTTTTACTACTAAGCGTGAGTAGTGATGCAATCTGGAATACAGTAGTATAACTTGAAATGTCTATACTACTCTATGTCTTTTTGATCTCCTATAAAAACTATATTAAATGAAGGAATTATGAATGATGAAGACACATTGTTTTTAAGATTTGCAGAATAAAAAGTAACCCGCTGTTTTATCAGACTGGAATATCAATGAGTCTGGTGTTTACAAAAGAGGGGTCCGAAAAAAGATAACTTTTCGTCAAATTATTTTATTGAAAATTGTATATTGTTCTAGTGAGTGGCTTTGTTTATGTATCATTATTTTACTTTGGCTTTTAGGCTGAACTGCTGAGTTTCTTTTTTCCATATATATTAACTTTATCTTAGGTGTTTTTATTGTATATGTGTTTGGGTTATTTTTGGCATTATATTGAATGTTTTAACACTGTAATCCACAAGGAATGAGACTGGCAGAACAGAAATCTTTTAAATAAAATAAAACTAATTATAATAGCCTTTGAGTCTGGCCATTAAGATTTTTCAAGGCTAAGGAGGTCATTCCAGAACACAAATAAGCCGGTTAGACGTTTGGGATAGACGTTTTTCTCCCTAAAACGTCTAGAACTGTATTCCAAAACCACGCAGCCCTGAACATACACGGCGCTAGTACAGGGATCTCAGAATGTGGGCAGGAGGAGGGGAGTAGGGACATGGCAAGCTGCAGAGATGTAGAAAGCATATACAGGAAAGGCCCGTATACATTCTGAGTATTTCCCACGGACGCCTATGTTATACCAGCAGCAACGTGGAAAAAGACTGGAACTTAGCAAAATATCTGCTCTGATCTTCAACGCAGCCCATAGAGATGAATGGCTGTGACACGTCTGTATTGAACTGGTGTGCCTGCTGTCTGGGAGGTCATAAGATACATTTGTAAAGAATAGAATGCACAGGTGAAAGACGTTTATAAGGTTAAGGAACAATAAAAAAAATACCCCTAAGTTGTGAATGTGCATTATCCTTTAGTGAAAATGCCTCGTAATGAGTGTCTGAATACCATTTGCATGGGCAGTGAGGATAAAGAAAGACTACCAGATTTCTAAATTACTATATTACAGTGCCAACTGCCAGGCACATTCAGAGTGGAGGAGTAGCCTAGTGGTTAGAGCAACTGCCTCCTACCCAGAAGATCTAAGGGTTCAATTCCCACTGGCACTCCTTGTAACCTTGGGCAAGTCACTTTACCCTCCATTGCCTTGGAACATAAGAACATAAGAACATAAGATATGCCATACTGGGTCAGACCAAGGTCCATCAAGCCCAGTATTCTGTTTCCAACAGTGGCCAATCTAGGTCATACGTACCTAGCAGTTTCCCCAAGGGACACAGGTTCCACAATGCTTGTATTGGTTCAAGCATTGATATCCTGGGTCCCTTCTTAATAATGGTTTATGGACCTTTCCTCCAGGAACTTGTCCAAACCTTTTTTAAACCCAGCTACACTAACAGCCTTTACTACATCCTCCGGTAACAAATTCCAGAGTTTGATTACACGTTGAGTGAAAAAATATTTTCTTTTATTAGTCTTAAATAGTTTACCCTGTAGCTTCATTGCATGTCCCCTAGTCTTTCTATATTCTGATAAGGTAAACAATCGATCTACGTTTACCCGTTCCACTCCGTTCATTAATTTATAGACTTCTATCATATCTCCCCTCAGCCGTCTCTTTTCCAGGTTAAAGAGCCCCAACCTTTTTAGCCTTTCTTCATAGGAGTAGCCTTCCATCCCCTTTACCATTTTGGTGGCTCTTCTCTGAAGAAAAGGCTGGCAATCTACTTCCAGTGATACATTGCCAAGAAAACTCAGAGGTAGCTGGGTTGCTATGAGTCAACACTGACTTGATGGCACTTAAAAAAAAAATATTCCTGTGCCAACTGCCAGGCACATTAGGAAATACTATAAGCCCTGCTCATTTAGAACCAATAGCAAACAAGTCATATCATAACAGCACTGCCAGGACTTACAAAGCACCAAACCCTACCTATGAAAAGGCAACACTGCAAATAGTAAACCAATACATCTCAGAGAATACCAATATATCTACTATTGGGGAAAGAGAACAAGTGAGACTGTCACATAGAAATTACATGAACAGAATACCGCAGCTTGGTTACACATGCAGAACATAGACCATCACCGAACAAGGGATCACAATTTAGAAATATGAAGAAAATAATTAAACTGGGAACCCCAAAATCCAAACTTGGAATGAACAACACTGGAGAAATAAAACTTTAAATTAATTTCCTCTTGTACTAAATAAATTGTTAGTGATGACATATTCCAGTTAATAATTCTAAATAAAATAGTTTTTTCTACCTTTTGTTGTTTGGGCATTTTATTTTTCAGTCACAATTGCCCCAGTTGCTTTCTTCTGCTTTCTTCATGTCTTCTGCTAACTCCATTGTCTGCAGTCCAGTTGTCCTTTCTTTTCTCTTTTAGTTTTTTTTTTCCAATCTCTATCTACGTCTGCCTCTAACATACTGATCTTTCCCCTTTTGCTCTTTCCTCCATTTCTTTCTTTATTTCTTTTTCATCCACTCAAATTTCACCCCTCCATTCTCAATCCTTTCACTCCCAATACCCAGCCAATCAAAGATTTTTCTTCTCTCCCATACAAAATTTCTGATCCCCTCTCTATCCTCACTTCCCCAGCTTCTTTTTTTCTCCCACCATCCCCAGTCCCAGCTCTTCTAGTCCTCCCCCAGCATCAGTCCCTTCTAGCGGGGGGCAGCATCTGCTCCCTTCCAGTCCCATTCTCCTATCTCCCATCATCAGTCCATTTCCAGTCCTAACCCCCCAGTATCACTCCTCCTCCAGTTCCAGTCCCTCTCAACATTAGCTCCTTTCCAGTCCCTTCATCCCCCAGCATCAGCTCTTTTCCAGTCCTAGCCCCCTCCCCCCCCATTATCAGTCCTCCTCCAGTCCAATCCCTTCCAGCACCATCTCCCTTCCACTCCCAGACTCCCCATCCCCCAGAATCAGCCCATTTCCAGTCCTAGCTTGCCAGTATCAGTATTCCTCCAGTCCCAGTCCTTCCCAGCATCAACTTCCTTCCAGTCCCTCCCTCCATCCCCCAACATCAGCTCTTTTCCAGTCCTAGCCCCCCCCCCCCCCCCATTATCAGTCGTCCTCCAGTCCAGTCCCTTCCAGTATCATCTCTCTTCCACTCCCAGGCTCTCCATCTCACAGCATTAACCCATTTCCAGTCTTAGCCCTCCCAGTATCAGTAGTCCTCCAATTCCAGTCCCTCCATACCCCACATCAGCCCTTTTCCAGTCCTGGCCCCCCAGTATCAGCCGCCCTCTAGCCCCAGTCCCTCCCAGCATTATCTCTCTTTCAATAGAAGTCTCCCCATCCCCCAACATTAGTCCATTTCCCATTCTAGCCCCCTGTCTTCTTACAGGGCCAGCAGCTCTCTCCTCCACCCCCCATGTGGCCCTGCATCTCGGGGGCCCCACACATGCCTGATGAGCTTCAGAGGGAGCCAGTGAGACCTGAAGCCTGGTTCACCTCTGCACAGCTTCACTCCCGCAGCTATGATAAGTCGCAGCCCACTGGAGTGCTGAGTGATGGGAGGTTAAATGTGGGAACTTCCTGTTTAGTGCAAGACAGTAAGAGCCTCAGTTTAACTTCCTGAACTCAACGGCACCAGCATCTGTGACTTCCAGCTGTGTGGGTAAAGCAAAATGCTACTGTTTACTCCCATGGCTGTGCAGAGGTGAACCGCGGCACTGAGCTTCATACCTCACCGGCTCCCTCTGAAACTGGTCAGGCATGTGCGGGGCCCCCCGAAAGGTGGGTCCATGTGCGAGCAACATTCCCACACAATGGTCGGGTTGATCCTGGTATGAGAGTGATGACATGAGCTGGAGGAAAAGGTGTCAATCAGCATGATATGGTGTGCCTGCTTAGAAAGTGTAAGAGGAGACTGGAAGGAGGCAACCATATATTTTTATTTAAACTTTATATTTATTGCATTTTGAATTATAAAGCCAAGAAACATTTCTTGCACACCACAGCACTGAAAAATCCAAGTAATGAAACCAGCCCATAATTATGGAGAATGGAGTTCACTGTACCAGGAAAACATCATTATACTAGTGATAGAACAAGACAAAATAACACACTTGCCTGATTTCAGCTGCACTATACAATAGAGAGGATCTAGAGATTAATAACATTGAAAAGAGTAGGTAATGATGTAACAGGTGGTTTCCATACACCCTAGGCGCTTGGAAAAGTGGTTAGCTGGGATGAATCATAATACATCTATTTTACAGACAAATGCTTTATGACACATTCACAGGGCAAACTGATCCAAAAATATACCCCCTGGCTGCATAACTCTAGGCCTTAATAATAAAAATTGTTTATGTCTTCATTGATTGGTCTCAGATACATTAGGAAATATTCTACAGTCGGGAACTGGGCCTCCCAATGCTTAAAATACAACTGAAGAATCCAATCTCTGTCTGGCTGTAAAGCAACATTAACAATCGATGTAGCCAAAGTTAGCTTTGCCATTCTGTTTCCAGAGCTCCAGTTATATTAAAAAAGCCAAAGGAAATTTCAGAACCCCATAAAGAAACTTGAGCCCCTTTTATTTTCACACAAGGGGAAGGGGGCAGACAATATGTTCTGGAGACAGAAGAATATAATTTCTCAAATATTTTGAGTTTCTCAGATATACGCATCACTGGAACAATTCTATTGGTATAACAGTAGCTAATTTAGGAAACTTAATTTAGAAAAGCATGAAGACCAATCAAATTCTCTAAATTTTCAATTTCATTAGGAGTAGACAGGTTTTCTCAGGTCAAAGTGTCTTCTTTTATAACCTTATTTTCAAGCCATTCCTCAAAAATGTCCACATATTTATTATTTCTTTCCACATCTTTCTCAATTCAGTTGTCCTGGCTGTAGAACCTTGCAGCTAAGAAAAATTCTATATCTGAGAAGTTAAGGGCCCAATTCTATCCCACACGTAGATCCCGTCTGTACATCCAGTTTGAACCGGACGCACAGAGGGGATCGCAATTCTGATCCCGTGGGCCACGTCTAGCCCCATGGGATCAGAACCACGAACAGTAATGTACGTGCAGGCCGGGACTGCGATTCAGTCCAGCCTGCATGTACATGAAAAGCCCGGCTAACTCAGTCAGTGCTTTTAAATGGAGCCGTGGCGCCATGGCGTCCGGTTGCCATGGCACCGTGGCTCCATTTAAAAGCCACAATGCCAGCCGCCGGCAAAAACTGCCTATTCCTCACAGCCCGTCCCCAGATCTGGCCTCCTAAGGCCAGGGTCGGGCTGCGGGGAATGTCCCCTTGCCCCCCCTGCACCATCCGCACCCAGAGCACACAAATTAAATACATCCAGGGAAGTTATTCCACCTCAGAGGTGGAATAATTTCCCTGCACATATCGCCGGCCCTGGATGTACAGGGCCAACGACCACCCAGACTCTGCCCCCAAGTCACCTCTTCCCCGCCCCATCTACCTTCCCCACACAACCGGCGAGAAAGTTAGTCGGGGCTGGGTAAAGGCATGAATAGTGAGGATGCACGTCCCGTTGGGTCATCCATCCCCGCTATTCGTAGCACAGAATAACCCCCTAAGGATTTTTCGAGCTCCCATCAGCCTCCGCAGGATTAACAGAGCCGTGAAAGGGAAACTAGTCTCCCCTTCGCGCTCTGAATGCCGGTGCGACTGCGGAGAGGGAGCTGATGCAGGGAGAGCAGGCTTTGCTGGGCAGGGGGGGTGGGGGGGGGGGGAGAGGCCCGCGGGACACTCGATTCTGCCACAGCAGCAGACAGCTTTTTTTTTTATTTTAAATTTTCCGTGGACTGGGGGGGGGGGGGGGGCTTAGGACTGGAAATGGGCTAATGGGGTTAGGACTGGAAGTGGGCTGATGGGGGGTTAGGACTGGTAATGGGCTTTGGGGGGGCTAAGTCTGGAAATGGGGTGATGGGGGTTAGGACTGGTAATGGGCTATGGGGGGGCTAAGTCTGGAAATGGGCTGATGGGGTTAGGACTGGAACAGGGCTGAGTGGAGGGGGAGTTTGAACTGCAAATAGCTGATGGGGACGTGGGCTTGGAATGGAAATGGGCTGAGGGGAAGGGGGAGCTTGAACTGCAAATAGCTGATGGGGGCGGGGGCTTGGAATGGAAATGGGTTGAGTGGAAGGGGGGCTTGAACTGCAAATAGCTGATGGGGAGGCGGCTTGGAATGGAAATGGGCTGTGAGGGGGGGGGAGCTAGGACAGGAAATGGGCTGATGGAGGGGCTAGGATAGGACTGGGAATTGGGGGGAGCTAAGTTTGGAAATGGTCTGTGGTGGGGGCTTGGATTGAAATGGACTCATGGAGGGACTAGAACTGGAAGTAGGCTCATGGGGGGCTTGGATTGGAAATGGGCTGAGTGGAGGGGAGCTAGGATTTGACATGGGCTGATGGTGGGGCTAGGAAAGGACTAGAAATGGGCTGATGGGAGGCTGGTATTGGAAATGAGCTGATGAAGGGACTCGGATAGGACTGGAAATGGATGGGGGAGCTAGGACTGGAAATGGGCTGATGGGGGGCTAAGACTGGAAATGGGCTGATGTGGGGACTAGAAGGGAGCGGATACTGGCTGGGGCTGGAACTAGAAGGGAGCTGATGTTGGGGGAGATTAGAATGGGATGGGGCTGGGAGAGTGAAATGGAGAGGGGAAAAATATTTTGTGTGGGAGGGAAGAAAAATCTACAATTGGCCGGGTATTGGGAGAGTAAGTGGGGATTGAGGATGGAGTGGTAAAATTTGAGTGGATGAAATAGGAATGAGGAAAGAGCAAAAGGAGAAAGATTAGTATGTTAAAGCAGATGTAGAGGGAGAATGGAAAAATAACTAGAAAAGAGAAGAAAGGACAAATGGACAGCAGACGATGGAGAGTTAGCAGAAGACACAGTGAAGCCAGAAGAAAGTGGCTGGAACAATTGCAACTGAAAAAAATGCACAAAAGGTACAAAGATATCTCTTTATTTTGAATTTATTAACTGGAATATGTCAGCTCTGGGAAATGTGCATCATTAACGTCTGCGCTTTGTTTGGTACAAGAGGAAATTAATTTATAGTTTTATTTCTATGTTGTTGTTGTACATTCCAAGTTTTGCTTTTAGGGTTCCAGTTTAATTATTGTCTTCCTGTTTCTAAATTGTGATTCCTTGTTTGGTGATGGTCTATGTTCTGCATGTGTAACTGAGCTGAGGTATTATGTTTATGTAATTCCTATTTGATATTGTCACTTGTTCTCTTTCCCCAGTAGGTCACGTATTGTTATTCTCTAATGTATTGGTTTAATATTTGCAGTGTTGCCTTTTGATAGGTAGGGTATGGTGCTTTGTGATTCCTGGTAGTGCTGTTATGATACGGCGGGTTTGCCATGGGTTCTAAATGGGCAGTGTTTGTAGTAGTTCCTAATGTGCCTGGCGGTTGCCACTGGATTATAGCAATGTAGAAATCTTTTAGTCTTTCTTTATCCATACATTCATGAAGAGGCATGTTTACTAAAAGTTAGTGTATGGTAACATCATGCAAATATTTATGCAAATGAGTCTCTTATGCAAATGAGGCCCCACACCGCGTCTCCGCACATGGCCCCGCACCCCCCTTGGGCCGCCTCTGATTAACCCACACATGTTTGGGGGGAGTTAGTGTACGGCCTCTTAATCACAGTTCAATCCCTATCTAGATTTTACATTTTAGAGTCATTAAAGTATATTGAAGCATAGTGTACGTGGTGATTTGTCAGTGTCAGAAAGAGGAACAGCGACAAGGATAACACAGGTACACTAAAAAAAAATTTTTTTAAACTGCCTCTAATGTTTCGATTGATTTTTACGTTTTTTGGTGCACTGAATCCAAATCTGGTAACCAATTTGCTCCATCACGTACAGATTTTTTGCTACATTGGGTTAGCAGTTTGAGGTGAACGTTTCAGATTGAGTGCGATCGAGATAAAAGTTTCTTGGATGAATTCTTTATACTAATTGTTTAGTAGTTATTCAAATAAGAATAAAGAAAATTGTAACAAGGCAGCACATAAGAATAGAGTAATGTCAACAAAACACACTGTGATGGTAGCAAAATTGTCTGCACTTAAAACAGCCACATACATGTGCACAAACATTGAGCATATAAGAGCGAGGTTAGACACAAAGCAAAGCAAAGAAATGTGCAAAAAATGTTGTACAGGTATGTATGTAAGAATAGAAAACACAAACCGCACCATTGCAATACATGAAGACAAACACCCGATGGTGTGAAAATAAAATTCTAATAAATGAGATCCGACACTGTGGTAATAACTAGCAAATTTTTATTTCAAAGTTTAGTAAAAACACGATATTTGTCAACACAGTTTAGATTTTAAAGTCATTCTTGGGTCAATCAATCTCCTGGTGGGCCCGTTTCTTCTTCTTCCCCCGAATGCTTCTCTTGGTGCGCTGCTTGGCGTATTTTTCATCTGGGGTTTCCCGCAGCAGCAACCAGCAGAAATCAGCCATCATAGTGGTGTTCCATCTTCCTTGGTACCTTCTCTCTGCGTCCTTGATGTCCTGGTGAAACCTTTCACCTTGTTCTTCACTGTACGCCCCCAAGTTTTCGGGAAAGTAGTTCACATGGGAGTGCAAGAAATGGACTTTCAGGCTCATGTTACAGCCTTGTTCTTTGAAGGCATTGAGCATCCTGGCAACAATATCCTTATAGTTCTCATCCCGCCTGTTCCCCAAGAATTTGAGAACAACATCCTTGAAGGAATCCCAGGCTTCTTTTTCCTTCTCAGACATCGTTTCAGCGAATGCTCCATCTGAAATGAGTTTCCTTATATCAGGGCCAACAAACACTCCTTCCTTTAGCTTTGCTTCAGAAAGTCGGGGGAACTTTGAGCAAAGGTACCGAAAGCACTCACCATCTTTTGGAAGGGACTTGATGAATTGCTTAATGAGACCCAACTTAATGTGGAGAGGTGGTAATAGAATTTTATCACGAGGTACCAAGCTCTCATGAAGAACATTTTTCTCACCGGGTCTCAAATACTCCCGAATTGGCCAGTCTTTTTTCCCCCAGTGTAGGTTGCGGGCCCGGCTATCCCACAAGCAAAGGAAGCAGGGATATTTGGTGAAACCGGATTGCTGCCCTAAAAGCATGGATAGAATTTTAAAGTCTCCACAAATCATCCACTTATGCTCATCATAACGAATCTTCTGAAGAATCAGGGCCAAATTCTCGTATTTTTCTTGGAGAATAACAGAGTGAGCAATAGGAACTGAAGCGAATGTGTTGCCATTATGAAGAAGAACACCTTTTATGCTGTCTTTTGACGAATCAATGAACAGCCGCCATTCAGCAGGATCATACTTGAGTTTAAACTTTTCCATCACTCCGTATATATCGTTGCAAAATACCAAATCTTCCTCTTTGCTGAAATACTTCAAAAATTGTGTCTCGCGGTTGCGGTACCAATAAAAAGTTGTTCCTGGTGACAATAGATTTTTCTGTTTAAGCCGAGAACCTAGCAGTTGGGCAGCATCTTTTGGGAGTCCTAAATCCCGGACTAAATCATTCAATTCAGCTTGAGAGAAAAGTTCAGGTTTCGGATCTGGTTCAGTTTCAAACTCGGAAGTACTGGACTCATCGGGAAAAGCCATCTGATGAGTCTCATCATGATCAGAACCGTCCACACAAATATGATCCAAAGATTTTGGTGGTTCAGGCACAGGTACTTCGTTGCTATGAAGCATAGGCCTAATTGCTGAGGGAAGGTTGGGGTAACTTATTACGTTCTTATTTTTTAAGTTGTATCCCTTCACAATGCAAGAGTAAAAATAGCAGTCACTGCTGTGGTCTCTTTGTTCACGCCACATCATAGGTATTCCGAAACGAAATGCTTGTTTTTTACCTTTCATCCATAAGCGTAGATCTTCCTCACATGTCTTGCATACTTTGTGAGGAGCCCACGGTTTGTCTTGATCGCCTAACTTCAAACCGAAATAGGCGAAATATACTTTTTTAATAAATGCAGAAATGTTCCTCTGCCGCTTTTTCACGGTATATTCCCCACAAATAAAACAAAAACTGTCCGGAGAGTTGACGCAACCTCTGGCTCTGTGAGCCATCACAAATACACAGCACTGCAAACTACAACTGTAGTGAACCACTTCGGAATAAAGCTGGATTACGACTGAGCAAACAAAAGGTAATAATGAACTTGCAAGAAACTGAAATTTGACAGGAACGTTCATGTCGCAACCACCGTGTTTGAGCGAGCGAACGAGGCGAGGTGAACAGGAAAGAACATGCGCCAGCGCGAGTACTGGATTTAGCCCCCCGCCTCCCAATTGTCCTGTTAATGTATAAAATGAATACAAAACACTCTAAAATATCATGAGGGAGTGTTTCTAGTTAGTTAACCATTACAACCTCTATTTTGGGCCAAGAAAATAAACTGCAGTCGGCTAAAAGAAATTATGTGAACATTCCTTATATGGGTAAGAAATCTAATTTTGCAAGAAAACGTGACGTGATGGAACATTTTGGCTATTTTTCCTGGATTCAGCACCCCAAAATCTATAGGAATCAGTTGCAAAACTGGAGGCAGTTTTTTGGTAGTGTACCTGTGTAATTAATCATGCCACACATGCTAGTCACTCCGGTCCTCAAAGGCTACCGATGAGCCTGGTTTTCCAGATAACCCTAATGAATATGCACAAGATAGAACTCTTGCTAGCCTTTCTCACTTGATCATTAAACTAAACTTACTATACTAGCTTAGAAATCAGAAGTAGGAAAAATATCAAAGAAGTGTCAAGTGTACCACGGTAGTGAAATCCTTTTGAGATGTATCTACTTACAAATATGTGCTTACATGTAAGGATGAATCTTTAAAAAAGCAAACAGAGGGTGTCTAGAAAACAGGTACAAATGAAAAGAGTAAGAGGGGCACAATAAAATGAAAGCAAGCAAACTGAAAAATAAAATCTGCTTGCCCTATATCTCTTTTAGAATCTTAACTTGTATCTAGAAGGGAATAATTAGGTCTACAAAATCAGAGCCCCTTTTCACTTTGCCCACACAGTGATGAGCTCATGTTTGCAGATTTCCAACACTTTGTTTCTCGAGCCAGCAGTATCAGATTTGCACTCATGTAACAAATCATTACAATGTGGGAAGAGATTACGGCCCAAGCATATTTTCTGTGAGATACTTAAACTGCAGTATGTTCAACTATGCTAAAGTTTGGATTGCTGAAATGGTAGCTTCTATGAGGGCCAGTAAGAGTGCTATGCACGTTTTGCTATTCTGCAGGCATATGCATTAGTTTTCATATGAAAGGTAAAATTAATGAAAGTCATGATTTTCAGTTGTCCCAGCAGCAACTAAGTGTGCATGCTTGGAAAGGTTTCACGAATCGCTATTTGAGCATTTTGTTTTTATCACGCACACACACGTGCCCATCCAGATGCACTGGAGCCAGTCTTTGAGGGGGAGAAAGTCAAAAACAGTCACCAACAACCAATATGAGGCACTTGAGCTAATACTGCTTTGAATGCTTGGCAGGCAGACCGAGAAACCTATTCCTGTCTGACTTCTGCAAATCCTGTGGCTGATGATGTACTGCAGGGCTAAACACGCACAACAAACATAAGGACAGACCAGCTTTTGGGCTATGATTAGTGTTGATGTGGGTTTTCAGATTCTAAGGACGAGATAGGAGTTTAGTTTGGCTGTGGCAGGGATAAGATTGCAAAGAAAAAGAAATAAAACATACCATCTTTGTTAATGGCACTGGCACTACTGCCATAGGCTGTTTCTGGGGCAAAGGAGTACTTTCAAGCTGAGAAAAAACAAAGAACGTCAAGCTTAACTTGTGCCTGTGGTCTCTTTGCTTTGTTATATCAAAGCCCAGAAAGCAGAGAGCCAAGCTCAGTTCTTTTTCCATGGAAGGTGTTTTTGCCCTCTTTTGCTAGGCAGACTCTGGCATACTAGGGGCTTCAAAGAACAGTGCCTTCACGCTTTGAGACAACACTGAGCTATCATCACTGTACGGCACTGCATATGTCCAGTAGCACTATAAAAATGGCATTATTATTATTTCTTTTTCTATGCATGGTAATATGATGTGTAGAAACTATGTACAACCATTCTGAATGTTGTGGTGAAACAAAAAATCTAAGAGATAATGCAGTAAACACAGAGAATGAAGTGGAGAAAAATACAAGAGATATTATCCAAACAGGAAAACTACTGGCACAGACTTTCCAGGGTGGCTAAGGCAGGGTTATTTAAGGAAGTAAGGAAGAAATCCTCATTCTTAATCACCCCTTAGTGACACTTCTTCCAAGCTATTAATGTTAGATTCTCTCCATGTTCATGGAGATGTTGAAAGGTGTACGTCTAGATCTATGCATGAGAACATTATCATCCCCCTGCTGCTGGCATTTACCCTAATCTGCCCCTCCTCTGCCAATAGAAGAAGATATTGCAAGATCCTTCCAGATTCCAGGGGAATTTTCAAGCTATTTGTAATGATTTATACACAGTGGGACTTCATTAAAACACATAGGGGCCCTTTTACTAAATTGTGCTAAATGGTTACTGCAGGAATTAGTGTGCAGTAACAGTAGCGTGAGCCTATGCTGTTACCACACTTATATGACAGTTACTGCACGCTAATTCCTACAGTTACTGCACATCGCATGACAGCGTGGTGATTGGGTGAGTTAGGGGTAAAGAGCAGGCATGGGCAGCACACTGCTGTTAGCATGGGGGTAAATACCATGTGCTGTCAATGTTGCAAGTAGCATGAATGCATTTAATGCCACATCAATGGGTGACCTTAAGTGCACGTGCATTCATTGCAGATGTTGCTATCATGTATTAGAGTACATTTTGGTATGGTCACTGCTGGAAGTATGCTTGCCACGCCTCCAACAACACATAGCTTTGCATTAGTTGGTACTCAAGATGCGTGGTAAGTGAATAAACTTGCCACACTTTAGAAAAAAGGGCTCCATAGTTGAAGTGCTAAATATATAATTCCTTATTCATAGCTACTCTTTTTTTTCAGATTTCCTGAATGCACAAAATTCATTTCATTTCACTTATATTCATTTATCAGCTGCTGTTATAGGATATAGCAACCTAAATAAAATGGTGTACAAAGAATTTAATGTTGTTGTTAAGTGCCGTCGAGTCGGAGTCGACTCATGGCGACCCTCTGGATAGCTATCCTAAATTGTGTTCGGTCTTCAGTCAGGCGGCTCATTGTTGACAGACTGGTACCCGTAGCTGCTGTTATTGTATCAATCTATCTCATTGCTGGCCTTCCTCTTTTGCGTTAACCTTCTATCTTGCCAAGCATAATGTCTTTCTCTAATGATTTCTCTCTTCGCATGATGTGTCCAAAGTATGAAAGTCGAAGTCTTGTCATCTGAGCTTCTAAAGAAAGCTTAGGTTTTATCTCCTCTAGTACCGACTGGTTTGTTCTTCGGGCAGTCCATGGTATACACAGTATTCGCCGCCAACACCATAATTCAAAGGCATCAATTTTCTTCCTATCTGTCTTTTTCACTGTCCAGCTTTCACATCCATATGATGTTATTGAAAATACCATGGCTTGAACAAGTCGAATCTTTGTATGGAGAGAGACATCTCTGCTCTTGAGAATCTTATCTAGGTCTTTCATAGCCATTCTGCCAAGAGCAATGCGTCGTCTGATTTCTTGACTGCTTGTTGCTTCTTTATTGATAGTTGATCCAAGTAGGTTAAAGTTGTTCACGATTTCAATTTCTTCTCCTTCAACGATGAACCTGTTGATTATGCCAGTTGTCATGATCTTTGTCTTCTTTATATTAAGGTGCAGGCCCATTTTGAGACTATGTTCTTTGATTGTGAGAAGATTGGGAGGCTTTCCTAACCAGGGCTCCACACATCAAACAGTAAGTAAGGATTTGAGGGTTTCTTTGTTTGGTTTTTTTTATTACATTGCTAGCTCTCTGACTGGGAGCTCTTAAAAGGGTTTTGTGTATACTTTTTAAAAGCAAGGTTACTTACATTTTTGCTGTTTTAGGGGAACTTTACTGGAGCACAGTAGGTTGCTGAACTCTGTAACCTCCTCAGATTCAGAAACTGCTAACACCTAATCAGGAGTTAGTGGGCCTGTTTCCTGAGTGCAGTTGAAGCCTGCATAAAAGGCTCCTCTGCCCTGCCCTTTTGAGGCTTTCCTAACCAGGGCTCCACACATCAAACAGTAAGTAAGGATTTGAGGGTTTCTTTGTTTGGTTTTTTTTTTTATTACATTGCTAGCTCTCTGACTGGGAGCTCTTAAAAGGGTTTTGTGTATACTTTTTAAAAGCAAGGTTACTTACATTTTTGCTGTTTTAGGGGAACTTTACTGGAGCACAGTAGGTTGCTGAACTCTGTAACCTCCTCAGATTCAGAAACTGCTAACACCTAATCAGGAGTTAGTGGGCCTGTTTCCTGAGTGCAGTTGAAGCCTGCATAAAAGGCTCCTGTGCCCTGCCCTTTTGAGGCTTTCCTAACCAGGGCTCCACACATCAAACAGTAAGTAAGGATTTGAGGGTTTCTTTGTTTGGTTTTTTTTTTATTACATTGCTAGCTCTCTGACTGGGAGCTCTTAAAAGGGTTTTGTGTATACTTTTTAAAAGCAAGGTTACTTACATTTTTGCTGTTTTAGGGGAACTTTACTGGAGCACAGTAGGTTGCTGAACTCTGTAACCTCCTCAGATTCAGAAACTGCTAACACCTAATCAGGAGTTAGTGGGCCTGTTTCCTGAGTGCAGTTGAAGCCTGCATAAAAGGCTCCTGTGCCCTGCCCTTTTGAGGCTTTCCTAACCAGGGCTCCACACATCAAACAGTAAGTAAGGATTTGAGGGTTTCTTTGTTTTTGCTTTTTTTTATTACATTGCTAGCTCTCTGACTGGGAGCTCTTAAAAGGGTTTTGTGTATACTTTTTAAAAGCAAGGTTACTTACATTTTTGCTGTTTTACGGGAACTTTACTGGAGCACAGTAGGTTGCTGAACTCCGTAACCTCCTCAGATTCAGAAACTGCTAACACCTAATCAGGAGTTAGTGGGCCTGTTTCCTGAGTGCAGTTGAAGCCTGCATAAAAGGCTCCTGTGCCCTGCCCTTTTGAAGCTTTCCTAACCAGGGCTCCACACATCAAACAGTAAGTAAGGATTTGAGGGTTTCTTTGTTTGGTTTTTTTTTTTTATTACATTGCTAGCTCTCTGACTGGGAGCTCTTAAAAGGGTTTTGTGTATACTTTTTAAAAGCAAGGTTACTTACATTTTTGCTGTTTTAGGGGAACTTTACTGGAGCACAGTAGGTTGCTGAACTCTGTAACCTCCTCAGATTCAGAAACTGCTAACACCTAAACAGGTGTGAGTTCCCTCCCTACCCACCCCGGCACCCACCCACCCCTAGTAAGCAGTCTTGCTTTATAGGGCACCTCCCCCTTTAGCAAATCACAGTGAATTGGACCAGCACATATTGAATATAATTAAAGAGATTTAACTGCTTTTTCTCTGAAAGGACAGCTGCGAAACCAGCTGGTACTTGGTAGATCTCTCTCTTTTGCTTTAACAGATACCTAAGCTCCACAAACAGAACAATGGCTGGGAAAAATCGTATTGCTAAAGCTGTTGCCCCCGTTACAGCTTCTGCCTCGGTCCAGACAGAGGTCCTAATGACAGTTGAAGAACCGGTTCCATGTGCAGGGTGCCTGCATGCTGAAGCTCTGAGGAAACAAGTGGAGGAACTCAGAGAGGAGGTGGCGAGGCTGAGGAGCATTCAAGACAATGAGAAGTACATTGATGAGATGCTTCTTGCAGCAACCAGGCTCTCCAGCACAGGAGAAGATGGGTGCCAACAGAATGTCGATGGTTGGACAACAGTCACCAGAGCCTGCAAAATCACCAATCCAACTTCTCCAGCCCTTGAATTGAAGAACCATTATGCAGCCCTGGAAGTGGAGGAGGTGAAAGCATCCCTGGAAAGGGAAGAACCAGAGTTCAAGTACCCCATAGTTGCGGAATCAGTGACCAGAAGGAAACGAAGGGTAGTGGTTGTTGGAGACTCTCTTCTGAGGGGTACTGAGGCGTCCATCTGCCGACCAGACTTGATGTCCAGAGAGGTGTGCTGTCTGCCTGGTGCCAAGATCCAAGATGTTACGGAGAGTTTGCCGAGACTCATCAAGCCCACTGACTATTACCCAATGTTGCTAATCCATGTTGGAACAAATGATACTGCCAGGTATACCTCGGAACGTATCAAAAGTGACTTCATGGCTCTGGGACAGAGGGTGAAGCAGGTAGGTGCACAGGTGGTGTTCTCTTCAATCCTCCCTGTTGAGGGTAAAGGCCAAGGCAGAGAGGCTCGCATCCTGGAGATGAATGCATGGCTGCGTGGATGGTGTCTTCGAGAGCATTTTGGTTTCCTAGACCATGGGATGCTGTTCCAAGGGTTGCAGAGCAGAGATGGCATCCATCTGTCCAAGAAAGGTCAACGCATCTTTGGTAGTAGACTGGCTAATCTACTGAAGAGGGCTTTAAACTAGATTCGTTGGGGATGGGTGAAGAAAGACCCCCAGGTAAGTGAAAGCCCCCAGGTAGGTGATACATTAAATACCTTTATGGAAATGGGTAACAGGGGTAACACATGGAAAGCAGTGTGTATTAATGCCCGTAGCATGGGAAATAAGATCCCTGAAGTTGAAGCTTTGGTGGGAGTGGCTGACTTGGATTTAGTGGCAGTTACAGAAACATGGTTCACAGAAAACCATGACTGGGATGTAACTATACCTGGCTATACTTTATTCAGAAAGGACAGGGTAGGAAGAAGGGGAGGAGGAGTGGCACTATATGTAAAAACGACTATTAAAGCTTTGGAATTACAGAGCTTAAAAGGGAGAGAGGAGGCATTGTGGGTTAAACTAGAAAGAGGGAAAGAGAAATCTATTTGCATTGGTGTGATATACAGACCTCCTTCACAAGAGGAAGAGGTGGACAGAGAGTTAATTGAAGACATACGCAGCATTGCTAGGAAAGGGGAAGTGCTACTGCTAGGAGATTTCAATATGCCAGATGTTGATTGGCACATTCCTGCTGCAGTATCATCTAGAAGTAAGGAGATCCTGGATTCTCTACAGGGAGAACTATTCAGGTAATTGGTAACAGACCCCACACGTGAAGGGGCCATACTGGACTTGGTGCTGACCAATGGTGAGAGTGTTTCTGATGTTGTAGTGGGAGATCATTTTGCATCCAGTGATCACCAGATGGTGTGGTTCAGTATTAGGACTAGGGCTGTTAGAATCCATTCCAAGGTGAAGATCTTAGACTTTAGGAAGACTAACTTTGCGAAGATGGGCCAATACCTCAGGGAGTCGTTAGTGGGATGGGAACAGCTGGGGGATGTAGAAAAACAGTGGGCAAAACTGAAAGGGGGTATTTTAAAGGCAACCAACCTTTTTGTTAAAATGGTAAATAAAGGCAAAAGGAACAGGAGACCGCTATGGTTTTCGAAGGAAGTAGCTGAAAAAGTGAAGAAAAAGAGGGAGGCCTTCATGAAATACAAGAGATCACAGAGAGAGGAAGACAGGCATCTGTATTTGGGAAAAACTTAGAGAAGCTAGCAAAGTAGTCAAGAAGGCAAAGATTCAAAAGGAGGAGGAAATAGCCAATGCAATAAAATGGGGGGGATAAGACATTTTTCAGATATATTAGTGAGAAGAGGAAGGGCAAAAGTGGTATTGTCAGATTCAAGGGTGCAGGGGGGGAATATGTAGAAGCCGATAAGGATAAAGCGGAATTGCTTAACAAATATTTTTGTTCTGTGTTCACAGATGAAGAACCAGGAGCAGGACCTCAGAAAACACCCACAAATAAGAACAGAAGCGAGGGACATCTTGAAAAATTTTCAGAAGACTGTGTTCGTGAGAAACTAGCTCAACTTAAAGTAGACAAAGCGATGGGACCGGATGGGATACACCCTAGAATACTGAGGGAACTTGGGGACATTGTAGCAACTCCACTGACTGACCTTTTCAATGCCTCGTTGGAGTCGGGAGTGGTGCCAAAGGACTGGAGAGAGGCTCATGTGGTGCCTTTACACAAAAGCGGAAGTAAGGATGTGGTTGAAAACTACAGGCCGGTTAGTTTAACTTCAGTGGTGAGTAAATTATTGGAAACGCTGCTGAAAGAGAAAATAGTGAGGTTTCTGGAGTCCGGCGGATTACAGGATCCGAGGCAGCATGGATTCACCAGAGGCAGGTCTTGTCAGACAAATCTGATCGATTTCTTTGACTGGGTGACCAGGGAGTTGGACCGAGGGAGAGCTCTAAATGTGGTGTATTTAGATTTCAGTAAAGCCTTTGACACTGTTCCTCACAGGCGACTTATAAACAAACTGAGCACCCTAGGGATGGACCCTAAAGTTACTGCTTGGGTTAGAAATTGGTTGGGTGGGAGGCGACAAAGAGTACAAGTAAATGGAGCTCACTCTGAGGAGAAGGATGTTACCAGTGGTGTGCCCCAGGGATCTGTCCTTGGTCCGATTCTTTTTAACATCTTTGTTAGTGATATAGCGGAAGGGCTGTCGGGTAAGGTTTGCCTCTTTGCGGATGATACCAAAATCTGTAATAGAGTAGACACCCAGGAAGGTGTAGATAACATGAGGAGGGATCTAGCTAAGCTTGAAGAATGGTCTAGAATTTGGCAGCTGGGATTTAATGTTAAAAAATGTAAGGTCATGCATTTGGGCTGCAGCAATCCAAGGGAGCAATACAGTATAGGAGGTGAAGTATTTTTGTCCACTAAAGAAGAGCGGGACCCTAGGCGTGGTTGTGTCTGATGATCTTAAAGTAGCTAAACAGGTAGAAAAGGCGACGGCAAAAGCTAGAAGGATGCGTGGGTGCATACGGAGAGGAATGGCTAGCAGAAAAAAGGAGGTGATAATACCTCTGTATAAGTCTTTGGTGCGACCTCATTTGGCGTATGGTGTGCAATTCTGGAGACCGCACCTTCAAAAGGATGTGAACAGGATGGAGTCGGTGCAGAGGGTTGCTACTAAAATGATTAATGGGCTTCATTATAAAGCATATGAGGACAGACTTAAGGATCTTAATATGTACACCTTAGAGGAAAGGCGGGATAGAGGTGATATGATTGAGATGTTTAAATACCTCCATGGCATAAATGTTCAGGGAGAGAGCCTCTTTCAATTGAAAGCAAGTTCTGCTACGAGGGGACATGGGATGAGGGTGAAGGGAGATAGATTCAGGAGTGATATGCGGAAATATTTCTTTACGGAAAGAGTAGTGAATCCATGGAATAGTCTCCCAGTGGAGGTGGTAGAGATGAGGACAGTAACTGAATTCAAAAAAGCATGGGACCAACACAGAGGATCTCTAAAGGTAGAAAGTGGACTGTTGTAGTTGTTGTTATGGAAGGACAGACTAGATGGGCCTTGTGGTCTTTTTCTGTTTCTATGTTTCTATGTTTCTAAATGTTTCAGATCATCTTCACTTTCAGCCAGTAATGTGGTATCATCAGCATAGCGAAGGTTGTTGATGAGTCTTCCACCAATCTTCACACCTCTGTTGTCTCCATACAATCCTGCTTCTCTGATGATTTGTTCTGCATATAAATTAAACAGGTAGGGGGAAATTATGCAGCCTTGTCTTACACCTTTGCTTATTTTAAACCATTCTGTTTCTCCTTGTTCCGTTCGAACTGTTGCTTCTTGATCAATGTACAGATTGCGCAAGAGAACGATCAAGTGTTCTGGTATATTTATTTATTTATTTAGCTGTATTTATATCCCGCTTTTCACCGGGTCAAAGCGGTCAATTGGGAGATACATTTAACACGAGGGGATATGACACACATACGCTAATACTTACAGGGAACACGGGCAATGGAGGGTTAAGTGGCTTGCCCAAGACCAGAAGGAGTACCTATAGGACTAGAAATCCCAGTCCCTCCGGCCTGAGATTGCTGTCCCCAGGTGGGACTTGAACCCCCGGCCCTCCGGCCTGAAGTACCTTGTCCTAACCACTAGGCCACTCCTCCCATGCCTTGTCCTAACCACTAGGCCACTTCTCCCATGCTTCTTAATGTGGTCCAGAGTTACTCATGGTTTACACAGTCAAAAGCCTTGCTATAGTCGATAAAGCACAAATAGATATCCTTTTGGTATTCTTTAGTCTTTTCAAGGATCCATCTCACATCTGCAATGATGTCTCTCGTTCTTCGCCCTTTCCTGAACCCTGCTTGCACTTCAGGTAGTTCTTGTTCCAGGTATGGTTGTAGTCTCTTTTGAATAATCTTCAGTAGAATCTTGCTGGCATGTGGGATCAGAGCGATTGTGCAATAATTTCCACAGTCAGTTGGATCACCTTTCTTTAGTATTGGTATAAACACAGATCTTTTCCAGTCAGTTGGCCATGATGTTGTCTTCCAAATTTCTTGGCAGAGCCTTGTGAGTACGGTAACAGCTGCATCAGATTGCTGCAATACTTCTATGGGAATGCTATCAATGCCTGGTGCTTTGTTCTTTGATAAGGCTTTCAATGCTGCTTCAACTTCTTCTTTCATCACCAATGGTTCACGATCATAAGGTACAGGTTGAAACGGCCGTTGGTCCACTTGATCTTTATCATATAAAAACTCTGTATATTCCTTCCATCTTTTCTTGATCTTCTTAGCATCATTCAACATAGAACCTTGAGCATCTTGTAACATTCTAATTCGAGGCTGGAACTTTTTCTTTAACTCTCGTAGCTTTAGGAAAGCCGATCTTGTTCTCCCTCTAATAGTTTCTGCTTCTATTTCCTTGCAAGTGTCATTGTAGTACTTTTCCTTGTCCTGTCTTGCTGCACGTTGGAAATCTCACAGCTTGTCGTGCTGTGAGGGCTTGCGTGCATCAGTGATGCTGAGAGCTAAACTATCGGTAGTTTAACTACGATTGTCTTTCTTTCTCCTCTGGCTTTAGCTTCTCTGCATTTCTGGGCAATTTTCTGAGTTTCTTCCGTCATCCATTTTGGCTGTTTTTGCTTTTTTACCTTTTGTAGAGACTTCTCGCTTTCTTCCAACACAACTTTCTTGATGTCATTCCATAACTCTTCTGGAGCTCTGTCATTTGTATCTAAAGCAGTAAATCTATTTTGCAGGCAGTCTTTAAATTCCAGTGGTATATTCTCAAGGTAATATTTTGCTGCATTTATGAGTGGTTTGCTCTTTTTCAACTTTAGCTTGAGTTTGCATACTAGTAGTTGATGATCTGTACCACAGTCAGCTCCAGGTTTTGTCTTTGTTGACGTTACAGAGCTTTTCCATCGTTGACTTCCACAGATGTAGTCAATTTGATTTTTATACAATCCATTGGGTGAAGTCCATGTGTACGGTCGCCGCTTGTGTTGCTGGAAGAAGGTGTTTGAGATGAATAGATCACTGGTCTTGCAGAATTCTATCAGTCTTTCTCCAGCTTCATTTCTGTTGCCAAGTCCATATTTTCCAACTACTTTGCCTTCTTCTTTGTTGCCAACTTTTGCGTTCCAGTCACCCATGACTATCAGGATATCCTGTTTGCATGTTCTGTCAATTTCAGCTTGTACTTGTTCATAGAACTCTTCAATTTCATTCTCTTCTGCAGCTGTTGTTGGGGCATATACTTGAATTATAGTTGTGTTGATAGGCAATCCTCGTAGATGAATAGAGATTAAGCGTTCGCTGACTGCATTGTATTTCATTACAGTTCTTGCAAGTTTCTTCTTTATTATAAATGCAACACCATTTCTTCTTTGTCTTTCATTTCCAGCATAGTAGACCATGTGATCATCTGATGCAAAGTGCCCCATGCCAGTCCATTTCAGTTTGCTGACACCCAACAGATCAAGTTGTACATGTTCCATTTCATTCTTGACCACCTCCAACTTCTCTTGGTTCATGCTTCGTACGTTCCATGTTCCAATGCGTAAGACATCTTTACAGCTTCTGACTCTCATTTAATGCGCAGCTACATCAGCAGTCAGACTTCCCGAGGGCTTTGATCCAACCACATCATAAATGCTGGCTTTACTCTGAAAAGTCTTCAGCTCTTCCCCAGTAGCTAGTAGAGTGCCTTCTGACCTGGGGGTCTCATCTTCCAGCACCATAGCACAATTTGTTTTGTTGTAACTATCCATTGGGTTTTCATGGCAAGATACAGAAGTAGATTGCCGGGCCTTTCTTCCGTGCAGTTTAAGTTTGGTGTTGTTGCCGTTGTCACAAAAATGTGATCCTCCGCCGTCAACACTGTCCCATTCTGCTGCTGCCCAGATGGGTGGTTTGTCTTGGTCTGGCACCTCAGCTGAGACCTGTCCATCTTGGGAGACCCTGCCAGTAGTTAAACTACCGATAGTTTAGCTCTCAGCATCACTGATGCACGCAAGCCCTCACAGCACGACAAGCTGCAAACCAAGTGAGGGAAGAATTTAATAGATGAAAAGATGAAAACAAAAGCAAATATATAGTAATAGATGAAAAGATGAGTGAGCATAATTTAATAGCATAAGGTTACGGTTTTAACAAATAGAACAATTACTATATATTTGCTTTTGTTTTCATCTTTTGGGCCTCACATTACAGAATCATTCTTCCCACATATGTTCCAATATAATTTATTTATTTCTAGTTGCTTGCTGTATTGCTTTCCAAAATTTAGTAGCAGGCTTAATGCAGTAGTACTGCAAGATTACTGCTAGGACTCATTGGTGTCTTTTGGAACCCAGTGTCATAAGAGAAGGAACAAATGGGTATCGCTCCTGCTCTTACTAGACACCAGTGACCCCTTGCAAAGCTGGGGATAGTCACTGGGGGGGGGGGGTGAGAGGTCTTCTAGAGGGCCTCAGTGGGGGGTCACATGGGGGGGGGTCTTTGGGCTGGTTGTTGCTTGTGGGGGAGGATAGCTGTTATCTATTGCCCACCCGACAACTCCAAATCAACCTTCCTCACCGACTTTGACTCCTGGCTCTCTGCCTTCATGGATCCCTCCTCCCCCACTCTTATTCTTGGTGATTTCAACATTCACATCGACAACCCCTCTGACCCCCATACCTCAAAGTTCCTCACTCTTACCTCCTTGTTCGACCTCCAGCTTTGCTCCACTGCCCCCACGCACCAACACGGCCACTGCCTTGACCTAATACTCTTCTCCAACTCCTCTCCCTCAAACCTCCACCATTCAATCCTGCCGTCATCTGACCATCACCTCCTAACATTTACTCTTCAGCTCCCTCCATTCCAACCCCGTCCTGTCTCCCCCAACCTTTTTAGAAACCTCCATAATATTGACCCCCTGACTCTCTCCTCCACCATTTCTCCATCTCTTTCCTCCATCTTAAACTCTGAGTCCATCAATGAAGCATTATCCTCATACATTGCTACACTTTCCTCAGCCCTTGACACTCTTGCCCCTCCCACCTCACATCCTGTAAAACGATCTACTCCCCAACCCTGGCTTTCACTCACAATCCGTTACTTATGCATCTGTGCCCGTTCTGCTGAAGAAGCCTGGTCCAAATCCCGCTCCCCAGAAGATCTTCTACATTTCAAATTCATACTTGGCTCCTTCCAGTCAGCCTTAGCACTTGCCAAACAAGATTACTACATCCATCTGATTAATTCCCTTGCCTCTGATCCTCGCCGTCTCTTTAACACCCTCAATTCTCTTCTCAAGGTCCCCCGCCCCCAATCCCGCCCTCCCTCTCTGCCCAAACCCTAGCCGATTACTTCCATGACAAAATCCTCAAAATTACCCTCCAATTCCCTACCCCCTCATCTACCTCCCCTCCCCCCATTTCTCCTCCCCATTTATACTCCCCCGCCACCCTCTCCTCCTTCCCCCAATCTCTGAAGAAGAAACCACACTTCTTTCCTCCTCCAAACCCACCACCTGCTCATCAAACCCTATCCCCACCCATCTCCTACGTTCCATCTCCCTCACCATTGTCCCCTCCATCACTCATATCCTCAACCTTTCACTCTCCACTGCAACTGTCCCCGTTGACTTCAAACATGCCGTTGTCATGCCCCTCCTCAAGAAACCCTCACTTGATCCCACATGCCCTGCTATCGACCCATCTCCCTCCTTCCCTTCATATCCAAATTATTAGAACGAGCAGTTCACCATCGCTGCCTCGACTTCCTCACCTCCCAGGCCCTCTTGGACCCACTACAATCAGGCTTCCGCCCCCTACACTCCACTGAAACGGCACTCACAAAAGTCACCAATGACCTGTTCCTGGCTAAATCTAAGAGCCTCTATTCTATCCTCATCCTTCTTGACCTTTCTGCTGCCTTTGACACCATTGACCATGACCTTCTCCTCGCCACCCTCTCCTCGCTGGGCTTCAGAGACTCCGTACTATCCTAGTTCTCCTCCTACCTCTCCCATCGCTCATTCAGTGTATGCTCTGGTGGCCTCTCCTCCTCCCCTACCCCACTCCAGGTAGGTGTTCCCCAGGGATCTGTCTTGGGCCCCCTTCTTTTCTCCCTCTATACCCAAGGCCTTGGTGTGCTTATCTCTTCCCATGGCTTTCGTTACCATCTCTATGTTGATGACTCCCAAATCTATCTCTCTACACCTAATATTTCTCTGGCAACCCAGTCCAAGATCTCTGCCTGTCTTTCGGACATCGCTGCCTGGATGTCTCATCATCGATTGAAACTGAACATGGCCAAGACTGAACTCCTTGTCTTTCCACCAACTCCTCCCCCCCACTTCCCCCTCTCTCAGTCCACGTGGATGGATCTACTATCCACCCTGTTCCCTCTGCCCGCAATCTAGGGGTTATCTTTGACACCTTCTCCGCCCATATCCAGCTTGTAGCCAAGACCTGCCACTTTTTCCTCTATAACATCAGCAAGATCTGCCCCTTTCTCTCTGTACACACTAACAAAACGCTTATCCACTTCTTAATCTCCTCTCGCCTTGATTATTGCAACCTACTGCTTGCTGGTCTCCCCGTGAGCCACCTCCTTCCCCTTCAATCTATACACAATCACGCTGCTCGACTAATCTTCTGCCAGCCTCGCCATGCCCACATTACTCCCCTCCTCAAGTCACTTCACTGGCTCCCTGTCCAATTCCGCATCCAGTTCAAGCTTCTCCTGCTGACCTATAAATGTACTCACTCTATGGCCCCTCAATACCTCATATCTCTTATCTCCCCCTATGTCCCCTCTCAAAATCTGCGCTCCGCTAACAAATCACTTCTTTCAATGCCTTTCACCTGCACTGCGAACTCCCGACTGCGCTCCTTTCACCTTGTTGCGTCACATGCCTGGAACAGCCTACCTGCGTCTGTGCGCCAGGCGCCCTCTCTGGCCCTCTTCAAGTCCAGGTTGAAGTCCCACGTCTTCACCATTGCATTCAGATCCTGACTTCCTACCCTAACCCCCGTTAACGTTTTTTGACCCAACTATTGATCAAGCTGTACCAGACGGTACCACACTGTATCTTCCCTAGAACTGACCAATGCTCTGTACTGTTCTAATTAGATTGTAAGCTCTGATGAGCAGGACTCTGATGGGCAGGGACTGTCTGTCTCTTGTATTAGCCACCTCTGGTAGGTTAGTTGTGCAGCGCTGCGTGCATGGCGCTTTATAAGTGCTAATTAGTAGGAGGATTGGATGCTTTTGTGGGGTAGGAACGATCAAATGTGTTGGGAGGGATTGTCTGTCAGTGTGGCATGGGAAAGGACTGAATGACTTGGAGGTCATCAGATCAAGGTCTAGAGAGTGACTGGGAGGAATTGAGGTTGAGGGAGGGCTTATTGAGGGGAAATGGTACTGTTGGCAGATATGGTGATTTTAAGATGCTACTCCTATGCATATGTAGGGAGTATTTCTATGATTATTTTCCCCATGTGCAGCTTCTTAAATTTGCTGCTCCTTCTGGATGTGGAGAGATATCAACGTGCGGTCCTGAACCTACTTTATAAGAGGCTCTACATTTGGGATAGTCTCTTGTAAAATATTATGGGAATTCTTCACTTTCCAACTTAGACGTGGGAATTCCCCTCTCCATGTCCTATCTAAAATCTACCTTCACATGTGCTAAAAAAAAGACACTTCACATTTTGTGCATTTTCTATGTAAATGATGGAAAAGACCTGCTCATGGTATTATTTCTAATGCAGGAAAGTGCCTTAAACACTTTCGAACAGATTTCTAGCTATAGCCCTAGAGGTAGAGCAAAACATTTAGTTTTCATTCACTTCAATGGAAGTAAATTTAACTTTTATAAAAGGCCATTCATAGACCTGGGCCAATTAGAGACCCATGGACAGAGAATCCCCAATTTATGGACTCCAGGTCCCCAGAAACTCTGGGCCACAACTCCCAAGCCAGAGGTACTCTGGCCCAGGGGTATTGAGAATCACTACAAGGAAAATAGTATAGGAGACAGCAGAGAACGTGACAATAAATGGGACAAGGAGCAAGTTGGGGATGTATATGGAGAGTAGTGCAGAGACAACAGCTGGAATATTGATTCTGGGATGAATATTCAATAACGCTTACTGTGCATGGTCAGTATTGGTTGCTGGCCACATAAGTGCTTTCATTTATATTTAAATACTAAATTCCATTCCATTTATTGATTTGATATACTGCCTTTGCATAGCATTCAGTGTTTTACCACATGAAAATATTATTAGATATTTAAAGTAAACTCAAATTCTATAATATTCACCAACAAACCTTCGACCTGGCTATTTGAAAAATATAAATTTGTCATTAAATTTCAAGAGCTAAAGTACTGAGTATTTAGATAAGCTTTTACTCTCTTCTTAAATAGTAGACATTTATTTATTTATTTATTTAAACTCTTTTCTATACTGCGCTCTTTAGAATCAGTGCGGTTTATAGGTAACAATAGCTTGTACAGTGCAGGTGGGGTATGCACTGTATTTACAATGAACAGGTGTTGTAACTTGTGATTAATGAGGGTAACTATATACAGGCTCAGCAATCAGGTCACCTATGTATGATGTTGACCGGAGTTGTTACAAGATTAGGAAGGCTATCTACACGTTACTATTTACAGGTTGGGCAGGTAGGTTAAAGGGTGAAGCTGCGTCAATGTGACATGGGTGTGGTGGGGGTGTTGTCCTGGTGGTTGAGTATGACTAGTTGTGATTTATCACTAGTGTGGGAGTAGTACAGGAGAAAGAGATGGTGCTTTAGGGCCTTCCTAAATTGGGTGAGGTCAGTAATGGACCGGATGGTGGTTGGGAGGGCGTTCCAGCATGTGGGTGCATAGAACACAAAGGCTGCTATTCCTTGTAACTTGAGAGCATTTCGTTATTGCATTGGGGATTATCAGCGTGATAACAGCGAATGACCTTCTGGATCTGTTGGGGGGAGTAGGGTGGACGAGGTCCTTGAGGGAGGTGGATGAGCAATTGTTGATCGCCTTGAAGTCAGCAATAGTACTTTGAAAGAGGGTCTGCAGTGGATCGGCAGCCAGTGGAGGTGTTTCAAGATTGGGGTTACATAATCTCTTCTGGAGGCTCCATGAAGGATTCTGGCGGTGGCATTCATTGCAAGCTGGAGTGAGTTAAGCGTGTTCTTTGGGAGTCCCTGTAGAATTGAGTTGGCGTAATCGAAGTGGGGAGTTACAAGTGCTTGATAAATTGTCCGGAAGTCGTCTGGCTCCAGTAGGGGTCGTAGATGTCGGATTGTCCGTATCTTGTGATAGACTGACTTGACGGTGTTGTTTTTATGGGCTTTCATGTCTAGCTGTTGGTCTATTGTGACCCCTAGGTAGCAGACAGTGGGCCTGCTCGGAAGTTCGGTGTCTCTTACTTTTAATGAGGTGGGAGGGGTAAATGATTGATTCCTGGTGATGAATAGGGTGTCAGTTTTGTTGAAGTTTATTCTGAGGTTTTGGGTGTGGAGCCAGTCAGTGACAGCGTCAAAGCAGCTCATTAATGTTGAAAAGTCCAGTTGGTCAGTTGAGAATGGCATGAAGAGCAGTACATCATCAGCGTAGATCAGGCAGGCAACTTTGAAGGAGCGGATGACTTGTTGGAAAGGTGCGGAGGTCATGGGGCCGGTTCGTACCTGTTGCCATCTATCTGTCAGGTATGACCTGCACCAACTTAGAGCTGCATCGTGGATTCCCTTCTCCTTGAGGTATGCGAGGAGCAGTTCGTGGTTGACGGAGTCGAACACCACGGCAATATCCATGAAGATTAGGGCAAATCCTTGTCTGATGTTGTCGATTCCCATGATTATGGTGCTGAGTAGGGTGGTTAGGAGAGTCTCAACTCCATGTGACTTTCTGAATCCATCCTGGCATGGGTCGAGTGGAGCGATGGTCTCGATGTGGTTTTGGATTTGGCGTTGGACGACCTTTTTGATTATTTTGACCAGTAGTGGAATGCTTGAGATTGGTCTGTATGATTCCACCTTCTGGGGGTCAAGCTTGTTGTTTTTAGGAGTGGCCTGATGGATGTTTTCTTCAGACTTTGTGGGAATGCCCCTGTTGAGAAGGATTGGTCCATGAGTTTGGACAGGAATGGGCTGAATTCCATACGCAGTGATTTTATCCAGAATGCTGGGCAGGGTTTTTTTTGGAGCTGTGGTGGCGTTGATGGAAGTGATGATGTCCTCTATGCCTTTCTGTGATGGGGCTGAGAAGGAGGTCAGTGGATGGTGTGCTTCGTGTCGAGGTGTGGGGATCGTGGTCATGTTGGTCTGGCTTGTTTTAGAGTGTAGGTAGTCTGCGAATTCCTGTGATTGTAGCATGGTTGGTTGGGTAGGGGAAGGTTCTTTTGTTAGGGTCTTCACTAGGTTGAATGGGTCATGTGGTTTGTTTAGGGAGCGCCATAGGAGATCTGCATGATGTTGCTTCATTCTCTTCGTGACTGCTTCATGGGTTTTTTTAGGTGAGAAGTGTATGCTCACTGGTCATCTGTGGAGCGTGATCGATGCCATCGTCTTTCCAGCTTCCTGAGGTGGAGGAGTGATGTTCGTAGCTTGGGGGAATACCACGAAGCGGTGTTTCTTCTCCTTGGCAGCTTATTTGGGGCTGGTAGATATGCGATGGAGCCCAGGCTATTGTTCCAGGCGGTGATCATTTCCTCAAGGTTAGGTGCTGTCAAGTTGAGGAGTGGTAGGGTTTTGTTGAGGATTTCTTCTTTGTTAAAGGGCCGGAATCAACCTATTTGTGCTGCAGGAGCCTCGGTTGGATTGCGAGCACTGTTATGGTCTGGGTGTGTGGGCAGTCTTTTCATTCTTGAGTCAAGGAATGCCACAAAACAGGACCATAATACGCAAAAGCTGTTTGGCAAGTAGAGATCAAATCTATCTGAGAAAGTGAGCATAATGCCAATAACTTTTGTTGATATTATTTTAGCTGGCATCTAGGTACATAATTTATCAAATGTTTGGTTAGATAGTGAGGAATCCCCTTACAAGTTCAGGATGTGCAGTCCAAAATTTTTGTTTTGTTTTGTTCTATTTTTCATTTTCATCTCATATTGTTATTGCAAAAGAGTGTGCAATATTGAAACAAAAGCATATACTTATTAAAAGTATCTTATAAATCAAACAAAGCACTTTAATACAAGGAATTGCAATAATCTAGATGACAAATTATCATTGAATGCAGTAGGTAACTAAAGCCAACAGGTCAATATTCAGCCACAGCAGTCAGAATATTTAAAGCACCTTGCTGCTATGGCTAAAAAACTGAAACTAGATATTCAGTGCCGAAACTTGAATATCTTCCAGTGCTAAATATCCAGGTTCAGCATTGACCACCATCATTATCCAGATAACAGCAATATTCAGCCGCTATCCAGATAGCAAAACTTCATAAAGTTAGGACAACTTTTCAAGTGGCCTAACTTTATGGGGGCAATTATCTGATCAGCAACCTGAAAATTGCTGCTAACTGGATAAGCGCTATGCCCACTCTTGCCCCACCCAGGCACAGCCGTGGCAGTTAGAGGAGATATTCAGTGGTGCAGCCCAGTTAAACCACCGAATATCCCTCTCAGTGGGGCTTATGTGGTTAGCAGGTCCTTCTAAATGGATAAACTCTTTTGAATATCATCCCGAAAATTTTTAGGTGTGAAAAATACCTTCAGCTTCCCTATTGATTGCAGAGGAATAAAAAACATGCTCGTACCACCTTGCTAACTTGATTATCTAATTTGAACTTGCGGTCAAAAAGTCAGTCTTCCTAAACCTGGCAGGCAATCAATCACAGTAAAAGTAACACCTTCTAGCATTCTCATTTCCAATAAAGAGTAATCAGATCAAGATAATCACATGTCCATGGGTTTGGAGCAATTCAATATAAGCTTGAGATGAATACATTTTGGCCACATAAATCAATATAAGGCCAAAGTTTATCAATATAACTTTAGTAGGGGCTGGGATGTTCCAGGAGTGATGCCTAAATCTATCTGGAGAGTGGCAGTATTCAATCCAGATAAGGTGTTCCATGTAAATGAACTGCATAAATAACTTATTCATATAACTATTCATTTATTTAACATTTCTACTAGACCGCTTTTCTAAAAGTCTAAGCGGTTTACGAGGAAGAAGAACTGATCAGCATAGACAGAGCATGAGGTATATATGACCTGCCTTGCAGATAACATTAACAGGTACATATTAACAGAACATAGCAGGTACAGCTGGAACAATGCTCTGGGAGTGAATGGTTCTTAATTTATTTACAGGTTAACGAGAGCTATTTACAGGTTAGTTACTAAGGCCCAGGTATTATAGTATCCTTTTGATGCTAACCCAGCACCGTGTATTGTTTAAACAGAAACGCCACTTGCCTTCACCCATTTTTTCATGGAAGGATTTTGCAGTTGGCTTTTCCCTCAGGCCAGGGGAGCAATTAATGTAGACATTGAGATTATAAATTTATCTTTGATCTTTTCTACCAGTCTAGCAAGAGGGAGCACAGAGCTCCTGAGCCAGTGGTCCTAGGTGCTGAATAAGGCTTTGAACATAGGAAAAGTAACTGTGGGACATTTTGCTTTCTTTTACCTGCAGGAAAATACACCGGTGTACTGTTGAGGCCTATGATGAGTGGAAGACTACACTTTGGAAAAGGACTGAGAGGCTTTGATGAAGTGCTGGACCTGTTTGGGTGCACTGGAGGAAAGGACATCCAGCAAGAGTTTTGATACTTGCCAAAAGGGGTTTTGGCATCAGTTGGAAAAGTGACAATTTGGGAGATTAGAGCCTCTCTGGGTTAAGGAACCCTAGTGAAGAGAGAAACGGATAGCTCTCTAGAAGTATTTTTCAGGGTTGAAAGGTACTACTCGCTAAAGAGTTGGTGGCTCAAAGGAGAGTCTTGGCATAAGATCTCAAGAGTCACAGGAAGAGGAAAAGCATCCAGAAGGAAGATTCAAAGAATCTGAAAGGAGAAGAGGAAGAAGCATTTTAAGAAGAGGAGAGTATGGAGAAAGGAAAAACTATCTTTTTCGTCTTTCGTTATTTTTTTTCTGTCTATATCTATGAAGCTCAAGAGATTTAACAGTAAAATATATTTATTTTATTTATTTATTTTATTTAACATCTTTTATATACCGCGCTATTTGTTTTCAGTGCGGTTTACAAGTAACAGAACTGCACAATCAGAAAACACTGGTGTGCTTACATTATAACAGGTAACTTAAACTTGGAAAAGGGGTAATAAAACTATAACTATGTACACACAGTGAAACTATATACAAAAAACAGTGTAAAAACTGAGCTATGTATAAACATATTGGGTTCTTTAGTATTCACAGGCAGACTATGGTCGGAATAAGATAAGATAGGGCATAAAAGAACTTATTTAAGAATATATTTTTTCATATATTGTTTTGGAGTGGACAGTGGACTTCTTTGTATTGACTGAGAGTCTAGGAGGAAAGGGTGAGAGACCACTGTAAGTGGTCAGCAAACATCTGGTGAACTAGGGCTTTGAAGAGTAACCTCCCCCCCCAACAACCCCAAATGGAGGTAAGCAGAGGTCTCCCTTCCAGAACCTGTAAGCCCTTGGAGCTGCAGCACATAGTCCACTCAACTAGAACTAGATACATAAGATTAGGGTTGTATAGCAGTCTCATTTATACATATAAGTGGACTAAATATAAACATAAAGTTGTTTATATAACTTATAGGTTACCAGATATCTCTGATTTTGAGGTAGTGTGCCAGACTCTATGGACTATAACCACCTCCTTGAAAAAAGAGGAGGAATTTTATAAATATATAGAATATTTATCAATATGTATAAAATAAAGTTTGTATGTATGCATGCTTATAAGTCTAGAAGGGCTACTTTTGAAATTACTGAATGCTACCTAGACTGGCCATTTTGAAATATGTGGTGAAAAGATGCCTAAGGATCATTTAACTACATGTTACTTATATGATGACTCTAATGTGTAAATAGTTTCTCCTATGTATTCCAAGTTTGCTACCCTGTTATTTGTAAATCTCCCTTGTTATCCAAGTTTTGATGTCCGGTTAATTGTAAACTCAGACACATGTTACCCTGTCTGATTTTCTGTTCCATATAAACCGCGCTGATGCAGAATAGTGCGGTATATAAGAAATTGTAATAAATAAAAAAATAAATAAATAAGGAGGAAGGACTCCTGCCCCACCCCACCCCACCCCACCCCTCCCAGTCTAGTTCAGCCCTTCCCAGATGTTCCAGATTTGTTCTCCAAAAATCTGGTAACCCTATTTTATACAGATATCTTTATGCACTGAGTATCAGCTGCCTTGTATTTAAAGAGGTACTTATGCAAAAGAGATACTAATTTAACCATAAATGCTTTGCAGTTCTCTACTAATCTCTATGCTATTACATACTAGGAAAATGAGGGTATAGTAGCTATATGATGGGGGAGGGGGCTCTGTTAGGATGCTTTCTATCACCCTGCACATATTACTGAGGTATCTTTAGAAGAATGAAATGCATAGTTTTGAAGAAAAAGAGTTTTAAGAAAAACAGAAACAACTGGAGCCCACGTACAAACATTCCCACTGTACATAAAAACGGGCCTGTGGATGGCCTGGCGTGCCCCTTCTGCCTGCGGGGACATCCTCCCCTCAGGTGCCCCTGACTCCTGTGGCTTAGGCCCCCCACTTTCCTGCTACCTGACCCATGGCTGGCCAGACGGGGCCTGGATCAGGTGGTGGTGACCCCCTTGCACCTGGCCCAGGCCCCAGGGGGGGGGGGGCGGATCCCCGGGCCCAATCGCCAGGTCATTGCTGATTATTTCCACCTCTACCCTGCCGATTTCCCTTTCTGTTACAGGCTAAGTAGATAGCACAGAAATATCCCTGTACTGTCAGTTTAGCATGCATGCTGTTATTGCAGGCCGTTAGGGTGTGCTCAAGTCCACGGTAACAGCTAGCGCAATTTACTAAATACTGTATGTCTCTAAGTGAATGTGAAATTACTTTTTAAATCACTTGCATTAATTTTTGCAGGTCTGCACTCATATTAAATAAGTTAAGTATATTCGTCTAGTACACAGACATGATCGTCCTACTTGGCTATAATATGAACCCTGGTTGGCATTCTCAGAAAGGGCCAGAAATTAGATGGGAAAACAGTATGGGTTTCTTTTTATTTCAAGCATGCGGTATTCCTGATGAAGTGCTGATACACATATGAGATGACAGCGGAGGGAAGCTTGCACTGCGTCTGCTGATGCTTATCATGTACATATCCTGGGTGGAGGATAAAAATGGTTGGAATTTCCACCCTAGGCATTCTAATATTTTATTCTAGACCTTAGAAAATGAAATAAAGCAGAAAAATGTTATTTGTTTGAATGTTTCAGGTTTTTTCTTCCCAGGCTCTTACATCTGAAAGTTGCTACAAAACTGAACAAAGTTTGCCTAGATGCATTTGCCATAAATTTTCCAAAACAGGTATGACAGATCTTGCCCATATTATTAGCATGGCTTTTGACAATTCCCAAGGCCTCATATTTTCAGCCATGAAATCTACTAGAGTTCTGAAAACAATGACCAAAAATCATTCAGCTTGGTCAGGGATTCTAAAAACTTTTCAGCATCCTCCCCACATTAGGTAGTGTCCATAGAAAGTATCTTTAATGACAGGGTGCTGAGTAACCTAGTGGAGTGACTATTGTCTTCTGCTTCATGGTCTTTTCTTTGCTTCACGGTGCATTTATGGTTTCCTATCTCTTTGAGCTAGCTGGACATTTGATAGTTCTTTGCAGCTTCACAAGATGCCAAAGAAGGGAGTAAGAGGATTCATCTAAGGAATCTCATCAAGGTCTCTTATTTGAATGCATTCTCTTGAAGAAGAGTCGCTCTCTGTGCTTTTTCCAGGTTCTGAGATAGTTTCATTTTTTCCCACAGTCATAGTAAGAAAAATAGACTATGGGTCAGGTAATGTAAGCAACAGACGATAAAATCATTGCCAAAAAATGTTACCACCCAATAGGCTGTAAAGGAAAAAATTCATTAAAGTGACACGTTTAATAGTACTGAATTCAAAATACTTGTTTTGAAATCCAGATGTTGGCAAGGACCATATCCTTATTAGCAGAAATATTCTCCCTTCTTTCAGATCTTCCTTCCTTATTTTGATAGCCGGTTGAGTTTTGGGGAAATTCTTTCCCACTACTGTTCAATGACAACATTACTGAAGTATTTGAGCATTTTAACTTCAGCCCTATAATGACAAGTGAAAGGCATAACCACAAATATTTCTGGTAATGTTGCTGTTTATTCTTCAGAGCAGAGCTCCGTCTACTGCAGTACTGCAGTGTTTCATCATTTCTGGAATCTAAAGTATTCAGAAAACGCCTTATATAAGAAAGAAATGGGACTAGGGGGGAGGCAGCCGAGGCATTTGTGTGGGAAACATAAGGTGCAATCAGCACGGAAGCACTCCAAGGCATGGAATACTGGAAGTGAAAAACAAACCTAGGAAAAGAATGCAACAGAAATGAAGGCAGAAAGTTTGGGAACTAAAGTCTATTATTAAAAGTGAGACATCAAAATTTAAGGCTTAATTCTTCACAGCATGGGCTGTACTAAGTGGAACAGAAAATGTTTTCCCTGATGATGCAAAACCTTTCTGCAGTAATTGGAAGCAAGTCCAAGCAGTTGGAGGCTCATAGATCACTTGTTTTGTTCTCTAAATCAGCAAATACTTTTACAGACTTTTTGAAGGTGCTAGGATAGGCATTTGAGAATAGGCATGGTGTTATGTACTGCCATGAAAGGAAACAGAGGCCACAGACATTCCAGTGTGGAAAACTGGTGTAGCCTGGAGGTCATTTTGGAAGCCCTATTCATGCTTTGGATGTCTCCAGAGTCATTTTAGAAGCTGGATCTGTGGATGTCTGAGTCTGAATGAGGGCATGGTAGAGGCATGGCTGCGGGCATTCCCAGGAACCTGGAGGCACCAGCCCGATCTCAGAAACATTCCCAGATGTCCGTTGTTGCATCTAAGTTTAGACCTGCGCCAGGCAACTGAAAAGTGCTTGGTTTGGCTGAAAACTATCCAAAGGGTGTAGAGGATTAAAGCACTCCATCATACCCAAGTACTTAGCACAATTTTAATGATAATAGCAGTGGGATTTGGACCCTGGCTACTCTAATTAGATTATACCTAGATGTCTGGGTTGTGGTAAAGAACAGAGAAGCAAAGGTGTCACTTTAACAGATGTTCCAGGCAGATGTCAGCAAGACCTCTGCCCTGGTTTCCTTAATCTAGTTACCAAATGTAATTTAAAAAGCAACAGTTCCATACTTTTGCACAAATAGCTCTCTACCATTTTTTATACTGGCTGTTCCTACAAACGCCAAAACTTGCCATTATGATTAAGCCGGCCATTACTGACAATTTGTCCAATGTCCAACGTCTAGTTCCTTTTTAGTCTGGTTTCACCACCTAGAATAGCAAACTAATACCCAACTGCTGCACATGTATCATTTATGCCCAGCACATAGACAGCTTCATGCAGTCACCTATAGTTCTCCTAATTTTATAGTAAGCGATTTTAACTCTTTTATTCTTCACTACCCATCCAATTTTCTACCTCAGTGAAAGTCTTATTAAGTAAGATAAAACACTCTGTATTGATACTAGGAGTAAAGTTTTGTCAGCATATGAGAGTATTAGAATGCCTGGTTGTTTCAAACCTGCTCCAAAGGCACTAAGAAAAGTGTTAAAAAGTCTGGGAGACAAGGGGGAATCTTGCAGCACTCCACAATCAGGTTGTCATGACTTTCACTTTGTATATCCTTCTCAGAAATTCCCTAAGCCATTTGAATACCACACCTGCTAAGCCCAGTTCACTCCACTTTAATAAAGTAAATTGGTGGCCTAATAAATCAAACACAGCAGATAAATCGAACCAGTGCATTTTTTTCCTAGGGAAAAAAGGTACTGATAACTCATCAATACATGAGAACCATGGGTCAGGTTTAGCAGGCAATGAAAAAGATGCCAGTATTAAGCATCACCCTGTACCCCCTTGAAAAAAGCCCTGAATCTTACTGTACTAAAATAGCTTGCCTTCCATGATCTAAGACTGATCTAATTTCAAATATTAATGCTGTTAACAGTATCTCCGTGCTGAAATAACTCCTAAATCTAGGCCAGGTTGGAAAAAGCAGTGCATTTTTCCTAGCAAAAACGGTATCAGTGTTCATATACGGGGCTCTTTCATTAATACATGAGGACTATGGGTCAGTTTTAGCAGGCAATGAAAAAGGTGCTAGATACTCAGTACCACCGAGTACCCCCTCAAAAAAAACTCCTGGTAAAAAGAATATTGTAACTCTTAAGAAATATAACTAATTGAACAGAAACAGTAGCTTCCAGCAGTTTTGCAAGTATTGGTGAGTTTGCAATAGGCCTATAGATTGATGGAATACTAAGGCCAAGATTTGGTAGCTATGTTAAAACAATATCCCTAATTTTTTCTGGAAACTGTTCTTCTTGCAAAGGAAGTAATCCATTATAAAATATGCAATTGGAGGATTGAAGTCTATAAAATAATGAATGGAGAGGAACGGTAAACATAAATCGGTTGTTTACTATTTCAAAAAGTAGAAAGACTAAGGGACACGCAATGAAGCTACAATATAGTCCATTTAAGACTAATAGGGGAAAATACTTTTTCATTCAATGTGGAATTCGTTACTGGAGGATGTAGTAACAGCTGTTAGTGGAGCTGGGTTTAAACAAAGTTTGGACAAGATCCTGGAGGAACTGGAAAATCCACTGCTTATCCTAGGCTAAGCAATGTGGAATATGTGTACCTTCTTGGAAATCTGACAGGCACTTATGACCTGGATTGGCTATTGTTGGAAACAAGGGTTTAACACACACTGCAGCACCCTTGCAATGTTCTCTTTAATCTGCGCCGGGTTCTCCGCCGGCAGGAATGTTGGTGGCGGATCCAGCGCAGCTTAGCGGGAACATTGCTGGTCTAACCCAGTATGGCGTATCTTATGTTCAGTCAGAAGTACTATTTTGGATTTAGATCACACCTTTTTAGTAGTAGTTCAAGGTGAGTTACAATCAGGGCCATCCCGTCCATTCTGCGATAATGTTGTTTGCACAGGGCCCCCCGCGCTTCAGAGCATTTCCCAGCAATCGCGGCTTCACAGAAACAGGCGTCAGCGTGTTGGAAAAAAAGGATCTTCATGCTGGCGGTTGTACAGAGGGAGCCGGGGCCTCGTGCGGACTTCCCTGGCTCCCTCTGAAGCCCCTCAGACAGTCGCAGGGCTGGTCTGGCTGTGATGGGGGGCTAGGACTGGAAATGGGCTGTGACGGGGGGGGGGGGGAACCTGGACTGGAAATAGGCTATGAGGGGGGAACTTGGACTGGAAATGGTTTGTGATGGGGGGGGGGGGGGGGGCCCTGGACGGGAAATGGGCTGTGATGGTGGGGGGGACTAGGACTGCAAATGGGTTGTGATGGTGGGGGGAACTTGAACTAGAAATGGGCTATGGTGGGGGGGGGACTTGGACTGGAAATGGGCTATGGGGGGGGTACTTGGACTGGAAATGGGCTCTGATGGTGGGGGGGGGGCTAGGACTGGAAAGAGGCTGTGATGGTGGGCGGGGGCTAGGACTGGAAAGAGGCTGTGATGGGGGACTTGGACTGAAAATGGGCTGTGATGGGAGGGCTAACACTGGAAATGGGCTGATGGGGGTTAGAATAGGACTGGAAGTGGGCTGACAAGGGGGCTAGGATTGGAAATTGACTGATGGGGGAGCTTGGAGTGGAAATTGGCTGATGGGGGGCTGGAATGGAACTGGAAAAGAGTATATGTGGGGCTAGGGCTGGAAATGGGCTGATGAGGAGCTGGAATAGGACTAGAAATGGGCTGATGGGGGGAGTTTGGACTGCAAATGGGTGATGGGCTAGAATAGGAGTGGAAATGGGCTGATGTGGGGCATGGGAGAATGGGACTAGAAGGGAGCAGATGCTGGGTGGGTCTAGAACTATAAGGGAACTGATTTTGGGGGAGGACTAGAATGGATGGGGAATGAGAATGCAGAGGGGAAAAGATATTTTGTGTGGAAGAAAAGTCTACGATGGGCCGGGTATTGGGAGAGTAAGAGGGGATTGAGAAAGGAAGGGTAAAATTTCAGTGGATGATAAAGGAATAAGGAAAGAAATGGGGGAAAGAGCAAAAGAGAAACGATCAGTATGTTAAAGCAGATATAGAGAGAGAATGGAAAACATCTAAAAGAGAAGAAAGGATAAATGGATAGCTCGCAGAAGACACGAAGAAACCAGAAGAAAGTGACTGGAGCAATTGCAATTGAAAAATAAAATGCCCAAACAGAAGGTAGAAAAACTACTTTTTATTTTGAATTTATTAACTGGAATATGTCTGGTCTGGGAAGTGTGCATTGCTAACATCTTTGCGTTTTTGTTTAGTGCAAGAGGAAATTACTTTATAGTTTTATTTCTCCAGTGTTGTACATTTCATGTTTGGCTTTTGGGGTTCCCAGTCCTATTTCTAAATTGTGATCCCTTGTTCTTTGTGTGGTGATGGTCTGTGTTCTGTGTAACCGAGCTGAGGTATTCTGTTCATGTAGTTTCTGTTTGACAGTCCCACTTGTTCTCTTCCCCCCCAGTGAGATGTATTGGTATTCTCTGAGATGTATTGGTTTAATATTTGCAGTGTTGCTTTTTGATAGGTAGGGTTTGGTGATTTGTGAATCCTGGTAGTGCTGTTAAGATATGGTGGGTTTGCTATGGGTTCTAAATGGTCAGTGTTTATAGTACTTCCTAATGGGCCTGGCGGTTGTCACTGCAATATAGTAATGTAGAAATCTGTTAGTCTTTCTTTATCCAGACACTCATTAAGAGGCACGTTTACTAAAAGTACATGTTAATATTATGCAAATATTTATTCAAATGAGAATCCTTATGCAAATAAGGCCCTGCAATTAATCTCTGCACATGGTCCCGCACCTCTCTTGGGCCGCCCCTAGGTATTTTCTGTCCCCAGAAGGCTTACAATTTAACCTTGTACCTATGCACTGGAGAGTTAAGTGATTTGCACAAGATCACAAAGAGCACTAGTGGAATTTAAACCCAATTACTGGAGTTTTTAGGTGACTAGTCTAATCACTAGGCTACTCCTCTACTCCTAAATGCTTGCTGCTGCATGGAATGACACATGCTGTTTCAACATAGTGCAAGAGTTCAGCTGTCACCATTTTGGAAGTCAGAAATGGTGAGATAGAAGGGAGGCATCATCTCTCCTGCCCCTGTCAATCATGATAATCATCAGAAGGGGGTAGGTGAGCGGACTTTGGGTGAGAAGAGAGTTGGGTTGGGGAACGGGGCATACAGACCCCTAGATCTTGAAGGGGAGATGTTCAGAATGGCAGCAATCAGAAGGCAAGGTGTATGTCAAGAGGTGTGGGAAGATTGGAGTACCAGACCTTTATTGCTTGTGTCAGCAGTATGGGTATTGGGGCGACCCAGCCTTTATTTCTTGTGCCAGGGAAGGGAAATTGAAGGCCACAGGATATTTATTTCTTGTGCTGGAAAGTGGGAGAGGAGTAGAGGGCCTGGTCCTTTATTTCCTGTATCAGGGGTGGAGGTCTAGGGGGATTGGTGATGGAGGGCCTTTGGTCATAGGAGCTCTTAGGGAGGGTCATTAGGCAGTTATTTCCTGCATCAGGGGTAAGAAAGGATTGAAGGACCCTGGCCCTTTGCTTTATGTTTTGAGGAGTGGGGAAAAATGAGGGCATATTAGCACATTGATTGGGTATTTTGGGGATAGGGACTAGAGGGTAACATAGTAACATAGTAAATGACGGCAAATAAAGACCAGCATGATCCATCCAGTCTACCCAGCAATACGGCAAGAGTAGGTGCACCTGTCGCTCTGTGCAGGCCACCCCTCCCATGTCTCTGTCTAGGAGTGGACCCACCACTCCACGTAGGACACCCCTATTTGTTGGGAAGTTAGATGGTTCAGTTTATTTTGTTTTTATCCTGTTTCTGTAAAGGGATCCGCTGTGCTTGTCTCATGCTGTTTTGAATTCCGTCACCGTGTTTGTCCCCACCACTTCCATCGGGAGAGCATTCCAAGCATCCACCACCCTTTCGGTGAAAAAATATTTCCTGACATTGCCTTTCAATTTTCCACCTTGCAGCTTCATGTTATGCCCTCTAGTTTTGTAGCTTCCCCGTCTTTGGAAGAGGTTTGTTTGTTCATTGTTCCTCTTTAAGTATTTAAAGGTCTGAATCATATCTCCCCTATCCCTTCTCTCCTCCAAAGTGTACATATTTAGGTCTTCATGTCTCTTCTCATTAGGTTTCTTACGCAGGCTCCAAATCATTTTGGTCGCCTTCCTCTGAACAGTTTCCAGTCTTTTTACATCTTTTGCAAGATATGGTCTCCAAAACTGAACACAGTATTCCAAGTGAGGCCTCACCAGCGACCTGTACAGTGGCATAAGTACCTCTTCCTTTCTACTGGTAATCCCTCTTTGTATGCAGCCCAACATCCTCCTGGCTTTTGCCACCGCCTTGTCGCACTGTTTTGCCACCTTGAGATCATCAGAGATAATCACACCAAGGTCTTTCTCCTGAACCATGCACACCAACCTCTCGCCCCCTATTGCATACATTTCCCTTGGATTTCTGCTACCTAAGTGCATTACACTGCACTTTTTCGCATTAAATCGTAATTGCCAAGCATTAGACCATTCTTCCAGCTTTTGTAGATCTTTCCTCATGTTATCCACTCTCTCGAGGGAGTCTACTCTGTTGTAAATTTTTGTGTCATCTGCAAAAAGACAGACATTTCCATTCAGTCCTTCAGCAATATCACTCACAAATACATTGAACAGTGCCGGGCCCAGGACCAAACCCTGGAGCACCCCGCTAATCAACTTCTTTTCATCCGAGTGAGCTCCATGTACCATCACCTTCTGTCGTCTGTCAGTCAACCAATTTCTAATCCAGTTTGCCATTTTGGGACCCATCCCCAAGCTACTGAGTTTATTGACAAGCCTCCTATGAGGAACAGTATCAAGGCTTTGCTGAAATCCAGGTAGGTGACATCCATCGCATGCCCCTGATCTAGTTCCTTGGTCACCCAGTCAAAGAACTCAATCAGATTTGTTTGGCAAGACCGTCCTTCAGTAAAACCATGTTGCCTCGGATCTTGCAACCTGTTGGTCTTGAGAAAGTTCACTATTCGCTCTTTCAGGAGCGTCTCCATTACTTTTCCCGCCACCGAGGTAAGGCTCACGGGTCTGTAGTTTGACACTTCTTCCCTTTCACCACTTTTGTGTATAGGTACGACATCAGCCATTCTCCAGTCCTGAGGAACTTCTCCTGTTTCCAAGGATCTGTTGAATACATCCTTTAATGGCCCTGCAAGAACCTCTCTGAGCTCTTTCAGTATCCTGGGATGTATCCCATCGGGTCCCATGGCTTTGTCCACTTTCAGTTTAGCAAGTTGTTCCAACACCTCATCTTCTGTGATTGGTGTGGTATCTACTTCATTCCCATTTTTATATTTGGGAGTCACAGCTGGTCCATCTCCAGGATTTTCTTTAGTAAAAACAGAGCAGAAGTATTTGTTTAGCAATTTCACTTTTTCTATGTCACTTTCCACGAGTCCTTTCCCAGCACTTCTAAGTCCTGCAATTCCAACTCTGATCTTCTTCCTTTCCCACATATACCTGAAGAAAGTTTTGTTGCCACCCTTAACATCTTTAGCCGTCTTTTCCTCTGCCTTTGATTTTGCTATTCTTATTTCTCTTTTTGACTCTTTGAGTTTGATCCTGTATTCATTTCTGTGTTCTTCTGTTTGAAAGCTTTTGAATTTTGTGAAAGCTGTGTTTTTTGCCTTTATTTGAGCAGCCACTTCTTTGGAAAACCAAATAGGTTTCCTTCTCCTCTTGTTTTTGTTTACCTTTTTTACATAGTTGTCTGTTGCCCCTTTTATTGCCACCTTTAGTTTAGACCATTTCAATTCCATTTCCCTTATCTCCTTCCACCCTATCATCTCCTCCTTTAGGTACTCGGGCCATTTTATTGAAGTCAATGTTTTTGAAGTTTAGGACTTTGAGCTTGCTATGTTTGGCCTCTACCTTGGCTTTTATCTCAAACCACACCGTGTGATGATCGCTGTTGCTCACAGGGGCACTCACGCAGACATTCGACACGCTATCACCGTTGGTGAGCACTAAATCCAGTGTTGAGCTTTCCCTGATTGTCTCCATGACCATTTGTCTAAGTGATGCATCTTGGAGAGCATCTACAATTTTTTTGCTTCTTTCCAGATGTGCAGAAGGAGTAATCCAATCCACATCATGTAGATTAAAGCCACCCAAAATGATCGCTTCCCCCTTTGTGGCTATTTTGGCAATATCTATAATCAAATCGTTATCTATCTCTTCAATTTGAGTCGGAGGTCTGTAGACTACAGCAGTATGGATGACAATGCCATTTCCTCTTTCCAACGCAATCCAGAGCGCTTCTTCTTTTCCCCATGTCCGCTGCATTTCAGTAGCTTTAATATTGCTTTTGACATACAAGGCTACTCCTCCTCCTTTTCCATTTTCTCTGTCTCTTCTGAATAGATTATAGCCAGCTGTGGCTATATCCCAATCATGCGATTCATTAAACCATGTTTCTGTAATGGCCACAATGTCCAAATCCATTTCCACCATTAGGGCTCCCAGGTCTGGAACTTTGTTGGCTAAGCTTCTAGCATTTGTGCTCATTGCTTTTCAGCATTTACCTGGCTTGTGTGTATTTTGCATTGATTTTGTTCTGCCCACATCTTCCCACTTGTTTTTGATGTGTGGTTTAAAAGTGTGGCTGTTTCTGATGTTATTCTGCTTTTGCAGGGGGTGGCATGCAGGTCTTGATCTTCCACATCCGTCGCCCCCTTTTCCTAGTTTAAATGCATATCCACATACTGCCTGAATTTTTCACTTAAGATTCTTTTCCCTGCGACAGAGAGATGCAGTTCATCAGCACAGTATAGTCTCTTGTTGGTCCATCTGTTTCCCCAGTTGCCAATAAATCTGAATCCTTCTTGTTTGCACCAGGTTTGGAGCCATATATTAAAGCTGTTAATGCAATGCAGCCTTTTTGTCCCCTTACCAAGAACAGGCAGAACCTCTGAGTATACAACAGTGCTAACAATGGGCTTGAGTTTCTCTCCCAGAGATTGGAAGTCCTTTTGGACTGTAGAGGCACTGTTTCTAGCCAGGTCATTTGTGCCCACGTGGATAACATCAAGTTTGGAGTGTTCACTTTTTGCGCTTACTTCAACAATTTAGTTTGTATTCCTGCTGGCTGTCAAGCCTGGTAGGCACATGACTATGTTCTCTCCTTTGAACTGTGTTCCCAAGTTGGTGCCTCTGATGATGGAATCTCCAAGTAGTAGAAGTTTTTTGGGTGGGACAATCTGTTCTTTTGGGCAGTTAGAGCAATAGAAATCCCCATATGACCTAGCCTTTTCTCTTGGGTCTAGTTAGCATGGGGAATTTCAAAACACAGTAGGCATGATAAAATTTAATACCAACTTTGACATGAGTGTCAAATTTTAGGATTTAGTATGTGCCTGCTAAAAAGTATGTAGAGGAGAGGGTACCATTTTATTTAACACTTGCATGCTATAACCTCATTTACATCTGAAATTACATCTTTTGCATAGAGGTACATGCTAAAGTCTGCAGAGACTGGTTTATTGTGTATGGTAGGACATTAGGACCAGGTATTCATTTGGGCAGGCTATGAGCCGCTACAGCACATAGCCATCCCCACCGACCCTTAAACCCAGATATTCAATGCTGGGGTCATTTGCGGCCATGGCATTGAATATCCAGGTTTGCTGCACATGCCCGTAAGCTGCAGTAGCTAACTGGGTGGCAGTGATATTGCATACTGACCAGTTAGCTCATGTGGCTATTAGACAGGTGAGGGTTTTCCTTGCCTATCTTTTAGCCACAGGTTCCTAACCAGGCAGCTTCCTTGTACTAATGGCCTTCTTGCAGTAATTACATTCCTCATGCCATAAATCCTCATGCACTTTAAATGCCTCCACACTTCTGAGATTTTACAAGATTTCCTCTCTATTTCCATGAGGAGGACTGCTGCTATTGCTACTACTGCTGTTCCTAGTCCTGAGGTTGAGGACTGAGGCTTAAATCATGTACTCTTGCTGACTACCTATATTTCAAATTCATGCTAACCTCTTTCCATCTGGCCCGAGCACTCGCCAAGCAAGAGTACTATGTCCATTTGACTAACTCTGCTGCTTCTGACCCTCGCTGTCTCTATTGCTATGCTCAACTTTCTCCTTAAGGTCCCTCCTCCCCCAATCCCTCCTTCACTGTCTGCCCAGACCTTGACTGGCTACTTCCATAACAAAGTCAAGAAGATTAGCCTTCAAATCTTGCAGGGTCACCTCCACCTCATCTTCCTCCTCTTCAATCCCAAATCCTTCCCTCACCTTCAATCACCCTTTCTTTCTTTTTTGAAATCACTGAGGAGGAAACTGCAAAATCTTCTCTCTTCCTCCAAACTAACTACCTCCTCCTCTGATGTCATTTCCATCCATTTACTAAGCTCTATCTCTTCTGCCATCATCCCTTCTATTTGTCATATCTCTCAGTGCTCTCAGCTGCCATCACCGGCAGCAGCCCCAATTGGCGGTCGGCCACAGAGGAGCGGGAAGAGGGATTCCCCGACCCTCTGCAGCAGCGGCCAATCAGGACCAAAGGAACACCATGAGCTTCTTCAGAGCTCTCAGGCGCCATCACCAGCAGCAGCCCTGATCGGCGGTAGGCCACAGAGGAGTGGGAAGAGGGATTCCCCATCCCCCTGCAGCAGAGGCCAATCAGGGCCAAAGGAACACAACAAACTTCTTCAGCACTCTCAGGCACGCCCATGCCTGGCAGGCCCACACCTGAGGGCCTCGCCAGAGGGCCCTGTGGCATGGCCCTTAGGTGCAGGCCCGCCACAATGGGGCCACCAATAGAGGACCACAAACAGCCCCGCATACCAAAACATCACCAATAAGCAGAGACCTCAGGCTACAAGTGTATACAGAGCCTTAGCACACCGCAGATGACAAAAGCAAGAAAGGCTAATATACTAATACAGCTCCAAGCAACATCCCTTCCACCTTCGAACTGCATCATGCCGATAACAACTGAAAGAGCAAGTATGGTACTGCTCCACTATAGCCCAGTAAAATCTAGAACAATCAGCTTCGACCAAACTAAGATGCGATCTCAAGGCTTATACCTCGCCCTAATCAGGCTAATCATCATGTTCTTAACAGGCAGCACCCCCTCCTTCTACTATACAGTCAAACCTCGGTTTTCATGATTAATCCGTTCAAAAAAGTCTGACTAAAACCGAAACGGACTAAAACCGAAGCAAGATTTCCCATAAGAAATAATGTAAATTCAATTAATCCGTTCCAGACACCCAAAAATATTGACAAAAAATACATTTTATAGAGAATAACTATATTTTTACATACAGAAAACAATGAGAAATACATATAAATGACTAATGAAATGGATAAATGAGCATGTAACATCACTTTTACCTTTATTGAAGACTTTTGTTGGCATATGGGACGCACTCCAGCCAGCTCCAGCTGCCCTCCCCTCCGGGGATCGAGCAATCACCACCAGCAGCGGAGGTGGGAACAGCCATCTTGGCCGGCTGCCCAATTGGGGCTCCAGCCTGCCTTGTAAAAGAGAAGCGCCATCGGGCGCTGGGAGAGGGACACACTCCAGACAGCTCCAGCTGCTCTCCCCTCCAGGGATCGAGCAATCACCACCAGAAGCGGAGGCGGGAACAGCCATCTTGGCCGTCTGCACAATCGGGGCTCCAGCCTGCCTTGTAAAAGAGAAGCGCCAATAAATATGGAAGACAGTCAATCAGCAAGAAAATCAAAATAAAGAAAATCCCACTTCTGGCCACAAGATGGTGCTCCATTTTCAACTGTACGAAAACCGAGACAACGTACGAAAACCGGAACAAAATCTTGATGAAAAAAGTCAACGAAAACCGAATCGTACGAAAACCAGGGCATACGAAAACCGAGGTTTGACTGTACCTCAATCCCAATCCTCTACTACCATAGACATAAGAACATAAGAACATAAGATATGCCATACTGGGTCAGACCAAGGTCCATCAAGCCCAGTATCCTGTTTCCAACAGTGGCCAATCTAGGTCATACGTACCTGGCAGTTTCCCCAAAAGACACAGGTTCCACAATGCTTGTACTGGGTCAAGCTTTGATATCCTGGGCCCCTTCTTAATAATGGTTTATGGACCTTTCCTCCAGGAACTTGTCCAAACCTTTTTTAAACCCAGCTACACTAACAGCCTTTACTACATCCTCCGGTAACAAATTCCAGAGTTTGATTACACGTTGAGTGAAAAAATATTTTCTTTTATTAGTCTTAAATAGTTTACCCTGTAGCTTCATTGCATGTCCCCTAGTCTTTCTATATTCTGATAATGTAAACAATTGATCTACGTTTACCCGTTCCACTCCGTTCATTAATTTATAGACTTCTATCATATCTCCCCTCAGCCGTCTCTTTTCCAGGTTAAAGAACCCTAACCTTTTTAGCCTTTCTTCATAGGAGTATCCTTCCATCCCCTTTACCATTTTGGTGGCTCTTCTCTGAACCTTTTCTAATAATGCTATATCCTTTTTAAGATACGGCGACCAGAATTGCACACAATACTCAAGGTGTGGTCTCAAGATGGAACGATATAGAGGCATTATAATATCTTTTGTTTTATTTTCCATTCCTTTCCTTATGATACCTAGCATTCTATTTGCTCTCTTGCCCGCTGCTGCACACTGGGCCGAGTGTTTTAACATGTTACCCACAATGACACCTAAATCTTTTTCCTGGGTGGTGGTTCCTAATGTGGAACCTTGCATCGTGTAACCATAGTTATTCCACTTTCCAGGTCATTTATGAATATGTCAAAAAGGAGCAGACCCAGCACAGACCCCTGGGGTACACCACTATTCACCTTTCTCCATTGCGAAAATTGGCCATTTAGCCCAACCCTCTGCTTTCTATCTTTTAACCAGTTCCTGATGCACAGTAGCACACTGCCTACTATCCCATGACTCTTTAGTTTTGTGAAAAGTCTCTGATGAGGGACCTTGTCAAAGGCTTTCTGAAAGTCCAGATACACTCTATCAAACGACTCACCTTTGTCCAACTGTTTATTCACACCTTCAAAAAAACATAACAGATTAGTAAGACAAGATCTTCCTTGTCTAAAGCCATGTTGGCTGTCTCCTATTAGGCCATGACCATCTACATGCTGAGTAAGTTTATTCTTTATGATGGTTTCTACCATTTTTCCTAGTACTGATGTGAGGCTCACCGGTCTGTAGTTTCCCGGATCACCCCTGGAACCCTTTTTAAAAATTGGTGTTACGTTGGCGATCCTCCAATCTTCAGGTATTAGAGATGATTTTAATGATAGTTCACAGATTACTAATAGCAGGTCTGCAATCTCATATTTCAGTTCTTTCAACACCCTTGGATGTATACAATTCGGCCCAGGTGATTTGCTACTCTTCAGTTTATCTAATAGCTGTAATACATCTTCCCGATGTATCGATATTTCCTTCAATTCTTCCACACCTTTAAATACCACTTCAGTCATGGGTAACATCCCTACATCTTCCTCAGTAAAGACCGAAGCAAAGAATTCATTCAGTCTCTCCGCTATCGTCTTGTCGCCTCTTAGTGCCCCTTTAACTCCTCTATCATCTAATGGACCAACTGATTCTCTCACAGGTTTTTTGCTACGAATGTACTTGAAAAAATCTTTATTTCGCGTTTTTGCTTCCACAGCAAGCTTCTTCTCAAATTCTCCCTTTGCCTGCTTTATCAATGCCTTGCATTTGACTTGCCAGTGCTTGTGCTGTTTCCAGGTTTCGTCGTTTGGCTCTTTTTTCCATTTCCTGAAAGATGCTTTTTTGGCAACAACAGCCTCGCTGACCTCACCTTTAAACCATGCTGGCAGTTTTTTGGACTTCCTTCCACTTTTCTTAAAGCGTGGAAGACAGCTGGTCTGGGCATCCAAGATAGTATTTTTGAACAACACCCAAGCTTGATGTAAGTTTTTAACCTTTGCAACTGCTCCTTTTAGTATTTTCTTAACTATTGTCCTCATTTTATCATAGTCTCCCTTTTGAAAGTTAAAAGGTAGCACTGTGAGTTTCCTTACTATCCCTCCTCCACTAATTAAATCAAAGGCGATCATGCTATGATCACTATTGCCAAGTGGCCCCAACACCCTTATCTCTTGCACTAGATCTGGTATTCCACTAAGGACAAGCTCTAATATTGCTTCCCCTCTGGTCATGAACCAGCTGCTCCAAGAAGCAGTCATTTATTTCATCTAGGAACTTTATCTCCCTAGCATGTCCTGCCGTGACACTGACCCAGTCGATACCAGGGTAATTGAAATCACCCATTATTATTACTGCGCTGTAACTTTTGTTAGCTTCCTTGATTTCTTTGAGCATTTCATCATCCATTTGTTCATTCTGGCCAGGTGGTCGATAGTACACCCCCACTGCCATCGCCTTCCCCTTTTTACATGGAATTTCAATCCATAGAGATTCTACAGCAAATTTTGTTTCCTGCAAAACTTTAATCCTTTCTGACTCAATGCACTCTCTAACATAGAGCGCAACCCCTCCACCAATTTGATCAGCTCTATCATTATGATATGGTTTGTACCCAGGTATCACAGTGTCTCACTGGTTGTCCTCCTTCCACCATGTCTCTGATATTCCAATCATATCTAACCTCTCATTTAGTGCTATATATTCTAACTCTCCCATCTTATTTTTTAGACTTCTAGCATTTGCATACAAGCATTTTAGAGACTGTATTTTATTCATATTAATTTGGCTATTGGTAGACATGGGTAATTTGGGATCTTTAAGCTCTGTCTGCTCCATACTCGAGGGCATTTGGGCTACTTTACTCTTTTTTGGAACCTCTCTGTTTTTGGTAGTATCCTTCAAGGATACATTCTTCCGAACCATCCGCTCTTGGGCGATTGTCGGCTTTCCCCTATTATCTAGTTTAAAAACTGCTCTATCTCCGTTTTAAAGGTTAATACCAGCAGCCTGGTTCCATCCTGGTTAAGGTGAAGCCCATCCCTTTGGAAGATCCCCTTCTTTCCCCAGAATGTTCCCCAGTTCCTAACAAATCCAAAACCCTCATCTCTGCACCATTGTTTCATCCACGCATTGAGACTCCGAAGCTTTGCCTGCCTTTTGGGTCCTGCGTGTGGAACAGGAAGCATTTCGGAGAACGCTACCCTGGAAGTTCTGGATTTCAACTGCCTACCTAAAAGCCTAAATTTAGCCTCCAGAACCTCCCTACCACATTTTCCTATGTCATTGGTACCGACAAGTACCAAGACAGCAGACTCCTCCCCAGCACTATCTACGACCTTATCTAGGTGGCGCATGAGGTCCGCTACTTTCACACCAGGCAGTCATGTTACCAGATGATCCTCACATCCACCAGCCACCCAGCTATCTACATGCCTAATGATCGAATCACCAACTATAACGGCTGTCCTAACTCTTCCCTCATGGGCACATGGCCCTGGAGAAACTTCCTCGGTGTGAGCGGGTTTTACATCACCTAGAGGACAGGTCGTAGTTACAGGATCACTTCCTGCCACACCAGGGTGATGCTCTCCTGTCACGTGACCTCTCTCCTCCATGGCAGCAGGGATGCTGCCAGACTGGAGGTGGGACTTCAGGACTATATCCCTGTAGGTCTTGTCTATGTACCTCTCTTTCTTTCTTATGTTTTCCAAGTCTGCTACTCTAGCCTCTAGAGAACGGACTCTTTCCCTGAGAGCAAAGAGCTCCTTGCACCTAGTGCACATGTAAGACTTCTCACCAACTGGGAGAAAATCATACATGTGACACTCAATGCAAAAGACTGGAAAGCCCCCATCTCGCTGCTGGACTGCTGTCTGCATCTAAGTTTTAAGTTTGTGTTTAGATCTTTAAGTTCTTTACTTACTAAGTGTTGCTATGGATATTTATACCAATAAAACTGTACCTAATACGTTTAATATACCTTGTTCACCTGAAGCTTAATTAATCTTAGGTCCTTAGTGTTGTCACAACCCCAGCCCCCGAGCCACGTGCTTAAAGGGTCAGGGTGGACATTATTGTTTTCATCAAAGGGTGAAACTTTTCTTAGCCCAGATGCATGCTGGTACTAGTAGTCCCTTTCTTGAAATAATTAGTTGTGAAAGCCATGTGTAAGGTAAAGGATAAGGTTTATTCCCATAATGCACAAACAAAGGTTCAACGAAGGAAAACAGGATTCTCACCTCATTCAGGATTTTCAAAAAGGTATTTACAGAATTCAAAAGTTAGACGTGCTTCACAGTCTTATTAGCTATGCAGGTGTTAGAACAAACCAGTTCATGCAAACAAAAGCAAGCTTCTTCTTTTAGCTTATCAAAACTGTATTTTAACGTATATCCTGCGAGCTATACTTCTGCCAAGGATTCCAAACTCCCGGCTAGACAAAGTGTACAATCCATGAGACAGTCAGGTGGCAATGAATCATAAGAACATAAGATATGCCATACTGGGTCAGACCAAGGTCCATCAAGCCCAGTATTCTGTTTCCAACAGTGGCCAATCTAGGTCATATGTACCTAGCAGTTTCCCCAAGAGACACAAGTTCCACAATGCTTGTACTGGGTCAAGCATTGATATCTTCGGTCACTTCTTAATAATGGTTTATGGACCTTTCCTCCAGGAACTTGTCCAAACCTTTTTTAAACCCAGCTACACTAACAGCCTTTACTACATTCTCCGGTAACAAATTCCAGAGTTTGATTACACGTTGAGTGAAAAAATATTTTCTTTTATTAGTCTTAAATAGTTTACCCTGTAGCTTCATTGCATGTCCCCTAGTCTTTCTATATTCTGATAAGGTAAACAATCGATCTACGTTTACCCGTTCAGCAGGGTCTATTTGCATCACCTCCTGTTCTGACGATATATCTGCTGGCCCTGAGCTTTCCTCATGTAATTCTGGCTTCATTTCAGAGTTTCTCTCTAAAACTCTCCAGCCTTGCTCTACCTGGTCTGGAGAACAGGTGACAGGACTTTTAGTTAGCACTTTTTGTACAGGTTCCCAAACCTCTCTCCAGCTGTGTTTACTGCATCTATGGCTCTCTGGCTTCCATGCCTTTCTAGGGCTTGGCCACAGTTCCCTGTTCAGTGTTATGTTCCTCAGACTCCTGGGCTGAGTCTTGTGCACCCACCTCTGAACTCCTTGTAGCTCACGGTCAGGAAAGGAAGTATGCAGGTACCTCTGCTCTCTGAGCTGTGATTCTCTGGTACTTTCTTTACCAGGCACTTTCCAGGTCCCTCTCCTTTCTCTATCTTCCTTGAAGACTTCTCCCTGGAGCTTTTCACCGTGGAACTGTTTCTCTTGGAACTTGTTCCTTCTCTGTAAGGACCGCAAATCCAACTGCCTCGCCTTCTCTCCTCTGAGCCGTCTCCTTCCTCTCTCTTCTACGTCTGCTGCTGCTGCTTGCTCTGTCCTGTCTAAGCCCTGCTTATAAAGTTGCTTCTCAGTTAGGGTTTCTCTCACCCTGACCAGGTGTGTCTGATTATCCCTTGAGTTAGTTATTACATCATCCAAGCTTGGGTGTGTCAGCCTACCCCCTGATTCTTCGTGCTTGCTCCCTCTGACTGCACTTTGCAGTAAATGCACCTTAGGTCTGTCACTTTCTTTAAAGGGATCAGTGATTTTTTCCTATCTCCATAGGTTCACTGGCCTCTGCTTCATCACAGTGTATGACTGATTTGGGTAACAAGCTTCACCTGACATATCAAACAGCCCAAACTTTGGTCTTCCTGGCACCCACCAAGACAAGTTAATCACTTTAATTTAATCAAAATTTGGCCACAAGGCACAACAACCACGGACTTCAACCAACCCAAGAACACAGCAAACAACACCACCATTAAATATGTCCTCATCAACACCAGATCAAGCAGAAACAAAGTCCACATAATGAAAGAGCTTATTGAAGACAACAAAATTGATATTCTGTGTCTTACCGAAACCTAGTTCCTTGAAACAGATAATGTGCCCCTAAACCAGTTAAACACATCCACCCACAACATCCACAACTGCCGATGAATTACAGAATGGGAAGGAGGTGTCTGTATCCTCACAAATAAACTACTTCATTTTAACAATGTAGAACTTACCTCCACATGCAATATGGAAATGATCACCATCGCAAACAAACAATACACACTCAGCTTGGTCTATAGATCACCCTCCTCAAGCCCAGATGATCTCTCCACTATCCTCGATGCAATGCACACACATACTAGCAATCAGAACAGGCACATCCTGCTAGGAGACTATAACCTAGCCTCTCTAACTAAACAACAAGCCACAGGATTCATAGATGCCATGAAAGACCTCCAATTTGCACAAATAGTCTCCAACCCCACCCACATTAAAAGTGGAACACTGGACCTCATCTTTGCCCCATCCTCCCAGCACAGAGCACCAACCTCACAACAGCCTCCATCCGTATAACACCAATTCCCTTATCTGACCATCATCAAATCACCTTTGAACTCTCCCAACAAAGAGTGCAAAAACAACAAACAATAGACATCCATGCCTCTCGCAGATTCCTCCCATTCAACAGCCAGGACTTCATCAGCAAAATTACTCCACTGCTTGATTCTCACTCCCCAGATGACCACATAGACTCTCTGATAGCCAACTGGAACACCACCATCTCAGCCACCACTAAAACATCACCTATGGCCCATAAATGTAAACACCCAAATACATCCCCCTGGTACTCTAAGAACCTAAAAGACCAGAAATCCAAACTACGCCAAATCGAGTGTAAATGGAGAGCCTCCAAAAACACGAACATACAAATATTATACATACAAGAGCTAAACTAATACTGTGACATCACCTACAAAGCAAAACAAGAATTCTACAGAAACCTCATCAAGACCTCTATTAACAAGCCAAGAGAACAATTTGATATAGCCAACTTGCTCCTGAAGAGCCACACAACAATAAACACAAAACCTCCAATAACCCCTCAGCAGATGCCTCAACATCTTCAACCTAACCACGGGGTCCAGAATACCCTCAGCCACAAGCGCACAGGCAGTATACTTGTGGCAATCAATACAGCCACCTCCCCCCTCGACCCCTGCCCTATGTCCCGGATTAAGATGGAAAAGATCCAACTCATACCCTACATATGCAACATGATAAATGACTCATTAAACACAAAGATATTCCCCCCCCCCCACTCGGAGCAATCCTTCATCCATCCAATTCAATCCTAAAGAAACAGAACCTGGACCCTGCCTCCCCATCATCATACAGGCCAATCTCTAGCATCCCATTCATCGCTAAAATGATCGAAAAAGTTGTTCAGGAGCAGTTGCAAGACCACTTGGATGAATACCATCCTCTAGACATCCACCAACATGGATTCCGCCTCCAACACAGTGTGGAAACCCTCATGATTTCTCTGCTAAACACACTAATTAAAGGAACCAAACTCATAACACAAGGCTTCATACTCATTTTCCTGGACATATCGGCCGCGTTCGACTCTATCTCACACCAACTCCTTCTGAATCGTCTCTACAATATAGGAATTCAAGGAAATCCCCTGAAATGGTTCCACTCTTACTTATCAGACCATGTACAACAAATTAAACTTGGCAACCTCATATCTGCACAATTCCCCCTCAATCAAGAAGTTCCACAAGGATCTGCACTCACCTCACTCCTGTTTAATATCTACCTACAACCCCTCTGCAAAATCATCAAACAACATGACACCAACTACTTAATATATGCAGATGATATAATGATTTTCACCCCCTTCTCCACAATATCACCAGACTATACCAAAATCTCCAACTGCTTTCCAGCAATCAGCCTATGGCTTAAAGAACACAATCTCAAAAGTAATCACAGCAAAACTGAAGATCTCCACATCACAAGAAACAAAAATTTCAATCCTCCACCCTCAATTATAATAAACCACAAACCACTCTTGGTTAAAACACAAATCAATTATCTGGGCATCACTCTAGACCAGGAACTCAACTTTCTGCCACAAATAAACTGGATTACCAAATCAGTCTACTTCAAGCTATGAACCTTAAGGAACCTATGTAAACTCCTCTCCCCAACAGATTTCCAAGCCGTCTGTCAAACAGTAATCTCCCCAGCTTTTGATTATTGCAACACCATCTACCAGGGCCTTCCCAAGAGCATACTATACCCCCTACAACTGGCTCAGAACACAGTAGCTAGAATCATATTGGTTAAATCTCAACAGATTCACATCACCTCACTCCTCAAACAGCTTCACTGGCTCCTCATTATAAGCAGGATCCAGTACAAAATCATTTTACCCACCCACAAAATTCTGAACAAACAATCAGCAGATAGTCTCCCTCCCCTAGTAGTAAGCAACAACTCTGAAAGACCAAAGAGAACTGCCACAATTAAGATCCATCCAGTTAACCAGCCAAGTCCGTAAAAACCTAAAAACTTTCCTAGAGCATTATGGATCTAATACTGATTAAAGAACACCCGGAAAAGCAATAACCACACCCCATCAACAAACTGTAAATAGTACAATATCTAACGTTTGATGATGGTTTATCTGTTATAATATATGTTCCATGTAATGTGCACATTACTGTTCAACTGTTAATGTTTCTGCACTGAGTTCTCTGTAAACCGTCTTGACTAGTAGAAAGACGGTATAGAAAAAATGTTAAATAAATAAAGAAAATATTCTTAACATATTTCTTTCCATTGCACCTGTTCCTGTGGCCTTCAAACATGGATATACCTCTACTCAAAAAGCCTTCACTAGATCCTACTTGTCCTTCCAGTTACCAGCCTATCTCTATCCTCCCCTTTGCTTTAAAACGTTATCTTTATTTTTATTAAGTTGCTTGATATACCGCCCAACACCGGGGCATCTGGGCGGTTTACAAAACAAAATTATGAGCTGTGGAAGAGAAAAGGAAAAGGAACGCCATAAACCAGATAGGAAAGAAGAGAAAACCGAGTTACTTACCTGTAACGTGAGTTCTCCAGGGACAGCAGGATAAGTCAGCCACAAATGGTGACGTCATCCGACGGAGCCAAGACGGAAGTACTCTCAGTAGCCCAGAAGGCTTTAGCCCTCTGGGCCTGAACAGTAGCCCCACCTCCAGCTGGCCAGATCTTCCAAGCTGAGGCGATGCCACGAGTTAGGAGGCGGAGCAAGATGGAGTGTCCCCACCGGGGAGGAGGGTGGGAAAGTGTGGCTGACTTATCCTGCTGTCCCTGGAGAACTCACGTTACAGGTAAGTAACTCGGTTTTCTCCCAAGACAAGCAGGATGAGTCAGCCACAAATGGTGCCTCCCCAGCTATATTGCAGCGGCAGGGAAACCCGAAGAAGCAGAGGCAATAGGACCGTAAGGTGCAACAAGGCAGTTTTAATGAAACAGTGCGCCCGGAGGTGGGCGTAGTGCAACATCACAACAACATTTTGCCCGAGATGGGCGTAGTACAACATCATCACAACATAGCAGCAGATAGAGCAGCATAACAAAGGTGTGCAAACATGCATGTAACAGAGAACTGTGCAATCAACAGAGAACTGTGCAATCAGCAAACTACACATGAATAAGGCACTGAACAAGGTGCAGCGTGCAACTTCAACAGAATATAGCAACGTAATAAGTCACAATGGTGCATCAGGTGCAAAGACAACAAGGCACAAGGTTTAGCACTGGGCCGGTGAGGCAGCAGCAGATAAGACTGCTAGTCCGAAGGCAGAGCCATCGCGATCCGCTCTGTCCAGGCAGTAATGCTTCTGGAAGGTCTGGACAGAGGACCACGTGGCAGCTTTGCAGATGTCAGGTACAGGAACAGAAAGTAGGTTGGTAATGGTGGTGGCCAACGCCCGCAGATGATGTGCTCTGACTCCTGCGGAGGGGTGCGCTCCAGCGAGCGATAGGCAGAAGGAGATGCAAGAAGAAATCCAGCTGGAAAGAGTGCGCTTGGACACCGGGTGGCCGGGCTTGTTAGGGTCATATGAGACAAAGAGCTGAGACCCCTTGCATAGTGGGGCAGTCCTGCTGAGGTAACATCATAGGGCCCTGACACAGTTGAGCGTGTGCAGGCATTGCTGATCCTGGTTGGAGTGCGGTTCGGGACAGAAACATTGCAGTTCAATGGTCTGGTTGATGTGGAAAGCGGTTGCCACCTTGGGTACAAATTTGGGATGTGTCCAGAGGCAGGCACGGTCGTGGTGCAGGATGGTGTAAGGCGGGTAGGCCACAAGAGCATGCAGTTCACTGATTCGCCTGGCTGACATGATGGTGATGAGGAACAGTGTTTTCCAGGAGGCGAACTTCATTTCTGCGGACTGTAGAGGCTTGAAGGGCTTACCCGTGAGCTGATTGAGGACGACGTTAAGGTCCCATGCGGGCATGGGCTCCCTGACCGGAGGGTGTAGATTGGACATGCCTTTCATAAAGCTGGCTACGATAGGGAGAGCCGCTACCAACGTGTTTCCAATGCGGTGGTGAAAGGCAGCAATGGCGGACAGGTGGACCTTGATGGATTGAGTTTTCAGGCCGAGTGTTGAGAGTGATGTGAGGTATTGGAGGACTAGAGGTATCGGGCATGAGAAGGGGTCCATACGTCGTGGCTCGCACCAGATGCAGAAGCGGCGCCATTTGAGGTTGTATGATTTTCTGGTGGAAGGGCGCCGGGCCGCGAGTATGATTTGCTGGACCTCGGCCGGAAGGTTGAGGGGTGCCAGAGTTATCCTTTCAGCTTCCACGCAGTCAGTGCTAGCATCCGCAGGTTGGGGTGGAGAATCATGCCGTTGTCCTGAGCAAGTAGGTCTGGCCGCGGGGGAAGGCGAATGGGAGGTTCTGATGCCAAGCGGCATAGGTACGGAAACCATATTTGCCTGGGCCAGTACGGGACCACCAGGATGGCTAGCGCCCGATCCCTGATAATGCGCTGGATGGTCCGTGCAATGAGTGGAATTGGAGGAAATGCATAGACCAGGGGCCAATGGCTCCACGCCACATCGAAGGCGTCCGCTGCTAACCTTTGCGGGGCTGGTCTTTTGGAGCAAAACAGGGGACATTTGGAGTTCTCCTGCGTCGTGAAGAGGTCGATTTGTGGGAAGCCCCACTCTTTGAAGAGGGACAATGACACTTATTCGTGGAGTGTCTACTCGTGGGGGTTCAGCTGTCTGCTGAGACGATCGGCTAAGATATTCTCCTCTCCCGGCAGGTAGCAGGCCTGGAGGCTGCATTGAAGAGAAAGAGCCAGGTGCCAGGTGTGGAGGGCTTCCTTGCATAGGGTTCGAGACCCAGTACTGCCTTGTTTGTTTATGTAGAACATGGTCACCTGGTTGTCGGTCAGTATCCTGACGGTTTTGCCCGTTATTAGATTCCGGAAGGCCAGGAGCGCGTGGCGGACAGCTCGAGGACGTTGATGTGCAGGGCTTTTTTGGAGGCAGACCACGAGCCCTGAGTGTGCGTCCCGACACAGTGGGCTCCCCATCCTCGAGTTGATGCATCCGTGGTCACAGTGATCTGATGAGCGAGGGGTTGAAGACGTTTGCCCTGCGATAGATTGGTGGATAGAGTCCACCAGCGTATCGTCTTGGCCGCCCTGAGATCGATGGGGATCAGGGTGGACAGAGGCTGCGTGTGCTGATACCAGTGTGAGCGGAGATGCCATTGGAGGACCCGCATTTGAAGTCTCGCAGTAGGCAGGACATGCGTGGTGGCTGCCATGTGCCCCAGGAGGAGTAGGAGGGTCCGAGCCGTAGAGTGCGGAGATTCGAGGATCTTGAGAGCAAGGGTGATGATGGTGTGTACTCTGTCCCATGGCAGGAAGGCCCTGGCCTGTGTGGTGTCTATGCGAGCACCGATGAAGTTCAGCTTCTGAGAAGGTGAAAGGTGAGACTTCAGACGGTTGACCAGAAAGCCCAGGAAGGAGAGCAGTAAGGTGGCTTTCCTGACCGCTACCTGCAGTTCCAAGAGGGAGGTTGCGGTGAACAGCCAGTCGTCCAGGTAGGGGAAGACACATACCCCGAGTTTGCGAAGGTGAGCGGCAGCTACCGCTACGCACTTGGTGAATATTCTGGGAGCGGGAGATAGTCCGAAGGGGAGTACTCTGTATTGGTAATGGTTTCCCGCAATCTGGAAGCGCAGGAACTTCCGGTGATGAGGGTGTATGGGGGTGTGAGTGTATGCGTCCTGGAGATCCAGGGAGGCAAGCCATTCCCCGGGTTGGATGAGGGGCAAGATGGAGGAGAGGGAGTGCATCCTGAATTTATCCTTGGCTATGCACTTGTTGAGTTTCCGCAGGTCGAGGATGGGTCGTACGCCTCCAGACTTCTTGCGCACGAGGAAGTACCTGGAGTAAAACCCCATGTTGATCTGGCTGGGGTGAACAGGCTCGATGGTCCTGGATGCCAGGAGTGATTCGATCTCTGTGGCCATGGAGGCAAGATGTTGCGTTGGAATGATGCTCACAGAAGGAGGACGTTGAGGCGGTTTGGTGGAGAATTTTATGCGATAGCCCTGCTTGATGATGGTGAGCACCCAGTGATCTGTTGTTATCCCCTCCCAGGAATGCAGGAACGTAGATAAGCGTTCCCTGGTTGGAAGGTGCAGGCAGGGCGGCGAGTCAAAAATTAGGGTTCTTTTTCGCGGGCCCAGAGGGGGTCTTTTTCTGTGTGCGCTCCCGCTGAAGCTGTCTTTGTTTGTAAGGAGCTTGGTAATGCTGTTGTCTGTAGCGGGGCTGGTGCCACTTGCGATACGAGTTGTACCGCTTAGGGGCAGAAGAGTTTTGCGAGTTGACCTTGCGGTAGGAACGTGGCCGATCAGCACTTTCTTCCAGAGTTTGAAGGGTGGCGCAGCGCTCGCGCATGTCATTCACCGTGTCCTTGACTTTGTCGCCAAAAAGCGAATCACCAGTGCAGGGGGTATCTGCAAGTTTGTCATGAGCGTCGGTCTGCAGGCCTGAGGCCTGGAGCCAAGCTAGTCGGCGCGCGGAGATAGCAGCCCCGGCCACTCTGGCGGCTGTCTCGAAGGCGTCGTGTGCGGCCCGGCCTTGGTGTTTAGTGCAGTCGTCGAGCTCATCAAGGGCTGCAGAGATGGCGGATGGGACTTCAGCCAGTTGGGAGATGGAGGATCGGATGTTGCTAATTAACGTGTCCTGGTAGATTGCGTGTTGGAATTGGTGGGCTCCAATTCTGGCATTTAGCATGGCCCCTTGGTACATCCGCTTCGCTATGTCGTCCAGAAGCATATTGTCCTTCCCCGGTGGTGCATTATTAGAAGTGCGCGAGGACTTGGATCGTTTAAGGGCCGATTCAACGACGATGGATTGGTGGGGTAGTTGTTGCTTGTCAAACCCAGGAATGGGTTGAACGACATGACCTGGAAAAGGGAATAACTAGTGAGGTTATCAAATTTGCAGATGATACAAAACTGTTTAAAGTTGTTAAAACCCAAGAGGATTGTGGAAAACTGCAGGAGGATCTGGATAAATTGGAAGACTGGGCATCCAAATGGCAGATGAAATTTAATGTGGACAAGTGCAAAGTTATGCACCTAGGAAAGAACAACCCACACTATAGTTACACAATGCAAGGCTCCACATTAGAAACCACCACCCAGGAAAAAGATTTAGGAGTCATTGTGGATAACATGTTAAAACCCTCCGCCCAGTGTGCAGCGGCGGCCAAGAAAGCAAATAGAATGCTAGGTATCATAAGGAAAGGGATGGAGAACAAAACAAAGGATATTATAATGCCTCTGTATCGCTCCATGGTACGACCGCACCTTGAATATTGTGTGCAATTCTGGTCACCGTATCTTAAAAAGGACATAGCGTTATTAGAAAAAGTACAGAGAAGAGCCACCAAATTGGTGAAGGGGATGGAAGGCTACTCCTATGAAGAGAGGCTAAGAAGGTTAGGGCTCTTTAGCCTGGAGAAGAGACGGCTGAGGGGAGATATGATAGAGGTCTATAAATTAATGAATGGAGTGGAACGGATAAACGTGGATCAATTGTTTACGCTATCAGAGTATAGAAAGACTAGGGGACATGTAATGAAGCTACAGGGTAAACTATTTAAGACAAATAAGAGAAAATATTTTTTCACTCAACGTGTAATCAAACTCTGGAATCTGTTACCGGAGGATGTAGTAAGGGCTGTTAGTATAGCTGGGTTTAAAAAAGGTTTGGACAAGTTCCTGGAGGAAAGGTCAATAAACCACTATTAAAAAGGGACCCAGGATATCAATGCTTGACCCAGTACAAGCATTGTGGAACTTGTCTTTTGGGGATATTGCTAGGTACGTATAAAATAGACTGGCCACTGTTGGAAACAGGATACTGGGCTTGATGGACCTCGGTCTGACCCAGTATGGCATGTCTTATGTTCTTAGCGTCTAATTTGCGTGGGCAGGAGTGATTAGACGCTGGTGTCTGCCACATCTTTATGAGATTGTCCCGGAGGAGCTGGTGGACAGGCAAAGAGGAGATGCTCTTTGGAGTATCAACAAACTTGAGAGCATTTTGTACTTCATCACGCTGATCCGGAGTGTCTACAGAAGCGATGGAGAGAGCTGTAATGACTTTGCGAACAAACTTGGAGTAGGTTAGGTCCTCCGGAGGGTTGGGAGGGCCTGCGGGGTTGTCAGGGTTGGAGAGGGAGTCCCTTGGGGACGTTGTCTCCTCTTGTGAGGGGTCCTCTGTGCCGGTCTGATGCTGTGGCGGAGTGGCCTGAGCTAGCTGTGGTGGTGCCATAGCGGCTGGAGTATTAGCTGCCGTGGGATCCAGAGTAGAGGGTGGTAGCTGGTTGGAAGCCAGGCTGGACAGGGTGGAGGCCCACTGTTGCAGCATGCCCTTGAGAAGATGCAAAGTCTCGGGAGCTCCCTGTGAGGGAATAGGGGCTGCCGGTGCGCTAGGAGCAGGTATTTCAATGACATCCTCGTGGGAAGGCGAGTTTGACCGCGAAGGTGAGGAGGAGAGAGCAGGGGAAGAGCCCTTAGATCCACTGAAGATGCTGTAGACCGAGCGGTAGCTGCAGGAACTATGAGCAGAGGGAGAGTCGGCTCGGCGTGATCTCTTGTGAGAATGGGAGCTCTCTGTGCTGTGCCTGCTCCTCTTGTCCTGTCTGCTCCTCTTGCCTTTTGCCCTGCTCCTGTGGAGATGACGAGATTGGGAGCTGTCTGTGCTGAGCTTGCTCCTCCTGTCCTTTACCCTGCTCCTGTGGTGATGAGAAGATTGTGAGCTTGAGGTACTGCGGTGCTTATGCCCGAGACTGAGGTTTCTGCGCCGCCTCCGATCTCTGCTTCTGGCCCTGCGCCGGCTCCCTGATGCTGTGTGCTGCCTTCCGTGCTGGCTCCGACGGCTCCCCGCTGCTCTGTGTCGACTTCTGCGCTGGCTCCGGAGACTCCCCGATGTTGTGTGCTGGATTCTGCGCCGACTCCGATGGCGCCGGACCTCATGTCTGCTCCGTGAGTGTCCGCGGTGGTCCTGGGAGCTCCTGTGCTTGCTAGCAGCGCTGCCTCCATATCGGCTGGAGATGCTGCGCCGAGCGGCAGGGGGATCGAGAGGCCGACAGGAAGTAGTGGCATCCGGAAGTGCAGAGGGGAGGAGGGAGGAAGCTGCCCCAGCCAAGATGGATGAGGACACATGTCCGAAGGAGTCCCCGCTTCACAGCGGGAGATGGAGGCCAAAACTGGCGTGTCCCCGGCTGGAAGGTTAGTGTCAGCAGTTCCTGGAGCAGGATTGGAAGGGGTACTCACGGCAGCCACGGGAGACAGAAAATCAGAGAGGGCATGTCCGCGTGATACTAGAGCCCGGGGAGACATGCGGGCGCAGGCAGGACAGTCCTCCACGAGGTGATCTTTCCCCAGGCACCGGAGGCAAAGCTGGTGGCTATCCAAATTAGGCATTTTCCGGGAGCAACAAGGGCATTTTTTGAATCCTGGCTTCTTCATGCTGGTCGATTGTAAGGAGAGTAAAATAAAAAAACGTCTTGCTGGCAAGGCGGAAGACGAAGACTGGCCAGCTAGGGGCGGATCTGGAGGTGGGGCTACTGGTCAGGCCCAGAGGGCTAAAGCCTTCTGGGCTACTGAGAGTACTTCCGTCTTGGCTCCGTCGGATGACGTCACCATTTGTGGCTGACTCATCCTGCTTGTCCTGGGAGAAAAAGCAAGGACAGAGCAAACTGCCAGGGGAGCAAGGAGGGGCAGGAAAAGGGGGAAAACAACATAACCAGGCTGAAGGTGTCAGGAAGTTGTGGATGGAAGGTCAAAGGCAACAGTAAATAGGTGAGTTTTCAGCACTTACTTGAACTTTGGGAAGGAGAGTTCTAGGCGGAGATCATGTGGGGGGGGGGGGGGATTTCAAAGAAGGGGACCAAGATAGAAGAAAACAGAGGTGCGAGTGGATTCTAAATGAGTACGGGACACAGGGGGAAGGAATAGGTGACTGGAGTGAATCTGTCGAAGGGAGTGGTAAGAAGAGTGGAGGTGAATCAGGTCAGAGAGATATTGAGAAGTGTTGGTATGGATGGTGCGGTGGACCAGGATGAGAATCTTACATTGGACGCGCAATTTTATGGGAAGCCAGTGTAATCTGATAAGCAGAAGGGTAATGTGGTCTGAGCGAGAGGCGTGGGTTAGTATGCAGGCGACGGTGTTCTGAAGAAGTCGCAATCTGTGAAGTTAATACTGGGGGAGGACGGCAAGAACAACATTGCAGTAGTCAATGTGCATCATGACAAGAGAAAGAAGGAGTGTAGTCAAGGAAGAGGTGGTGAGAAAGGGATGGACAGAACAAATCTGATGAAGAGAGTGGCAGGAGTGCTGAAAGAGTGAGGAGAGGTGGTCGTGGAAAGATAAGGAAGAATCAAGTGTGATCCCCAGATAGTGAAGGGAAGAAACCAAGAGGATGGGTGTCAATGCAAGGGAGGGTGCCACAGAGAGCACTGGAGCAAAAAAGGTAAACCAGATAGCAGAGGATTTTGAAGGATTAATATGGAGGACATTTTAAGTCATCCAGGAGAGGACAGAAGAAAGAGAGTCATTTAGAGTGGACAAATCAGGAGCAGAGGGAGAAGTATGATGGAGAAGAAGAATGTCATCTACATAAAAGTAAGCTGAAATACCATGCTGTTGAATGATGAGGGTGAAGGGAGCCAGGAAGACATTAAAACAAAGACATTGCAGCCGGTAAACCCTCCTTCCCAATCTGAATCCATGCCCCCAATCAGATCAAGGGCTTATTTTTGAGGGGGCTTGAATGGTGATCAGGGCATACATGATGTTTTTTTTTTTTAATTTGGTATGGGCAGTAGCTATGCTGCCTGACTGCCAGTAGTATGTCTACACCTAACACCACCTCTTGAAGTAGCGTTAAGTGTGTGTGTGCTGTTGACAGTCTTGAGAGATAGTACGTGGTACTGTACCATGCATTAGCTGTCAGTGCTGGCCACTCTGACCTACCTGATCTTGTTACAACCCACACTAAGCAGTTAGCATGGGATTTTTTAGCATTTGGCTACTGCACTTTAGTTAACATGCCCTTATATCTGCAAGAATCAAAATTTTCTTTTTCTCCCAGATTACAAGTGCCCATGTCCTGAGTTATTCTGAGATTTCTATTTGCTGAAGATACCTGAAGATACAAATAATCACTGGCCTCGAGTATTTTTGTTCCTGGTGTTCTGGACAGGCATTCCGTGTATTCCTTCGGTCTTAAGGCTTTTCATAAACTGAATTTTCAGTAGCTTTCACACAAATGTCTCCTTATCACTTGATCATTAGATTCCATTCCTTCTGAAATCTTCATAATTCTCAGATTGTTTCTCTCATTCCTATTAGTTCCTTCTTCAAATTTCTTTCCCCCTTCAGCACTGATTTTTACTTTGTTCTCTAGCAGTGTCACATTATCTTCCCAGAGGAAGCCCTTGGTAATTTGTTCATATGCACTATTACTAGTCTTAAGGATTGCAGCTCCTTCCTGATCATGGGAAGGGAGATTTCAGTTTCCTTTTTTTATTCTGCTTCTCCTTTGCCCTCCTTCTTGACTCCTATGCTCTGTTGTGTCAGGTCTACGAAGGTGCACTAGGATCCCAGTTGGTGATACTAGCTCCTCCGTTGACTTCTCTCCCACACAAGGCTTCCCCTCTTTTGCTCAAATCGGAACAAAAGACCTCTGCTCTTTTTACTCTTCCTTCACGCACTCCTCTTTCACTAAACTCTGCTCTCACAGTGAGACACAACTATGGGGGGCTTGGAACTGGGTACCCAGGTCTACTACTCTCTCCTTCCTTCTCTCCTACAAGTCTCCTAAACAAATTTATGTGATCTATTCTTTTAAACCTGGGATGCACTAATTGGGACTACATCGGGAGAACCCCCCTATCCCATCTTTAGACAATTTTAATTTAACACACCTTAAAATAATGGTGCTTTCTGGTGGTCTCATGGTGAGAACACAATTTTAGCAGGGTGGATCAGAGGATCCATTTGGCAGCAAGCTCTCTAGTGTCCCTGAATGTTTTACAGTACTTACAGCTTTATTGTGTTTTCTTTTTTCTCATTAACAATGTGGAATTTAAGATGGATTCTTGCTAGTATGGAATACAAATAAAGTTAAAAAACATACAGTGCTGCATTTCTTTCAGCAAAACAAATCCTTTTAAAGAAAAAATACCTAATTGTATTTGCTGTATTCCTTCTTGGCAGGGTGACCATATAGTCTCATAAAAAAGGACAAGTTGAGCCTTTCCCAGTTTAACTTTCATTGAGTGTGTGAACTTGTAGCACAGGAAATGTGAGGTCAAACTGAAAGCAGGCAAATTTTAGTCTAGTTTGAGTTCAATGGTACTTTCATATATTTTTTTCCAGGTTATCCATCAAAATTCATCAAAATTCCCCCCGAAAATTTGAGGAGAAGCCTACCAGATTCAATGCACTTTCACTAGCTGGCACAAAACCTAATGCAATCTGCCTCTCCTAGATCCCACAAATTGAACAAACGTGCCAGAATGTTGAGGCAGATTTTCCAGTTCAAGGAATCCATTAGCTACTTTAACTTGACAATTTAACTGGTTCAGCAAAGTAGAACACAACACTTTAAAAAAAAGATGCAAAATGATTAGTTCTAATTTCTTAGGACCTTACTGTACAAGTCTGCATATAATGTGAACAAAGAGAGATTTGGCTCATCCTGTCCCTTGTGTTTTGTGTTGACTTTTCCTTTGGGCTGGTGCATGCCAGCAATGAGTTTTTCCCCTTTGGTTAGCATTCATACTTTATCCCTTTTGCAGTTATGTTGCATGATTGCAGTGGGCTATCTGCACAAGACGCTTATGTTGGAACAAGGCTTGGCACAAAGAATTACCCACTGGGTATTCGTTTCTCATAGACATATTTACTCTTTCAGTGCTCCACAAATCATAGTATCCACTGAGGATAGAAGCTTGTATTTTTCTCTTCACCAGAGAGAATACAAGACCATCAATAATTCTGACAGCTTCCTGTAGTGTTTGCTATCACAGTTAATGCCAGATGAGCTGTACATTAAATATGTCATTATAAAATATTGTTTTGTGGCTATGTATCTGTGTCAGAAGCTTAGTTTCAGGAAACCATCATTTGCAGATAATTCACTAATTATTGAAACAGTTAATATTTTGTATTCAGACATGTCTATCATGAGGCCTTTCATGCTTAAAATGGAAACGGTTCATTGGAATAAGATAGGACTTTCAAATCCAGTAAGGAATGAATGTGTGGGTGGTAAATACCCACAAAGAGGTTTCAGTTGGGCTCTAGCTCAGTGTTCACTGTGGATCTGTTCTACTATATAAACAGAATGAGAAAGTATTTATAGAAATGGCCTTGCCTAATCAATTTATTTTCCTTGATAGAGCTCAAAGTGGTGCTATAGAACTAGGAAAACTAGAAAATCCAGTGCAAACCCTACCAACATCCCTGCCTGGTGCTGAGCCGAGCATCAAACCGTCCTGATGTCGAACGTGCCTGGAAGTTACTGCGTTTGCGGAAGGGACCTTCCAATTATCTGAGGACTATATAGTATATAAATATGCTGAATATTTAACAAAGGCTTAGAAAGCTTGGCATGAAGCTGAAAATCAAAAAATATTCTAGTCCAGAAATGGTGGTTTTTCACTTTGATAATTTTATGAGTTAGGGTCCTGCCCTTTAAGTTTTAATGCAAAAGATCAGGACATAACCCATCACTTAAACCTACCAATTATTGTCAGAAGTTCAGTTTTTCTTCTATTGGAAATAATTGTCTTGGGGTAATGTGACGTGCTGCTAGTGTGCAGATGTGAATGCTAAGCTCTTGTGGGCTGTCAACTGATTTTTTACTGAAAGCTGCCTCAAATCCATTCTTGATATGTCTTATCATTTTGATACCCGGCTCCCTAACCTCAGCGGTTGGGAGTGGACAGATAACATGGCCAAGTCCCACCATCCTGTTTGCCGTGAAGGAGGGAGTGGATGGGGAGTGGGAAGGATAGGACTGGTGTTGGAAGGGGAGATGGGTAGGATTAGGAGGTAGATGGATGCATGCACACCTTTTTTGGTGGGCTGCGTCAACGCTGGTTATAGGGAGCAAAGTTGAGGTATTTGAAGAACAATCTCTGGGTCCTTCTGGGGGGATGGTTTTTCTCAGCGTTTGGTCCTGAAAGTTCATTCTTCATTTAGTTTGTCAGCTGCTGGAGTTGGGGAAACCAGTGCTGTGAGCTGGGTGATTGCTTCAGGAGGTGGGTGTTGGTGTGGGGTCATTGCAGTGGTTCATTCCATGCTGGGGGTTGAGGGCTTCTGTATTTTTGTTTTTTCTATCTTTAGGGTGGGATTGTGGTGCAGTTGTCCCAATGGGGCATTTGTGGGGGGTTCGGGTAGTTGAGGAGGACTGGTTTCTTTGGTCATGGCAAGCTCAGAGTATGGGATAGAGGCTGCTGCCTGGTGGAGGCCTGCCACGATTTTGGCAGCCCCCAGATCCAAGCGCCTGCATGGGAGGGGGCAGTTTACATATTGAGACTTGCTTTTGGTGCAGGTGGCCTCTGGGTATAGAGGCAGCTGAGTTTTATTTTGAGTTTGTTTAGCTCTATTTTCTGAAGGCGCTTCAAGATTGCGAGGGTGGGGGTGTGTGGAAGAGCTTGGTGAGTGTGGTAGCTGTGAGCACATTTGGGAGTGGGGGAATTGGGTGTAACCTGGTGTTTATCATTCTGTTGTTTGGATTTGTTCTGGAGCTCATCGGGATGGGTCCAAATGAGGCAAAAGCGGGCAAAGTTCCCATGGCCTATCCAGCAAGGGGTCCTTCTAAGCAGCCTTCAAAACAGTTTCAATGAGAGGTTCAGGGTCCATCAACTTCCAGAATAATGCTTCCGAAGGGAGGTCAAAGTAGCTGGACTAGTGTTCATGGGCGCCAACAACTTGGCACAGTGTGCAGGAGGGACAACCAGAGAGGGGGTTTGGTCAGTTACAAATTAGTAGCCAGCAGTGTATGAAATGCGTTGATGTCCAGCACCCAGATGACACAGAGGAGAGTGATGAAGTTTGGTGTCTGAGTCCGCTGTGGAGCGCAGTACCAGTGATGGGAGTCTCAGCAGCCCTTCTACTTCTGCAGCATGTCTGGAGACCGCACTTCAAAAGGATATTAACAGATTGGAGTCGGTGCAGAGGGTGGTTACTAAAATGGTTAATGGTCTTCGTTATAAAGCATATGATGACAGACTTAAGGACCTTAATATGTATACTTTAGATGAAAGGCGGGACAGAGGTGATATGATTGAGATGTTTAAATACCTCCGTGGCTTAAATACACAGGAGGAGAGCCTCTTTTGATTGAAAGCAATTTCTGCTATGAGGAGACACAGGATGAGGGTGAAAGGGGATAGACTCAGGAGTAATATGTGGAAATATTTCTTTACAGAAAGAGTGCTAGATACGTGGAATAGTCTCCCAGTGGAGGTGGTAGAGATGAGGACAATATCTAAATTCAAAAAAGCATGGGGCAAACATTGAGGCTCTCTAAGGAAAAAAGGGGATTCTTGTAGTGGGTAATATGGAAGGGCAGACTAGATAGGCCAAGTGGTCTTTTTTTGCCATCATGTTTCTATGTTTCTATGTATTGCTATGCACAGGAAGGATCAAGGGCTCATGACGCTGCTGTTAGGAAGGGGGCTAGAAGTAGGGCAAAACTTTGGGGAAAACCTTGCATGACAAGATGTTTTTGTGGAACTTATGCAAGGTGGTTAAGTGCATGTGTCAGGAGAAGCATTTGTGTCAGCTGGGTGAGGAGGCTTGGGTTTGGGACACTTCACACTCGTGGGACTCTTCTGATTCATCCTCTTTGAGTGACTCAGACTCAGATGAAGGATTGAGCGAGCCAGTACAGGATGGACCTGGGGTATCTATTACCCCTGGCCCTTGTGAAGGCAATTCCAGGCTTAAAGCTGCATCCACAGGGAGGTTGCATATTGAGCATTATAGCACTGTTAGACTATCATGTGTCCCATAAACTGCATGCAAAGGTGTTGAAAGGCAGGTACATTGATATTTTCACTTTTTTGGCTAGAGATCAGGAGGTTGATGACAAGAAGGGAGAAAATGGTAAATGCTCCTCCACCACCCACCCGCCGGATATCAAAGTTCCCCCGATCGGGGTAGAGCGCCTGAGTGGGAAATCCTCCCGCTCAAAAGCTCCTGCCCAATCGGGGCAGTGGGAGCATCTTTAAAAGCGGCGGCCCAGCAAAACAGGCACCGCTGCTCCTCCGCCACCCACCCGCCGGACATCGAAGCTCCCCTGATCGGGGTAGAGCGCCTGAGCGGGAAATCCTCCCGCTCAGAAGCTCCTGCCCAATCGGGGCAGTGGGAGCATCTTTAAAAGCGGCGGTCCAGCAAAACAGGCACCGCTGCTCCTCCACCATCCACTCGCCGGACATCGAAGCTCCCCCGATCGGGGTAGAGTGCCTGAGCGGTAAATCCTCCTGCTCAGAAGCTCCTGCCCAATCGGGGCAGTGGGAGCATCTTTAAAAGCAGCGGCCCAGCAAAACAGGCACCGCTGCTCCTCCACCACCCACCCGCCGGACATCGAAGCTCCCTCGATCGGGGTAGAGCGCCTGAGCGAGAAATACTCCCGCTTAGAAGCTCCTGCCCAATCGGGGCAGTGGGAGCATCTTTAAAAGCGGCGGCCCAGCAGGGCGCACCTGCGCCTAGTGGTCCCGCGCCTGAGGGCTTCGCCAGAGGGCCCTTTGGTGTGGCCCTTAGGCGCGGCCACAGAAGCAACCACAGACAACAACTGCAACAAACCAACCAGCAGCAGGTGACCACAGCCAACAAAGCAACGAAAACTAACACCAGCAGATCAAAGTAAGTGTAGCCATCCACTAAAATCTGACGGAGAAAACATGTACACAACCCTGATACTGCCCATCAGCCTCCACCTCACCCAACTCCTGCCACCTCAGGCAACCAACCACAACCTATTAACAAGCACTCCATGGCAGCCAGCACTGCTCTATGCACACCCCCAGTATACACAATGGAACTCACACAAGACAACAAAGCACAAGAGGCAGAACAGGCACAAGTCCAACAAGCACACAAACCCAAACGAAGCACAGAGACCACTAAACACCCCAGCCACAATCACAATAGAGCTAATCAACGCCAGATCCATATGAAACAAAATTAACACAATAGCAGACCACATAGAAGATCAGCAACCTGACATACTGTGCATCACAGAAACATGGCTCACCCCCACCGATAATGTACTACTCAATCAATTAGTACCATCCACCTACTCAGCATTCAACTGCCCACGCGCACAACGGAGAGGAGGAGGGGTCTTGATCATCGCAAGGAACAGCCTAAAATTCAAGTCACGAAGTGCCTCAAACACAAACCAATGCAACACCATCACTGTAGAAAACAAACAGATGGCCTTATGCCTCACCTACAGAGCCCCGAATGCGCCACCAGATGAACTAGCCTCCACTCTAGAAGAGTTCTGTAGCGTCAACACAAATCACAAACCACTGTTACTATTAGGAGACTTCAACCTGAAATCTACCAACACAAAGGATGCAGAAGCTTTCCTACAAGCTATGGGATCCTTACAATACACCCAACTGATCAATACACTGACACACAGACACGGATCATCACCAGACCTCTTATTCGCTCCCAACTTTCTATTGGACAGAGGTTACATATCAACACCCAATGTCACACTTGTACCATGGTCTGACCATCACATAATCAAAATAAAGTTTATGCCACAAGGGCAAAACCACGACGAGAACATGTTTATGTTTATGTTTATTAAGCTTGATATACCGCTATTACAATTAGAACATAGCGGTTTACAATAGAAACACAAAGTCTTATACAAAGAGACCAATAGGTCGAAAAAAAAATAGAAGGAGAAAAGAAATTACAATATAAGACAGGAAAGCACCCAAGACATTTAAATAGACATGACTACGGGGGAGAGAGGAGAAGGAAAACAGGGGGAGGGGGCATTTGTCACACAAGAGGAGAGGGGAGGTCAAAGGCGGACAACCCACCAGCACAAAGAAGATTTATAAGTTTCGACAGAGACCAATTTCTACAGGACACTCTACCCCACCTGAACACGGAAGAAGAGGAGCTAGATGAACAAATCAGAAAATAGAACAGAGTCATCAATGCTGCTGCCAAAGCCACCGAATACAGACCCAAAAAAGATCGCTGCACCAAAGCACATCACACACCCTGGTACTCAAAAATCATACGGAAAGCGAAGAGGGAACTAAGGAAGTTAGAACGGCGATGGAGACACACCAAGTCACCCAACACTCAGGCACTATACTTAACAAAACAAAAAGAATACAACAAACTCATCAACCAAACGAAGAAAGAATACCACACTAACATTATACTCAAATCAAACAAACCGAGAGAGCTCTTCGAAATTGTGAAAACTCTCACCAAGGAATAGAAAACCGAGAGCGAAGTGCAAACAGACCCACAAGCATTCGCAGACCATATCCAAGAAAAATTCCATTCAGCTCCACAACGGAAAACAGACACAAGCACCAAACCAACCACTCCCTCAAGAAAAACTTGGGACAAATTCAGCAACCCATCCACAGAGCAGATCTCACACATCATCACCGCACTCAACACAAGCACGGCCCCAACAGACCCATGCCCAGTTACATGGATTAAGTCGACAAAGTCAAACTTGATCCACACCATACACAACATGGTGAACAGCTCACTAACCCAAGGAATCATGCCAGACCAGCTAAAACTCACCACAATAAAACCAATCCCGAAGAAATCACCACTCGACAAGAACAACCCAGCAGCCTACAGACCTATCTCAAGAATCCCTCTACTGGCTAAGATTATTGAGAAAGCGGTACAACATCAACTACAAGACCACATCGACAACCACGCACAACTGGACCTCAACCAACATGGTTTCCGCCCCAACCACGGAGTCGAAACACTCCTGCTATACCTATTTAATGACATACTTCACCTCATAGACAACAGCAAGAACAGAATACTCATGATCTTCATTGACATTTCATCAGCATTTGACACAGTTGACCACGGAACTCTACTAGCAACGGATTACATGGAGCCACACTGAGATGATTCCACTCCTACTTAACGGACAGACAGATACAGGTCAAGATAAGTCCCAACACATCCCGACCCATAAAGGTCATGCAAAGCGTACCTCAAGGATCCGCACTATCAGCACTATTATTTAACCTCTACATCCAGCAGCATCATAAAAGAACACAGGATAAAATGCGCAATCTATGCGGATGACATAATGATATACACACCAATCACCCTCGACAACCCAGACTACACAAAGATAACAGAATGTCTCATGCACATGAACAGCTGGTTTCAGGACAACAATTTGACCATAAACTACAGCAAGACCGAGGCTCTAATCATCACACAAAACTCCGACTTCATCTCCCCTCGCAACATCAAGATAGACAACACAACCATACCCATACAACCAGAAGTGAAATACCTCGGAGTGACACTGGACAAAGAACTGAACCTGCAGTCCCATATCAGCAGAACCACCAAAAATGCATACCACAGGATGAGACTAGTCCGACGCCTCAAACCCCTCCTCTCTCAGGAACACTTCCGCACAGTCTGTCAGGCTCTAATAACCCCAATCCTAGACTTCTGCAACCCAATCTATCTTGGCCTAACAAAACAGACTCTCAGGCCACTGCGATTGGTGCAAAACACAGAAGCACGCATAATAACTGGCACCACAAGACAAGAACACATCACACCCACTCTAAAAGATCTCCATTGGCTACCAATCAGCTCCTGCATCAGATACAAGACAGTCATAAACATATTCAAAATCAAACAACAGTCATCAGCTTTCAGCCTACACCCACTCATACAACCTGACAGCAGCACAAGACTGAGGAGGAGAGGCGCATACAACCGAGTCAACACACCTAAAGACGTCAACAAGGTATGCAAGGACACCGAAAAACGAGCCTTATCAAAGGCAGCACCAACAATTTGGAATGCCCTCCCTGATGAACTACGGTCAACAACAGACATTAAGGATTTTAGGAAACTGCTAAAGACGACCCTCTTCATAGAGCACTACGGTGACATCACTTAAACAGTGCAACAGACAATACCCCAACTCAACACCCTACCCTCACGACACGATTATAGCATTGAAGTAAAGTCCTGATGTACATAGTATTGTAAATAGCACACGTTGTAAATGGCTCACCAAGAATCAATGACCAGCTACACACACACGCACTCACTGCTCAATGCATGCGCACACTAGATACAGTATTTTGTTGATTGTTTGCTGTGTAGACCACCTTGACTGTAGGAAAAGGTGGTATAGAAATCTGTTTAAATAAATAAAGAGGAAGGCAAGAAGGGGCAGTTTAAGGTGACTCAGACAATTAATAATTGGATTCTGGCCTTTCATTTATTGAAAGCCATAGCAGGTGGAGTCAGGCCAATTCTTTATCCAGGCTTGCTTCAGTACTTGGACGTGATAATGCAGGCCCATCAGATGTATGGTGTTGGGCTTGACTCAACTATGATGAGCAATTTTGCAAGCGGTTAGCCCAGGATAAGTCTGATACGTGGGAGCATAAGGATATTGACTTGTGACTGGCTGAGATGACACCTGGTCAGCAGATGTTTGGTAGGGCTCCTGTTACAGGGCTTTTAAGGCAGGCAGCGGAGGTCCCTGGTATTTTTGGGCAGTATTCTATAGGTGGGACAGGTAGGTGGAATAGGCTGGATCCTCTAGTGTAAGGTCAGCATTTCTCAATCAAGGTTTTTTTTTGAGGTTCTGGATCAGACAATGCATGCTTCCAGTTCAATACGGGTGCTTGATGTTCAGTGGGGCCCACCCGGCTTTTTGGTGCTCAGTGCTTTACCTGAGGTGGGCTGTCAGAATTCCAGGTCCTTCCTCGACAGTGATCCCTGTACAAGGCTCTGTCCCCCATTAACTTGGAGGCTTAGAATTTTGGTTGCGGGGTTACCCAAATTGCCTTGCAGCTCGCCTGTTGTAGGAGGGGTTTAGTGAGGGTTTTCTCATTCCTTTTACTGGGCCTTGGCTGCGTCATAGACCTCGTAATGCCAAGTCTGTTGAACTGTTGCAGGGAATTGTAGTGGAAAAACTTCAGAAGGCGTTGGAATTGGATAGAATTGGGGGTTCTTTTGATTTTCCTCCCTTGCCTGATTTAGTGGCGTCCCATCTGGGCATAGTGCTGAAGAAGGCGCCAGGGAAGTACCTGCTGATTCACAACTTGATTTATCCTATTGGGAATGATGTAAATGCTTTCATAGACCCTGCGTTTTGTTTGGTGCAGTATGCATCATTTGATTCTGGGGTAAATCTCCTATGGGGAGCGATTCAGGGGGCACGTCTGATATTGAGTTGGCTTTTCGGCTGCTCTCCATTCAACCAGATTCATTCCACCTGTTGAGGTTTCAATTTCAAGGGAAATTCTATGTTGACATAAGAACATAACATAAGAACATCAGATATGCCATACTGGGTCAGACCATGGTCCATCAAGCCCAGTATCCTGTTTCCAACAGTGGCTAATCCAGGTTATAAGTACCTAGCAGTTTCCCAAAAAGACACATGGGGTAAGTTTACTAAACTGCGGTAACATTACAGACTGTGCATTAGGTAACGTTAACGATTGTTAGGTAACGTTAACACGCGGTATGTAACGTTAACGCGCGTTAACGTTACCTAACGATCGTTAACGTTCCCGGCTGTGGTAAACACCGCAGAGGGCGGAGAGAAGGGGTCAATGGGTGGGGAGTGGGCGGGGAGAGGCTCCCTGCACACTAACATGCTGAACTGAAGGGCTGAATCCTACCGCGAATGAAAATCTGCCATTAGATGCACATTTGCAGGAGAGAGAAACCATTTCAGTGTCAGCAATGTACAGCATAGACAGGGAGCCCAAGAAACGTGATAGTAGTGCTCCATTTCCAGCAACAGCATAATGCCCAAGTATGAAAGGCCACTATGGTGATGGTGCAAGTGGGGCATAGGGGGCTGCAGGCGGGACATGTAGCGGGGGCAGCTGGGGCACAGGGTGAACTAGGCGGGTGCCTAGGTGGCACATAGGAACTTAGAAACCGGAAATCATCATGACAGCAGCTGACAAAGTCCAAACACAATCCACCTACATCTACCTGGTCCACCCGAGCTAACAGTCGCCAGGGCACTGACCTAACATCCCCCCCAGCCAACCCTCCCCCAAGCAGACGGGACATACTATTGGTAAGCGGTGATGGGGGGGAATGTGAGGATGCTCATGTATGCCCCCTGCCCCAGACCCCATTCCCTAGGCAACCACCTACCCACACAATGGATGGCCTGGGACTGCACACTACCAGCACCAACAGCATATGGTCATGTCAGCATGGTGGGGGGGGGGTGTGTGCCCGTGTTGGAGGGGGCAGTGGCACCTGCCTGCAGTGGACCTAGGCCATGCCCTCTACCAGTACGTGGTGTGCAGTGCAACATAAAAGGTCTGGCTGAGGAAAAGTACAGGTAGTCGCAGGGACTACCATGAATGTGTGGTGCAGTACACCCAGCCAGTGTGTCCAGAAGCAGAGGGTCACAGGTTCAAGTCCCAGCTGTGGTTCCTGCAGGGCATGTCCCTATATTTTACCCTATCACAAAAATTTGCTCCACTCTCTAACCACAGCAAAAGTACTATGAAATAATTAGGGAATGGATCTCAGACTTGGTCGGGGAAGAAGCCAGGGGAAACTGTGCCCCTATGGCTAACTAACCCATATGTTGCATCAAGGACCCAAGGGATTTCCCAGTAAAACTCTTACAAAAAATACTTTCAAACAGGCTTATCAAAGACGTTCAATATGTTTAATTCTTTATAAAATTCAAAAAATAGCTGAACGCTTATCTGTAAGGTCCATAAGGACTGCTGTCTCATCCTTATGGACCTTACAGATAAGCGTTCAGCTATTTTTTTGAATTTTATAGAGAATTAAACATATTGAACGTCTTTGATAAGCCTGTTTGAAAGTATTTTTTGTAAGAGTTTTACTGGGAAATCCCTTGGGTCCTTGATGCAACATATGGGTTAGTTAGCCATAGGGGCACAGTTTCCCCTGACTTCTTCCCCGACCAAGTCTGAGACCCATTCCCTAATTATTTCATAGTACTTTTGCTGTGGTTAGAGTGGAGCAAATTTTTGTGATAGTGATTTATATTGCTTCAACAAACCCATCGAATTTTTGGTTGTTCCTATATTTTACCCTACAATGCAGATATAACAGCAACATTGCAAAGTCTAAAGGCTTTTACTCTGTCCTCATTCTTCCTGATCTCTCTCCTGCCTTCGACACTGTTGACCATAACCTTCTTCTTATCACCTTATCCTCACTTGGATTCAAAGACTCTGTACTATCTTGGTTCTCTTCCAATCTATCCCATTGCTCTTTCAGTGTGTGCTTCGATGGCTCCTCCTCCTCTTCAACCCCACTACCTGTAGGAGTTCCTCAGGGTTCCGTCTTAGGTCCACTCCTCGTCTCTCTCTATACCCAATACCTTGGCACCCTTATCTCTTCCCATGGCTTTCACTATCATCTCTATGTCGATGACTCTCAAATCTATCTTTCTGCACCTGTTATCTTTCCTGATATCCAGTCTAAGATCTCACTCTGCCTCTCTGACACTGCTGCCTGGATGTCCCACTGCTGCTTAAAACTGAACATGGCCAAAACTGAGCTTCTTATCTTTCCCCCGAATGCTTCCCCTCCTCTTTCCCCTTTCTCTCTATCTGTTGATAACTCTGTACTCCTCCCTGTTTCTTCAGCACGTAACCTTGGTGTTATCTTCGATTCCTCTCTCTCTTTCTCTTCACATATCCAGCTCATTGCTAAAACTTGTCGTTTCTTTCTATACAATATTTCCAAAATTAGCCCCTTCCTCTCTGTTGACACCACTAAATTGATTGTCCACTCCTTAATCACCTCCCATCTTGATTATTGTAACGTTCTCCTTGCCGGCCTCCCTGCAAGCCACCGCTTTCCTCTTCAATCAATTCAACACTCCGCTGCTCGACTCATTTTCCGCCAGTCTCGCATTTCCCACATCACTCCTCTCCTCATGTCGCTTCATTGGCTTCCCATTCGTCTCCGTATCCAATTTAAACTTCTCCTCCTGACCTATAAATGTATTCACTCTTCTGCCCCCCCAGTACCTTTCATCTCTCATCTCTCCTTACACCCCCTCTCGGTTGCTTCGCTCTTCTAACAGTCTTTGTTTATCTGTGCCCTTTGCTCATACTGCCAATTCCAGACTTCACTCCTTCCAACTGGCAGCACCCTTTGCTTTGAATAGTCTTCCTATCTCTGTGCGCCAGGCGTCCTCCCTGGCCATTTTCAAGTCCAGACTAAAATCCCACCTCTTCACTATTGCTTTCCATTCCTGTCTTACCCTATCTTGATCTCTCTATCAATATTTGCTTACTTTGTCCTGTAAATTTTTGTTATTTGTATTATGTAACTTATTTTGTTTTCTGTCTTATTAGATTGTGAGCTCTGATGAGCAGGGCCTGTCTCTCTTCTATGTTTGAAAACCAGTACTAATGCGTAACTATAGGGAACTGCTTTATAGCTAGGTTCAAACTTGTATGAATTATTAAGCCTACCTTTTGGCTTTGAAAGGGAAGGAACTCTCCACTCTGCAGGTTTAGACTGGTTCTCAAACACAGCTGGTGTTTGCTTGCCTCCCAGCCTATTAACTTTCCCCTCAGATGTACCGGTATTCTCCCACCAGCCTGTCTCTCTCTTAGGAGCGTATGAGCTTTGCCAAGCCTGCCCTCAGGAAGATTCTTCTCTCTCCTGCCTTTGCCAGACAACCCCTGTCCTGGGTTGCTTCCTTCTGGCCTCAGGAATATGGCTCCCTTGGTTCTCACTCCTCCTTGACTCCTTTTAGTCAGCGTGCTCCTTTGCTGGCTTCCTTTCTGGCTCTCTTCCCAGTTCCTCCTCTGGCTCTGCATCTGCTTCCAGTTCCCCCTCTGGCTCTCCCTTGGGCTCTGCTTGCTCCAAACTAATGACCAGTTTTTATCATTGTAACTCTCAGGGCTTAGCTGTGCCCTGCCCTGAAACAGGTGAAGCTCATTACCTCTTGAGCTAGGGAATACGTCACTGCAGGGGCGTGTCTTTCTAGCTCGTGACTCTCTTTGTTTACTTCTGCTTTGCAAACACTGAGCCATGTGCTCAGACTGCCTGTCGGTTTCTGAAAGCACATCCTCATCTTGCCCTATCTTTATAGGCTCTGAAGGGACTTCTTCATGACAATACATAAAAACATAAACAAACATTAAATACGTATATTGCACCGTATAAGGCACCTTACAAGGCACCGTACAAGGCACCTTATAAGGCACCTTACAAGGCACCGTATAAGGCACCTTATAAGGCACCTTATAAGGAACCTTACAAGGTGCCTTACAAGGCGCCTTGTAACGCACGTTAGTCTAAGGTGCCTTGTAAGATGCGTTAGCGGATATGGCTTGCTGTAACGATGCACCGCCCATGCCTTTATATGGGCATCTGTATCTTTACCGCGGAACCTAATGCGAGTGACAGTTTAGTAAACATACCCCATAGGTTCCACAATGCTTGTCCTGGGGTAAGCAGTAGATTTCTCGGGTCCTCTTTAATAATGGTTTATGGACTTTTCCTCCAGGAACTTGTCCAAACCTTTTTTAAACCCAGTTACACTAACAGCTTTTACAACATTCTCTGGTAACGAATTCCAGAGTTTGATTACACGTGGATTGCAAACTTTCATCTCTTGCCCTTTCAGGAAACCTGGCTAGCATTGCCTTCATGGCTAAGGTACAAGGGCTTGAAGATCTCACAACTTCATTTTTGGTACTCCAGCTAGTGAAGAGTTATATGAGGTCTAGGGTGGCTTTGAGGACGAGGGCTCTGTATCAACTCATTGGGCACAATATTCTCTGTGCCCGCAGTGTGTGCGTCTTCTTTTGAGGTATGCCTATTTAAGACAGCATTTTCGTTAGCTTTTCTCACTGTATTACGTGTTTGTGAATTGGTGGCTAGTGCTAAGAACGCTAGTGGGAAGTTGGGCTTGTTACGGGATGATGTGCTGGTGCTAGAGAGGGAAGTGAACTTGTACATAAGGCATAACAAAATGGATCAGTTTAGTTGAGATTCATGGGTGTGTCTCCAACAGGTCCCTGGGCTTGCATCCTGTCTTGTTATGTGTGCTTGGGCATTTCTCAGTGTGAGGTCACAAGGTGGCTTGTTTTGGCTCTGCCACAAAGGCCAAGATCTTTTAACTAGGCTTCAGTTCATTTCAGTCCTTAAATGCAACTTGGCAGCTGCAGGCTTTTCCCTGGAGCAGTTTGGAATACATTTGTTCCGGATTGGGGCAGCGACTTTTGTGACCTCTCTGTGCAGGTGATTCAGTGCGTGGACTACTGGCATTCAAATACTTACAAACATTATGTTTGCTAATTGGGTGGTGGCTGGAGCCTCTTCCCATGTTATTTGTATTTCTGTATTGTGTGCCGCTGTTTTGAGGAAGCTTGAATACTTAGTCTGGATGTGTGGTCACTCCTTCATCTTTTGGACTTTATAGCAGCGGATGCCAGATGGGGATTGAATTTGGGCCTGGTGACACATGGGGTCCTTCTGCATGTATCAGGGGTTCTCAAACCTGTCCTCGGGACCCACCTAGCCAGTCGGGTTTTCAGGATAACCACAATGAATATGCATGGGAGAGATTTGCATATAATGGAGGCAGTGTATGCAAATCTCTCTCATACATATTCATTGTGGTTATCTTGAAAACCCGACTGGCTAGGTGGGTCCCGAGGACAGGGTTGAGAACCCCTGGATGGACCAGCAGGCATGAGTTGGTCTCAGCTCCTTCCTATGTTGTTAGAGGCTCATCAGTATAATCATACACAATTTATTTTTATTCACTTAGGAGGAAATGATCTTTATGAGATTAAGGGAGTTGACCTTATCCGACAAATGAAGCATGATATTTTTCTTGATGCCTTGTTATTTTCCTTCTGTGACTTTCATCTGGTCACGGATCATTCCCTGGAGACTGTGGCAAGGTGCTGTCAAGCAAAAGGCAGTGTAATGCTTACGTAAACGGATGAATGCTGAGCTATCCACGTTTATTGTGCTCATGAAAGGACAGGTGCTGGATCATGAATTGATTTCAGTTGACCGTCCAGGTTTATACTATGCAGATGGGGTACATTTGTTGGATATAGGTCAGGATATTTTTAGTAGTAGTGTCCAGGATGTTTTAGAAGGGTGTGGTAAGGCATTCATGGATGCAGCTCGGGATGGGGGAGGTGGTGACATGCAAGTTGCAATCTCAACCTGTAGCCAAAAGGAAGTTTAGAAACCTCTCCCTTCAGTTAATTCATCCCCGAAGGGGGTGTGGTAAAAGCTATGGGAGTAATGGACTGTAGCTTTCCATAACATGCACATCACCACCATGTGTGGCACAAGCCTTAAGGGAAAACTCCTGCATACTACAAATAGGCCTCAGCCTGGCACTACAGCAGGCTGGGGGAGAGGGGGTGCTAATAATTTATTGATGTGAGTACAAGGCTAGGATGTTACTGTATAGCCCAGAATGTTAATAATTGTGATTCAAGCACTGTTGAGATGTTTTTTGAGTTTTAATTGAGTGTTGATGAATAAAGCTGCGGCCATGTGTTTTGCCAGAATACCTTTTGCCTGTAGTGGTTTATTGCCATGACAAGTTTGGGTTTGATTGGATGGTGGTGATGCCTATGTTATCGTTACTGTTGCCAGATCAGTCCAATAAGGCAAAGAAAATGCCAAACAAACTGCCTCCTAAGAGATCTGTACCAGAGAACAAGATGGCAAGGCTGAAAGATGTGTGATGGAAGAGGCAGTGCAGGAGGCCTCATATCCATCCCTGCCACCTGAAATGATTTCTGCAATGAAAGACGTTATACAAACACTATTCTTACAAATTAGTACCTGCTTGGATGAGTGGTTGGGGATCATAGTCATTAAAGTGGCCCTGCTGGTAACAACTGTGAAAGAAACTATGGCATAAGGAGAGGACGTTGAGGAGAGACTGGGAGACATGGGCGACTCACGTATGTTTACTGCACAGGAAGTAGACAAGCTGGAGCAAGTCCTTTAAAGCACCCCAGGAGCAGTAAGATAACCTGCACAATAGACTTGTCAGAGACAGGTGAAGGCTAAGATTCTACTGGTCAACATTGAAATCGTTACTGACTTTAAAAGGCCCTAATCTGTAGTATCTTGATGAGCTGAACACGAATATAACATTAAAAAAAATGATTGGCTCTTGTTTTGAAGATATTGCATGTAGTTCATTTTTGACGTTTCACCTTGTAAATTTATCCAGTAGGACATCAACAACATCCCAAACAAGCCTTGAATGATGTAATATTGCATCACATTGCATAATACCAGCATGCACACATCATCCAGAGTTGATTGCATCATTTTCTGATGCAATGCAATACTACTGCCAGACGGCTGCTGAAGCCATCTGACGTCAGCAGTGTACTATATGCAGTCGGAAAGGTTGAGCATTTAAAATATTTCAGACTGTGTGCGAGACAGTTTAAGCTACTGTTACATGTAACTTTTATTAATCATATAATTTTAGCCATTTAGGTACAATACAGAACAGTAATGCCTTGAAAGTGCGTTAATACCGTTGACAATTTTTGCTACATTTGCTACATTGTGGGGAAGTGACAATTGCCAACCAGAAGAAAAGTATCACTTCTCAACTGAAGAACGCATATCATCTTTACTTCGGATGCAAGATTGGTGACCAAGACAAGCCTTGGGCCCCGCATATATGCTGCGCTACATGTACAACACAGCTTTCACAGTGGTTGAATTGCAAAAGACCATCAATGTCGTTTGCAGTCCCCATGGTGTGGAGAGAGCCAAGCAACCACATAAATGACTGTTACTTCTGCTTGGTTCCTTCTCTTTCCAGCAGAATAACGAAGCAAAAGAAGTCAAGCATAGTCTATCCAAACATTCCGTCTGCATTGAGACCAGTTCCACATGGTGAGGGACTTCCTATTCCAGAACCTCCATCAGAATATTCTCTTGATTCATCTGAGGAGGACAAGGATGAGCCAACCTGTTCTTCTCCTGGTCCGTCAGCATGCAGTGACCCAGATTTTCACTGGGATGCATATCAACTCCACACAGAATAACACAGGAAGAACTAAATGACCTGGTTCATGATTTGGACTTATGCAAGAACAAGGCAGAATTGCTAGGATCAAGACTCCAACAATGGAATCTTCTAGAAGAAGATGTCAACATTACTTCATATCACAAAATCCTGCTACCACCCCTTCACGTTAAACTAGGTTTGATGAAAAACTTTGTGAAAGCCATGGACCGCACTTCGCCAGCTTTCCGATACCTGCATGAAAAATTCCCTCGACTCAGCGAAGCAAAGATTAAAGAGGGAGTTTTTGTGGGTCCTCAGATTCGAGAGCTCTTCAAAGAAAACCGGTTCAACAACTTGCTGCAGGGTGATGCGAAACAAGCATGGAATGCTTTTCGCCTAGTGTCAACAAACTTTCTCGGGAATGTTAAGGCAGAAAACTACAAGGAACTAGTAGAAGACATGCTGATGCAGTATCAGAAACTTGGCTGCAATATGTCTCTAAAGATCCATTTCCTTGATTCCCATCTCGATTTCTTTCCTGACAACTGTGGTATGGTTAGTGATGAACAGGGCGAACGTTTTCACCAGGATATCGCAACGATGGAGCAAAGATACCAAGGAAAATGGTCCACTACAATGCTGGCTGACTACTGCTGGACACTCCCCAGAGAAGCTCCCGAACAGCTGTATAAGAGACAGGCGAAAAATCTAAGAAGTATTCTATGACTTGGTTTTTTACAGGTATTAACCGAAGGCCTATTATATTTACTATTGACATGCATTTCGTGATGTAAACATTAATTCTTGTAGATTACAAAATAAACTAGAGCCAACTTTGCAATTTCACTGTCATATTCGTGTTCAGCATATAAAAATTGATAAGACATGACTATTTTTATTTCAGTAACATGACTTTTGTAAAAATTTGTTGACCAGTGTTCTATTAGTTTTTTCTGCCGAATGGTTATCTCAGATGTTGTAATTCATACCAGTAGTAGGAGTGTTCATGATTGACAGGGCTCATTGGGCCCTCAGCTCCTGCTGAAGAAAGGAGGTCACCAATGGAAGGATATTCTCCATTTCTACTACTTCGCTAATAAAAACTTGTATCCTGGCAGCAGCTAGGACAGCAGGCACACTTGTCTACCAGGGCGCTAGCATATATATTTTACAGGATTTTTCTGCTGAAGTAGACTGGAATTCAAAGAAGGTGAAAAAGTACTTGCAAATGTGGCATGGTGTACACCATGCTCTATCCAGCCATGCTTAAGATCATGGCAAATGGTATAACTAAAGTTTTGGAGATTTTCAGTTAGGTTGAGTCTTTCCTGAGATTGTTTGTGGATTCAATCCAGAGTGCCAAGGACTAGGCCTCTCTCTCAGTCTCTCAGAAAAAAGGATGTTTATATTTGGAAGTATGGCCTGTGGGGACGCATGCTGGTATCTCTGTTGGAAGTGTGGCATCCCTCCAAACTGGTCTCTATATTCTTTATCCTCTGTATGTATCTTATTTTTTTTTCTATGTTATTTAGTTTGTTCCCTTTTTGGTTTGTTTGTTTTCTGGGTTTGGTTGATCATCTCTTTTGACCCCCTCAGTTTCCTGTCTGGAGATCTGTTGCTTCTGTAATGCTATTTTTTATTTTTGTGCTTTGCTTCATGGGTCGTTTCTTTTCTGCTTGTCTTATTATACTTGGTTACTGGCTAGTTCTGGAATCCTGCTCTGGCTCTCAATGCCTATGATTTCAGGAGTTACACTGGGAGAGTGAATTGGTTGGTTGTGTGGGTGTATGTGGTCTTGTTCCCTATCCAGCTTCAGATAGCCCTTGATTACTTAGGAAAGTGCTGTGTGTGGCCTGGTTTCCTGTTCCAGATGGGTGAATTCTCATCCAAGAACAGACATGTGGTTGGAAGATGTGAAAGACTGGCCTATCGCTCAGACTTGATTTGGCCCTGACAGTGTCTGCGCTGGGAATGAGGACAGCATCGCTTATGTTTGTATTATCGAAGGGCATCTGTAGAACTGTGTTTAGCCTTATTTGTTCATCTCATTTGGGACTCTAAGGGGCCCAAATACTACTTCTGGTATTGCTTAATTGTGTTGCTGGGGACTTTTTTGTAATGAGTTTTAGGGGTCTGCTTTTAGTTCGGATTTGGATTTATCCTTGTAAGCCTTGGAGGTTGGGTCTTTGGGATGGCCAAAGTGTTTATTAAACGTCTGTGTATATGTGATGCAGGTTGGAGTCCTAAGGTTCCTCCCACTCCTAGAATACTGCATCCTTTCAGTTTGGTTGTGAATGTTGGGATGGTTTGTCTGTAATTGTGATTGAATGTTGTCTAATTTGGAATGTGTGGAACTTTATTTTAAGGAAATTTTGGGAAAAAAGAGGGATGACACCCAGGATCAGCATTTCTTTTCTTATGGGTGTAGGCCTATGTGCATTATATCACGCTGAGATTTGAGTCCTGAAGTTTTGATAGGGACTTGTTTAGAGTAGTATGTGGTTTACTGCTATAAATGGGTGCTGCTGAGTTGAAGATTATCTCACTGAATGTGCAGGGTATATCATCATCAGTAAAAAATTAGATGGATGCTTAAGTTTTTCTAAAGGAAACAAGACAGATTGCTTTATTCCAGGAGACGCACTTACCAATAAGGAACATTAGAAATTCCAGACTGATGGGGTGAGTCAAGCCATTTTTGCTTCATTTAATTCTAAAAGCTGGAGGTCCTAGTGCTAATTCATAAATCACTCTTGGTGTCTAATGATAAGATGCTCCATGACCCAGAGAGTCAACAGATCTTTCTGGCCTGTATTTCATTTACTGTTAAATTTATGCTAGTCAACGTGTAAGGGCCAAATATAGGTCAAACTCCATTTCAAAACAACCTTCACTCACAACTAGATGATTTCCCTGGAGTATAGCTCATTTTTGGTGGGGACTGGAACACATTTCATCCCAGCACAGATCCTTAGGGACCCCTCCCCACTATGATCACAATGTGGGTTTAATAACAAGATTCGGTCTCCAGGATGTTTGGCACCATCAGGACCTCCCTTTGGCAGGGACTACATATACTATTCTGCCAGGTTTAACTTTTATAGTCACATAGACTTTTTTTCTCTGTTTGTCTCCTATGTAGTTTGATATCAAAGACTGTGATATTTTGTTCTCTACTATCTCAGGTTATCACCCAATTTCAATTCCTTATTCTCTTCTTGGCTTGGAGATGGAACATTTTTTTACAGACAAGGAAGACTTCTCTAAGTTTATGGCTGATACAATATCTGACTTCTAATAATGCATTCTACAGAGGCGTATTCCCTGATTTTACTGTGGGGAAAATTTAAAGCAGTATAAGAACATAAGAACATAAAAACTGTCATACTGGGTCGGACCAAGGTCCATCAAACCCAGTATCCTATTTCCAACAGTGGCCAATACAGGTCACAAGTGGCTTGCAGGTTCACAAAAAGGTACATAGATTCCACAGTGCTTGTCCCGAAGTAAGCAGTGGATTTCCTCTTTACTAATGCTTTATGGACCTTCCCTGTAGGAACTTGTCCAAACCTTTTTTAAACCCGGCTACACTAACAGCTTTACTACATCCTCCAGTAATGAATTCCAGAGTTTGATTACGTGCTCAGTGAAAACAAATTTTCTCTTATTGGTCTTAAATGGGTTATATTGTACTTCATTGCATGTCCCCCTAGTCTTTCTACTTTTTAATGGAATAAACAACCAATCTACATTTATCCCATTCTACTCCATTCATTAATTTATAGATCTCTATCATATTTCCCCTCAGCCATCTTGGATCCAATTTCAAGAGCCTTAACTGTTTAAGTCTTTTCTCATAGGGGTATCCTTCCATCCCTTTTATCATTTTGGTGGCTCTTCTCTGTACCTTTTCTAATTCTGCTATATGCTTTTTAAGATATGGCGATCAGAATTGCACACAATATTCAAGGTGTGGTCATACTATGGAATGATAAAGAGGCATTATAATATTTATTCTCCATTCCTTTTCTTATGATTCCTAGCATTCTCTTTGCTTTCTTGATCACCACTGCATACTGGGCAGAGGGTTTCAATGTATTGAGGGATAATGTAATTGCTTATGCGCACAATCTAAAGAAGAAATGGAAACAGAGGCAGTAACAATTAGAGCAAAAGATTTTGCAGCTGGAGATAAAGCATAAGGTCAAAAGGTCAATAAGCTTATATAAACCACCCAGATACTTTTGCATCTTGGGCAGCATAGCAAGTCTTCAATAGGCATAGAGATCTGTTTTATTTATTTAGTAGGTTTTCTATACCGCTTTTTAATCAAAGCAGTTTTAGGTGAGGGAGGAGCATAAGTCTCTTCAGGTAGAGGGTATTGAGTATTCTTGGCATTTTTCATTGCAGAGATTTTACAAGCATGGGGACAAAGCTGCTAATCTCCTCACCAAGACCCTACAAAAAAGAAGGCCATGAATCCATGTTCATAAGATAACGGATGTTACATCTCATCAGCTATCTCTACTGCTTTTAAAAATTACTTTGAGTGTTTATACTTTCCTGAAGGGGGCTTGTTTTCCCTCTTTTGTTGGTTCCTTTCTAGATGGAATAAACCCTTCCCCCCCTGAGCAAAGAACAGAGGGTAAGCTGGCAGCTCTGATAACACCTCAGGAGCTCTGTAAAGCTGTGATGGGTCTTCCTTCAGGGAAGTGTCCAGATCCTGCTGGGTATTATAGCGTGGTATAACAAATTTCTTCTCCAGTTGTCTCCAATGCTGATCAAACTATTTGAGTCTACGCACTCCTTCGCCTCTGTGGGTAATTTGTTGGATGCAATTATTATACTACTTCATAAAAAGGTAAGGACACCCTTGAATGCAGTTCCTATTGGCCTATATCCTTGATCAATTGTGATATGAAAATATTGGCCAAGATTTTACAATTGCAGCTAGAAAATATTCTTCCACAGTTAATTCACCCTGATCAAGGCCTGGTCTTCTAGAGCCAACACGAGATGGCTGTTCAATATTCTCAACTGGGATAACCATAAAAAGGTCTCTGATTCTCTCTCTAGACAATGAGAAGACATTTGACAAGGTCTCTTGATCTTATATGTTTTCTATGTGAAGAGATTTCCCCCCTCATTTGTTGCGTGGATCAAGATTTTGTATCTCGATCCTAAGGCTAGGGTGGTGGCTACTGGTTCTTTTTGGCCCCTTTCTCCACCAGTAGGTATAATCAACAAGGATGACCATTGTCCCCATTGCTGTTTAATTTAGCTATAGAACTGAAGGCTCAAATTTTTTGGCAGCATACCTATATCAGAAACCCCACAATAGGTGGGATGCCACATAAAATATCACAATATGCAGACAACATATTGTCATATGTTTTCCATCCTGAAGTGTCAGACCCAGTAATACTAGATTTACTTGCTTAATATAATGTGGTTTCTGATTATAAGATTAATACTAATAAATCTGAAGTATTTCCTCTGGACTCAGAATATCAGATTCAGCCCTGTCTTGCTCAATTCAAATACTAGGCCAGGAGTTTGTAATATTTGAGCCCAGTGATATCTCACCAATTTTATGACCTGTTTAAGGTTAATTACCATCCCCCCCCCCCAGGTATTTGGCAGATTATCACTGATTTGTAATCTTGGAATAATCTCCCTGTGGTATGGTCTGAGAGGATTGTTGTTAAGTGCCGTCAAGCTGATATTGATTCCTGGTGACCCTATCGATAGTTGTCCATGTTGTGACTATCCAAGAGGTTTAAGATGCTTAAAAAAAACGTGCATCCAGGCTACTTTACCTGTTCCCTGTGTGGTACCCATGACAATATTCCAAGAACTTAATAATAAGCTTTGTAGCTATACTTAGAAACATGATTTCTTGTGCCTTCTTACGGGGGTCTAGGACAACTCAGCACGGCCAACTCAGAGCAGGCCAACTCAGAGCAGGCCAACTTAGTGTGCCACACTGAGCTGTCATAGACCCATTACTGGTCACATATATGAGGTGAAATTTGGAAATGTCAAATAGTAAAACATCCAAAAACATTTTATTAAGCTATCTGATAATTTCTGATTTGTCAAATGAAATCTGAAATGTCCAAAGTGTAATAGGGAAACATCAAAAAAGATTTTGTTATGCTAGCCGATAATTACGAACTATGGCACACATAGGGGTATGTTTACTAAACCGTCCTAATGTTACCGGCGCTAGTTGCAGCGATAATGTGAAGAATGCCATATAAGGAGTGGGCTTTCCAGTCCTAAGGTAGCAAGAATCTGTATCGCACGATAGTGGGCGCCATGGCATGTTAACGTGCGTTAACCCTAAGTACATGCCAGCGCAGTGTTAGAAGCTATAACGATGTAGCCTACTGGTTACTGCAATGACTGTGAAAGCAGAGGTCATGGGTTCAATCCTGCAGTGGTGTAATCTCAAAAGGCTATCTGAGGCATTTTCTTTTAATTTAAATCAGTGCTGCCAGCAAAAAACACCCTCACAGTGCGGTAACCTAAGGTGCCCTATAAGGTGCCCCATAGGTCACATTATAAAGTGCCCTGTCTGCCAAGGCATCCTATAATGTGCCCTATAGGGCGCCAATTAGGCACCTTAGGCTACAGCACTGTGAGGGTGTTTCTGCTGGCAGCGCTGATTTAAATTAAAAGAAAATGCCTCAGACAGCCTTTTTAGATTACACCACTGTGGGATCAAACCCATGACCTCTGCCTCCACAGTCATTGAAGTAACCAGTAGGCTACATCTCTATAACTGCTACTACACTGCTGGCTGGCTACAGAAAGACTGCAGGTCACCACACAAACTGTCTGCTGTGGTTCACAGGATAGGGTAAACCCACCCGTACCCATGATGCACTGCACATGCAGATCAGCAGTCTACATCTGATCACATAATGGGGTATGCACCCCCACAGCACCTAGGCCTGGTAGGGGGAACTGACCGTGTGTGTTACTGGCACAGAGTAGCTACAGACTGTGACATTGTGCGGGTCCTGTGCTCACCCTGAGGGTGAGGTGGGGCACCCAGCACCAGGTCCGCAGCACCTGGCTTGGCTGAGATAGGCTATGCTGCAGGTCCCCATCAGTGCCAGTGTGTGATAGGTAGTCCTTGCAGACACACCTAGGATACACCTGTGTCCAGCTGTATTTACCAGTAATGTCTAGCCCTTGTGGGCTTTGATGCACCCAGAATAGTGCATATCCTGTGTGGGTGCCATGGTCACATGTTATAGGTGAACAGGGGTGTTTGGACTGAAAAGTGGATTATGTAGCACCACCCAACCCACCCTCTGTGGCTCAAGGTGGGGGGGGGGGCAGGATCTCTCACCAACAGATCACATTGTACATCTCTACAATGGTGGCAGTAGAGAGGACCATCAACCCCAGTCCTACTGGGGAACAGGCACCCTACAAGGCAGTCGATGCAGATATGTACACATCACATAAGGCAATGGCAGACAGGCAGAACGCTGGAGCAGCTCAGTTGGCCCCCACCACTATCTGACATTCAACAGCAGAGGGCACAGTCAGTCTCCACCCACTGCACCCTGAAAGGTGTTCCAGCCATACACATGCTAACTGCAGACAGTCTGCTAGCTAGTACATAGTGCATGTTCCTAGAGGAACTGTGTGCACCCAAAAATGGGATGTGAGCACACACACCAAGCAGGTATGTCAGTGATTGGGCCACAGAAAAGAGAACTCATAAATATCACTTGAGAGAAATGCTGCATAGCACTATGGGGGAACCTAACCATGCCGTGGTCACTGCTCAGTCAGGATGAGAGTAACCTCCCAGCTTGACATGCTGTGGCCACCCTGTCCATGCAGGTGGTGGTCGGGCACTACAATGTCCCTGCCATTGCCCTATACCCTGTGCAGATGCATCCTGCCCAGGCCACCCTGTCCGGACCATACCCACAGCACCTTGCTCCTCATTATGCACATTGGCAGGCTAACACTGGAAACAGTGTAAGCAGTGTGGGCTCAGTAAGGTGTGGGCAGCCACAACACACTGGATAGACATACACTCCCACACCTATGCTAGCATTGTGCAAATATGGAGGTTTGTGGCAGCCCTGGCCGCCTCACCAGTCCTGGGCACAGTGTGGGCATTGCTATGGTACGCAATACTGTTGGGGTCACTCCCCGGGGTGGTAAACACTGTCAGAAGCAATAACTGAAACACACTCCACAGATATCAGAAAGGTTGCTATGATGAATCTCTATCAACAAATCGTGTTTAACTTAGGATTTGTTAGCTGACATTAATCATAGCAACCTTTTGATATATATGGAACGTGTTCCCAAGTTTAGGACGGCATTGCTAAGGTATGCAGGTGCCAGTATTGGGAGATGCTGCTCCGCACAGGGCCCAACAGCCTGACTCTCCATGAGGCTTTGGGTGTGGGTGTTTCTGCTCCTGTTGGCCGCTGCTCTAGGGCAGAGGTTCCCAACTCCGGTCCTGGTGGGCCAAACACTGTTCAGGTTTTCATGCTGTCCCTAATGAATATGTATGAGATACATTTGCATACAATGGGGGCGATGCATACAAATGCAGCACAGGCATATTTATTAGGGACAGCATGAAACTGAATGATGTTTGGCCCTCCAGGACTGCAGTCGGGAAACTCTGCTCTAGGGATTGCACATGTTTATGGTGTCTGTGCTCTGTAGGGTAAAATATAGGCGTTTCAGGCATGTTTAATTTATCTGCAATAAAGGTTCCATCTTTATTACCATGGTTTAGTACTGGGTAAAACATGGGGACAAGGTTGGCAGGAGCCACAGCTGGGACCTGAACTTGTGACCTTCTGCCCCTGTACACACTAGCTGTGTGTACTGCACCAAACTGTTGCCACGGGGTAGATCATTCCCTGGGGATACCATGACTGTTTGTCAGACAGACCTTGTCTGTTGCAGTACATGGCACCCACCTAAATGGGGCTTGGCCGTGGTCTGCTGTGGGCAGATGCCACTGCCCCCTCTGCCACCAGCACCCCTCCGCCAACATGCTGACATGTCCTTATGGTGGTGCGCAGTCCCAGGCCATCCAGTGTGCCGGTAGGCAGCTGCCTATGGTGTGGGTTATTGGGTACTGGTGCCTACATGGACATGCGCACTTTCCCCCAGCACCGCCTGCCAATGTTATGTGCCCTTGGGGGTACCTGCTGGGTAATATCCCCTGTGACACTGTGGGACACACACTTGTGCCCATGTTGGACCCTCATCAGTTGTTGTCTTGCTGCTTTACAGTTTCGGCATTCCTAGGTGCCACCTAGGCATCTGCCTAGTCTGCACTGTGCCCCAGCTGGACCACAGCATGTGCCGCCTGCAGCCCCCTGTATCCCATTTACAGCATCAGTACAGTTGCCGTTTCCTATGTGTCCACTCTGCTGTTGCTGCACATGTGCACGCCATAACAAACCTTCCCAATATAAATGACAACAACCCTGATCACCGCTATTTCAATGTGGGATCATTCACTTTGTAGGGGGACAGAGCATAGACCCTTCCAAACATGATATCTTCCTTTTTACACTTTGTCAGTAGTGTTGCTTTATGTTTATCATTAATGTCACTATTGGCCAGCTTGGTTATTGGGATTTCAAATGTGGTTCTGATCATTTTATATGTTTATTTGCCTTTTTGGTTCCTGCACATGTATCACTACTATCACTTTTCTAGGTTTCCCTGCCTTTGCTATACATTGCTGACTGAAATGGTTTCTCTATCCTGCAAATGTGCCTAGCGCGAGGTTTTCACTGGCGCTAGTTTTCAGAGCTTTATTTCACAGTGTTAGTGTGCATGGATCCACTCCCCGCCAACTCTCTGCCCATTGACCCCTTCTCTCCGCCCCTGGGGAGCCTTACTCCACCATCTGGGGTGCCTTTCTCCTCCCTCTACGCACCTCACCTCCGCTGCCAACGTTATCGCGTGATGCGTGATAATTATCGCGCCATAACGTTTGTCAGACGGCTGCCTAGGGTGAGAACTTACACAATCTTGATGATGCATATATTCATATGATTCTTGCAAGGTATTGTGGGTAATGTAGTTCATTCACTCCCAAACACAGCTGAAGACAATAATTGAGTTGTGAAACCAAGTGGTAAAGCCAATAAAATTCTTCTTTTATTGATGGGGTTTAGTTCACCCAGCACAAATATGCTTGGTAGCAATATAAATGAGGATACTTGCTTGCAGTGTTTAAATGGATAACATAAAGTCACAAAGCAAACCAGAAAACAACCTTCAGCTTGTCAGGCAATTAGCTAATGTTTTCTTAGCAAATAATTACCAAATAAAAAGGCACAAAGAAATGAATAAACTTTGCTTGTTAGGTTAACTTCTGCTTATTTTCCACGCAGATCCAGCAGTGATTATCCCTGGCTCACACACACAATCAGGTGCAGCTTTAATTACTATCAATTGACCAGCTGAAACCCTTTAGCTGGCTGGCTGCTACTGTGTGAACCCAAATCCTGCTTTAAGAGCTGTTTGCAGTGGAAATAAAGAACAAAGTTAGGTTTCTTTGTGATGGCTGAGGTGTGTTTGCTCACAGAAAGCTAGCAATAGCATTTAGATAGAGAACAGTCCATGTAATGAATAGTTTCATCTGCTGTATCTCCCCCTTCATCAATCAGCATAGGGTCACTATCATACATTGGCACAGACAAGTCTTTCATTAAGGCACTATCATGAGAATGCTTATTCCCTTGCTGCCATTCACTATTATGGATAGGGTCTGGATCAGTGTTCATACCTGAGCCTCTCCTGCTATCATAATTCCTCTCTGTATAGCCTGGCCAGTATGTAATCCAATTCTGATGTCCAGCCTTCCAATCTTGATCCCTGGACACTGGATCTTTCCTCACATACCTTCTGGCATAGGTCTGAAAGTCCCTTCCACGTGCAGTCTTCTCTCTCCTAGGTAGCCACTGGTGATTCCTATCTCTGCCATTCCATTCCTCTGGCTGACTCCAGTCCAATGGACTCTGCTGGCACTTGGAATACCTCCCAGTATGGGTACTGCCTTGGACTCTCCCAAACCTGCCAATGGCCTTTCTTCTCTTCCTTCCAGAGAGTTTCCTTCTCTCTCTATCCGCTTGGCTTGGCTTCTGCTTCTCCAGGTGATGCTGGTGCTTGTAGCCGTTGCTGTAGCTGTCTCCCTTCCTGAAGCTCTTTCTGTAGCTGTTATCTGTAGAATAAGTTCTATTCTTATCCTGTCCTAATGTGTGCTCCTCCCTAACACAGCGCAGCTGTGTTGAATCAGGCCCTGCCCTTTGAGATGAGTGCTTAGGGATTACCTCATAGCTCTCTTGATTGCACACACATTTTCTCACTTCAGCCCCTCTCATGGCTGCTGGAAACCTGGTGCATTCTGGGACTGGTAGTCTTTTATGTGAAAACTCTGTTTCCTTACTTCTACCAGAACTGACAGGTTGCTTGTTCAGAGTCACATCATCTTTTCTATAGCTCCTACCTGAGCTATGATAAGCTTCCTTATCACACGTTATATCACACGATAATGTCACCGTTGCTACGTTAAAACAGTTTAGTAAACATACCCCATAGGGTATCTAGTGCCATAATATGGCACAATCTTTTAAATACGTTGATCAGCTTTGCGGTATTTCCTCAACTTGGCTGGAGGACTGTGGCCTGAAACGAGCTGTTCATAATAGGCATCTCTGCCCTTCTGCACCTTTCTGAGGCCATCACTGAACTTCCAGATCGTGGCAAGGCACATTCCAAGTTTGGCTTGGTGGCAATGAAGAGCAGCTTCAGAATGGCTGTTAGTGCGATCCTCGGCACTCAGTGTTCTATAAAACAGATTCCACATAGATGGAGGAAACAGAGGAGATCATCTATCATTTCCTCTCCTATCTGGGCGACCGATGTAACCTCAAACCAGTTGAGCAGAGGATGAAGTTCTTCAGACAGGTGTCCTTCCAGAGCAGCAAAATAATCTCCCAAGTCCGCAATCATTTTGGTTTTAAGGGTCAACTGTGTGCATGTCGCATTCTGGAACAGCACCTATTGATGCCAAATGCTTTCTCATGTTCTGAACCAGGTGGAAGAAGCAGCCTTTTAAAGTTCGCCCTTAAAGCGAAAATGGTTGTGGCCTTAGCATTTGTGCCTGTCCCAGACTTGGGAGACTGCTTATCACACTCACACTGTTGATATTTGAACGAGGCAAAGACCCAAACCATGAGGATCTGCAGAGCTTTCATTATCCCCTACTATTACTGGTCAGATAATTCCCCTTGTGTTCTCACTTAGGATCCCTGGCTGCCACACGGAGACTCAACTGACCTTTGATAAGCAGATTTCAGTGCTTCTACAGACTTGCTATTGGAATCTCAAATGCATATGCGTAGTAAGTCCCCCATCTCCATAAATCAGCCCTCGTTACTCCTGCTTTGGTCCTCATAATGAGCCATCTCAACTACTGTAACAGCCTCTATAATGGCTTGACGTTGCCTGCAGTTAGGCATCTACAGAATATAGAAACATAGAAACATGACAGCAGAAAAAGTCCATATGGCCTATCTAGTCTGCCCTTCCATATCAACTACTACAGTAGTCCCCAATATACAAAATGCTCCTATCAGATTGCTCATACATTCATGCATGTATGACCATGTCACTCCTTTATTTAAAGAACACCATTGACTGCCAATTAGCTATAAGATACAATTCAAACTCTTGGTCATGACATTTTGTGCATCTACTCTGGTCTCAGAATGAGAATTTGTTAACAGTTCCCCCTCTCTCTGCAATAAGGTTAGAGGTGTCATACCATATGGCCTTTTTCTATTTGGCACTCTTTATTAAGAAATATGAATCTTCTTTATCTAAGTTTAAAATTGAACTAAAAACCAATTTATTTTCTTTAGAGGTAGTTTAGTGGTGAGGGGAGGCATTCTCAGAGTACTGCTACACTGTACCTATTCTTTGTTTTTTACTGATTTTTAAACTGATTTTTCATTTTAAAATGTTGGAACCTGCTTTTATTTGTTTAGGAAAGGCAGCTTTTTAAATTCTGTATAACAATAAATAAACAATAACAGGGATGGCCCAAGGGGGTGCGGGGCCATGTGCGGAGACTCAGTGTGGGGCCTTGTTTGCATATATATTTGCATAATGTTAACATGCACTAACTTTTAGTAAACATGCCTCTTAATGAGTGTATGGATAAAGAAAGACTATCAGATTTCTACATTACTATACTCCATGCCAACCGTCAGGCACATTAGGAAGTACTACAAACACTGCCCATTGTCACCAGCACCCCTTTTTGGCCCTGTTAGGCACCCGCCTAGGGCCGTGAGGTGTGGGTTGCCTTATTAAAGAAATAGTCAGTAGCCGTGTAATTAAGGCAAAAGAAATAATTCGGGTTTTATTCCCTGTCCCACATAGGATTCTTTATGAACAGCACAAAGGAACACAAAAGAAAAATGTTTTTTCACAGTATAGAAAATAAACTCTTCGCCAGCACAATGTATCACAGAACTCTTGCTTGCTTGGCTAACATAGGGATGTAATTTTATCAGACAGACAAAGCGTGCAATCCATGGAATCCAGTTCTATATCACCCTCCTGGTTTTCCCATTGCATCTGCTCATAGTCTGTATCTGGAGGCACATAACAATCTTTACAACTGAAATCCTCACAGCTCTTCCCTTGAATGACACTGGTTATTCTATTTGGTAAGTGCTCTATATCAGTAGGGTTCAAGAGTCCTGTGCTTGGAACTGTGTCTCTCAGGTTCCTTCTCCAATAGGGATTTTCCTCCCAACTACTAGGCTTTGCCCTGCTGGCAATGCCTGGCTTTTTCCCTTTAGCTACAACAGGGTACTTAGCTTTTGTCCCTGGGTAATGAGCTTCTCTCTCTGGGCTTTGGCTGGCTCCTCTCCAAGACTTCCACGTCTCTGTAGCCGGGTCCAAGCTGAAATCACTTTCTGAAGAAAGTCTATGTCTGCTGCCTCTTGCTACCGGGACACTTCCTTTACTTCCTGGTTCTAGCAAGGTCTGCTGATTGAGAAGACTTCCTTCCTCTTGGTTACTCACTCTCCAGTGACCGAGGCCCCCTCTGGCTTGGGAGACTCCTCTGCAGCTACAGCCTGCTCCACCCTTTGGCTTCTGCTCCTACCTTTGCTGCCTAGGCTCCAGCCCCTCCCTTTGCTCCTCTACTGGGCTTTCCCTGTAGTTTTTATGCTCCTGTTCTCTGCATGTTGTACATGCCCTTCCACTCAGGTGAGCTTGATTGGTCTTTTGGCTTTCTGCTGCGTCACCTTTGGTGAATGGAACGTTTTCTCCACTATACTTGGGCTTTTTGAAAGCTGAATATGTTTGCTGCCTATGTGTTTGTGAAGTAAGCTCTTCCTCCTTTCCTATTACCATAGGCTCTGAGCTAGCCATTTCCTCATATAACATAGGCCCTGTACTAGTTACCTCATCACACCATTTAGAACCCATAGCAAACCCACCATATCATAAAAGCACTACCAGAACTCATAAAGCACCATATCCTACCTATCAGAAGGCAACATTGCAAATATTAAACCAATACATCTGCTACTGGGGAAAGAGAACAAGTGGCACTGTCAAATAGAAACTACATAAACAGAATACCTCAGCTCGGTTACACATGCAAAACATAGACCATCACCAGACAAAGAACAAGGGGATAACAATTTAGAAATAGGAAGACAATAATTAAACTGGGAACCCCAAAAGCCAAACTTGGAATGTACAACACTGCAGAAATAAAACTATAAATTAATTTCCACTTGTACTAAACAATATGCAGACGTTAAAGACACAGATTTCCCAGAGCTGACATATTCCAGTTAATAAATTCAAAATAAAAAAGTATTTTTCTACCTTTTGTTTTTGTGCATTTTATTTTTCAGTTGCAATTGCTCCAGTCACTTTCTTCTGGTTTCTTCTTGTCTTCTGCTATCTCTCCATTGTCTGCTGTCCATTTGTCCTTTCTTCTCTCTTCTAGTTTTTTCCCATTCTCTCTCTACATCTGCTCTCTCTCTACATCTTTCTCCTTTTGCTCTTTCCTCCATCTCTTTCTTCATTTCTTTTTCATCCACTCAAATTTTACCCCTCCATCCTCGATCCCCACTTACTCTCCCAATACCCGGCCAATCGTAGATTTTTCTTCCCTCCCACACAAAATATTTTCCCCTCTCCATTTCACTCTTCCAGCCCCATCCCATTCTAGACCTTCCCCAACATCAGCTCCCTTCTAGTTCCAGCCCTACCCAGCATCCGCTCCTTTCTAGTCTCTGTATCAGCTCATTTCCAGTCCTATCTCCATCAGCCCATTTCCAATCCTAGCCCCCCCCATCAGCCCATTTCCAATCCTATCCTAGCCCTACCATTAGCCCATTTCCAGTCCTAGCTCCCCCATTCATTTCCAGTCCTATCCTAGCCCCTCCATCAGCTCATTTCCAATCCTAACCCTCCATCAGCCCATTTCCAGTCCTAGCTCCCCCCTCACTCAGCCCATTTCCAATCCAAGCCTCCCTTTGAGCCTATTTCATCCTAGCCCATTTCAATCCAAGCCCCTCCCAACAGCCCATGTCCAGTCCTATCCTAGCCCCTCCTCCAGCCCATTTTCAGTCCCAGCTCCCTCCCACTCAGCCCATTCCCAATCCAAGCCTTCCTATGCACCTATTTCTGGTCCTAGTCCCTCTATGAGTCCATTTCAATCCAAGCCCCACCACCAGCCCATGTCCAGTCCTATCCTAGCCCCTCCCCCAGCCTATTTCCAGTCCTAGCTCCCCCCACTCAGCCCATTTCCAGTCCAAGCCCCCCTCCCCATCAGCTATTTCCAGTTCAAGCCCCCCCTCCACTCAGCCCATTTCCAGTCCTAGCTCCCCACCACTCAGCCCATTTCCAGTCTAAGTCCCCCCTCCCCATCAGCTATTTCCAGTTCAAGCCCCCCTCCACTCAGCCCATTTCTAGTCCTCGCTCCCCCCAGCCCATTTACAGTATAAGCCCCCTCCCCATCAGCTATTTCCAGTTCAAGCCCCCCTCCACTCAGCCCATTTATAGTCCTAGCTTCCCCCCACAGCCCATTTCCAGTACAAGCCCCCCTCCCCTCCCGAAGAGCCCCGCGACTACCTAAAATGCTTTAGAGGGAGCCGGAGAGGCTCCAGCTCACCTCTAACAGCTGCTGAAGTGAAGCATGTCTTTTTCCTTCACTTCGGCAGCTGTACTGAAGTTTAGAACACTGCCACACTGAGGTCAAAGGGGACTTCCTGTTCCCGGCACTCAGCACGGCAGCGTTTTAAACTTCAATATAGCTGCCGAAGTGAAGGAAAAAGACACGCTTCACTTCGGCAGCTGTAAGAAGTGAGCCGGGGCCTCTCCGGCTCCCTCTCAAGCTGCCCTGCCTGCCATTCAGTGCGGTATGTTGTTGGTGCGGGGTCCCCTGAAGAGTGGGGCCCTGTGCGACAACATTCTCGCACAATGGACAGGCTGGCTGTGAACAATAAACAATATAAGCAAACAGCATGCCATTTAGCATGTGCTAAGTGGCTCAGTCTTTTGACTGTGTAAACCTTGAGAAACTCTAGGCCACATTAAGAAGCATGGGTTTATCAGAACATCTGATAGTTCTTTTGCACAGCCTTTACATTCATCAAGAAGCAACAGTTCGAATGGAACAAGGAGAAACAGAATGATTTAAAATCAGCAAAGGTGTACGACAAGGCTGCATACTTTCCCCCTACCTGTTTAATTTATATGCAGAACAAATCATCACAGAAGCAGGACTGTATGAAGACAATCGAGGTGTGAAGACTGGTGGAAGACTCAACAACCTTTGCTATGCTGATGTTGCCACATTACTGGCTGAAAGTGAAGAAGATCTGAAACATTTGCTTCTCAAGATCAAGGAACGTAGTTTTAAAATGGGCCTGCATCTTAATGTAAAGAAGACAAAGATCCTGACAAATGGCAAAATCAATAAGTTCATCGTTGATGAAGAAGAAATTGAAATAGTTGATAACTTTAAATCTACTTGGATCAACTATCAATAAAGAAACAACCGCACCTTCAAAAGGATATAAACAGGATGGAGTCAGTACAGAGGGTGGCTACTAAAATGGTTAGTGTCTTCATTATAAAGCATATGAGGACAGACTTAAGGATCTTAATACGTACACCTTAAAGGAAAGGCGGGATAGAGGTGATATGATTGAGATGTTTAAATACCTCCATGGTATAAATGCATGGGGAGAGAGCCTCTTTCGATTGAAAGCAAGTTCTGCTACGAGGGGAAATGGGATGAGGGTGACAGGGGATAGATTCTGGCGTGATATGTGGAAATATTTCTTTACGGAAAGAATGGTGGATCCGTGGAATAGTCTCCCAGTGGAGATGGTAGAGATGAGGACAGTATCTGAATTCAAAAAAATCATGGGACAAACACAGAGGACTCTAAAGGAAAAAATGGGACTGTTGTAGTGGTTGATATGGAAGGACAGACTAGATAGGTCATGTGGTCTTTTTCTGTCGTCATTTTTCTATGTTTCTATGACACAGTCAAGAAATCTGACAACACATTGCTCTTGGCACAATGGCTATGAAGGACCTAGACAAGATTTTCAAAAGCAGAGATGCCTCTCTCCAAACAAAGATTTGACTTGTTCAAGCCATAGTATTTTCAATAATGTCATATGGATGAGAAAGTTGGATAGTGAAACAGATACACAGGAAGAAAACCAATGGCTTCAAATTATGGTGCTGATGATGAATACTGCGTATACCATGGATTGCCTGACGAATAGACCAGTCAGCACTAGAGGAGATCAAACCTAAGCTTTCTTTAGAAGCTCAGATGAGAAGACTTCGACTTTCATATTTTGGACACATCATGTGAAGACAGAGATCATTAGAGAAAGGCATCATGCTTGACAAGGTAGAAGGTCAAAGCAAAAGAGGAAGGCCAGCAATGAAATGGATCAATATAATAACAGCAGCTATGGATGCCACTCTATCAACAATAAGCCGCCTGACTGAAGACCGAACACAGTTTAGGATAACTATCCAGAGGGTTGCCATGAATCGACACCGACTTGACGGCACTTAATGACAACAACAACAGGTGGCTCAGTCACATAGTAGCTGTTAGCAAGTGCTAATTCAGGTGCTAACTGCTTATCACACTTTAGTAAAGGGCCCCTAAATGTTTTTTGTTTTAATATAGGATAGGTACCATCCCTTTCGATTGGCTCTCCTGGTTATTTAGAGAGATGCTTTCTGAGAGTGCTGATTGGCCAGATGGGCTCATATGTTATTTTGTGGTTTAAATCTTCATCTGCATTTATTTTCTTTCTGCTAATTTATAGACTAGCAAGTTATTAGGCCTTAGGCATAGATTAATTAGGTCCTTGGAATGCATTTATATTAAATATTAAACCAAGTCCTTTAAAATTATTAGGCATATTCATATTGGTTCAAGTATCCCTATTCTCCTAGCAACTTTATATAACTGAACAGCTTTAAACATCTACACAAATCATCAAAACTAAGATGCATACAGCAGTCCAGCAGCGAGATAGGACTATCTAGTCTTTTGCACTGAGTGTCACATGTTTGATTATCTCCTAATTGGTAAAAGGTCTTATGTGTGCACTGGGTGCAAAGAGCTCCTTGCTCTCATCGAATGCATCCAAACTCTGGAGGCTAAAGTAGCAGATTTGGAAGAGCTGAGGCAGACAGAGAGGTCTATAGATGAGATCTTCAGGTATATAGTAGAGAAGTCCCATCTCCAGTCTGGCAGCCTCTCTGCTGCAACAGAGGAGAGAGATCACCTGAAAGGACAGCATAATCTTGATGTGGCAGGAAGTGATCATGTAATTAGGACCTGTCCTCTAGGTGATGCAATACCCTCTTGCACTGAAGAGGTGTCTACAGGGTCATGTGCACATGAGGGAAGGGTTAGACCAGCCATTATAGTTGAGGATTTGATCATTAGGCATGTAGATAGCTGGGTGGTTGGAGAAATCTGAGGATCACCTGGTAACTTGACAGCCAAGTGCGATGGTGGTAAACCTCACACGCCAGCTAGATAAGGTTTTAGATAGTGCTAGGAAGGAGCCTGCTGACATGTTGATACCTAGGAAAATGTGGGAGAGAGGTTCTGGAAACTAAATTTAGGATTTTAGGTAGAAAGTTGAACTCTAGAACTTCTAGGTTAGCATTTGTGGAAATGCTTCCCGTTCCACTTGCAGAGCTCAAGAGGCAGGCAGAGCTCCAGAGTCTCAATGCATGGATGACACGATGGTGCAGGGTAGAGGGTTTTAGGTTTTGTTAGGAACTGGACAACATTCTGGGTTTTTTTCCAAAAGGATGGGCTCCACCTTAACTAGGATGGAACCAGGCTGCTGGTATTAACCTTTAAAAAGGAGATAGAACAGCTTTTAAACTAGATAAGGGGAGGGGGGGGGGAGAGGGGAAAAGCCGACAATTGCCCAAGAGAGCATGGTTTGGAATGATGTATCTTTGAAGGATACTAGCAAATCAGGGAAGATAGGACATCCCAATAGAGAAGTTCCAATGAAGGTAAAAGTAACCCAGATGACTTTAAGTAAAGAGCAGAGAGAGTTGAAAGATTCCAAATTACCCCTGTCAACTGATATCTAGATTTTTTAATATGAACAAAAAACAGATTTTGAAATGTCCGAATGCAAAAGCTAGAAGTCTAAAAAATAAGATGGGACAGTTTGAATATATAGCACTGAATGAATGATTAGATATTATTGGCATCTCAGAGACCTGGTGGAAGGAAGCTAACAAATGGGATCCTGTGATACTGAGAACAAATTATATTATGATAGGCTAGATCAAATTGGTGGAGGGGTGGCACTATATGTTAAAGAGGACATTGAGTCAAACAGAATACAAGTTTTGCTTGAAAAAAAATACACACTAGAATCTCTGTGGATAGAAATTCCATATAAAAAGGGGAAGAAAATAGCAGTGGTGGTATGCTACCATCCACCTGACCAAAATGAACAGATGGATAATGAAATGCTTAAAAAAAGTGGAAAAGAGGCCAAGTCAGAGATGTGTGTCCCTGGGCCGTCCGGACGTTCAGACATCCGGATGGCCTGGGGATGCACCTGATTCTGCTCCCATGGGGGCTAGATGGGGGCTAGATGGCCATGGGGGCTAGATGGCCCCATACAGCCAGGATGTCCAGGACATGCCGCGATTCAGGCACCCCAGATGTCCTGACACTTTCCCAGCTAACCCAGCCAGCAGCAGCCATGCAGCAGCCATGATCCCCGGCAGACCCCAAAATGTTTCTCTCCCCACAGCTTAACTCCCAATCGGGCCTACTGTGGCCAGGGTCATGTTGCGGGGAACCCCCTGCATCCCCTCACCTTGCTTTGCAGCCCTGGTGTCCACCTTCTATGCCATCTGGGGGACTTATTCCACTTCCAAGGTGGAATAAGCCCTCCATCCAAATGGCCAACTCCAGACATACAGGGCCGACATTGGAATTGGCCCTGCACGTCTGGGGTCAGGTACCTGCCTACTCCCCACTTTCACTCCTCCCCCAGCCCACCCCCTCCCACCCATGAACAGAAATACCCGTACATCATGCCTATACATGCGGGGAGCTCTGTCTGCAGGATTACTACTATGGTGTTTAGCAGGTCTGGACGTCCAGATCAGATGTCCAAACTCGCTAAATGTAGGTCAGAACAGACCCCAAAGTTGAGAAAAATTACAATACAGTAAGAATGGGTGATTTCATTTACCCTTGTATTGACTGGGTCAATGTCACATCAGGTCATGCTAGGAAGATAGTGTTTCTAGATGAATAAATGACTGCTTCATGGAGCAACATGAGGGGAAGCTATTTTAGACCTAGCCTTTAGTGGAATGCAGGATATGGTGCCAGAGACAGTGGTGTTGGGGCCACCTGGCAGTAGTGATCATAACATAATCACATTTGATTTAATAAATGGAGGGAGGACAGCAAGAAAATCCATGAGCTTTCAAAATGGAGACTATGAAAAAATGATGAAAATGAAGAAAAAACTACAAAGAGCTGCTGCAAAGGTTAAAGGTTTACAAAAAGCCTGGACAATGTTTAAAAAGCTGTCTTGGAAGCCTAGACCAGATGTATTCCATACTTTAAGGAAGGCCAAATGACTGTCGGCATGGTTTAAAGGTGAAGTCAGATAGGCTGTTATAGCCAAAAAATCATCTTCAAGAAAATGGAAAAAGGAGATAAATGATGAAAACAGGAAACAACATAGGTATTGGCAAGTTAAATTCAAGGTAATGGTAAGATAGGCAAAGAGAGAATTTGAAAAGAAGCTCGTCATGGAAGTAAAAACTCATAATAAAACCTTTTTCAAGTACATTCATAGCAAAAAAACATGTGACAGTCAGATGGACCATTAAATGATAGTGGGCTAAAAGTGGAAGTAAGAGAGAACAGTGGAGTGGAGGAGTAGCATAGTGATTAGAGCAACCGCCTAGTACCTGAAAGGTCAGGGTTTGGCTCCCACTGTCACTACATGTGATCTTAGGCAAGTCATTTTACCCTCCATTGACTTAGAAGAAAAGGCCTGACAATCTACTTTTGGCCATACCTTGCCAAGAAAACCCAGGGGTTGCTAGGAGTCAGCATTGTCTTCAGTACACTTCTAAAAAAGAAAAAGGGAAGACAAGACCATAGCAGACAGACTGTATTAAGTCTTTACTCAAGAAGATGTAAGGAAGTTAGTATGAAAGGAATGATATTTAAAAGTGATGTATTAATCAAATTATTAGCTAAAATTTTAACTACACGTTTAAATAAATTCATTGGTAAGTTGATTCATTGTGAACAAGCAGGATTTACTCCAGGTGGACAAGTAGCTGCTAATATTAGAAACATTTTAAATATGATTTGGTCTATAGAACAAAACGGGAAAGAAGCATTATTATTATCTCTTGATGCAGAAAAAGCTTTTGATCAAGTATCTTGGCCATTTTTATTTGAGGTAATGGAAAAAATGAGTTATATCGCAACCCAAAAACATGTGTAAGAGTGAATGGTGCTTATTCGGAATTTTTTGGCCAAGGAAGAGGAACAAGACAAGGTTGTCCATTATCCCCACTACTTTTTGCTATTTCATTTGAGCCACTTTTGCATAGATGGGAACAGGTGGGACTAAAATGTGAGTTACTCACAAATAGTGAGTAATGAGAGTATTTTTGAATTTGAAAATATTAAGGATCTATATACAGTAAATTAGAAGATAGAGATTATTATGCATTTCTACAAGTCTGTCACTTTTTAAAGCAATCAAAGGTGTGGCATGATCTCTGGGAAAATAGGAGATGGTTTGAAGCGTGTATAGGAAATTTGGGGCAGAAAGGAATTTTGTCCAAAATTTATAAAGGTTTAATGGAAGGAGGGAACAACAAATTGGAATATATGATAAAGTGGGAAAAAGATTTGGGGATGAATTGGTCTGAGGAGGAATGGGATAAAATAATAAGGACAGTGGCAATATATCCATTGCCACAAGGTAAAAGAGAATGCATATAAAATGTTATTCAGATGGTATTGGACTCTAGTACGTAAAAAAAGAGCTGGATGGGGGCTAAATGATCTATGTTGGAGGGGATGTCATGAGAGGGGGGATTGGTTGCATATGTGGTGGAAGTGTAAATGGATACAAGCATATTGGATATAGATTTTGGAGTTGATATACAATATGACAGGATATCGAATACATAAAAAAACTGAGATTTGTTTAATACACAAATTAGAGAAAGATATTCCTAAAAGAGTTAGTGGAGTGATACATCATTGTTTAGTAGCTGCCAGAAGTGAAATATTACAGCACTGGCAGGGGAAGACCATGCCACAAACAGCAGGATTTGTGAGAAGAGTGGCAGAGATGTGTTTGATGCATAGATTGACGGAGATGAGGCAAGAGTCGGGGGGGGGGGGGGAACTGAGGAACAATGGAAGAATGTGTGTAAATGGTTGGAAAAATGGAAGGAGGAAAGAGGGAGAGCGATATAGAAAAAGGGCTCAATGGTGACTAGATGAAAGGGGAGAGGATATTAATTCAGTAATGGGAGAGTGAAGAATGAATGTAGATGTGTTGAAAATGAGAGTGGGAGGGATGGTGAGAGGGAGGTGGGTAAGGGGATGATATAAAAGACTCTAGAGAAATTCTATATGAATAAATAGACTATATAAATATTAATATATATAAATGTTAAGTTGAATTTGTAATATCTGTAATTCTCTGAAATTCTTATTAAAAAGTTCAAATGGGAAAAAAGTGATGTATTAGAGGAACTGAAACAAATAAACTGGAAGATATAATACAGCAATTTGATAAATTAAAAAGTAGCAAATCTCCTGACTGGATGGTACTGGATGGAACTCATAAATGAGATTGCATACCTACTATTAGTAATCTGAGAACTATCATTAAAATCATCTGTAGTACCTGAAGATTAGAGTGGCCAACATAATATCAATTTTTTAAAAAGGATTCCAGGGTAATCTGGGAAACTACAGATCGGTAAGCCTGATGTCAGTACCAGACAAATTGGTAGAAACCATCATAAAGAACACAATTACTGAACATATGGGACAAAGTCAACATGGATTTGGCCAAGGAAAGTCTTCTCACTAACCTATACTTTTTGGAAGGTGTAAATAAACAGGTAGATAAATGTGAGCCAGTTGATATAATGTATAGGAATTTTTCAGAAAGGCTTTGACAAAGTCCCACATGAGAAAGAAATTAAAAAGACATGGGATAGGAGGCAATGTGCTATTGTGTATTGCAAACTGGTTAAAAGATAGAAAACAAAGAGCAGGACTAAGGTGAATAGTGGAGTATGCCAGGGATTTGTGCTGGGACTGCTGCTTTTTAATATATTCATAATGGACTTGGAAATGGGAACAATGAGTGAGGTCACTGAATTTGCAGATGAAACAAAATTATTCAGAGTTGTTAAGACACAAGAGGATTGTGAAAAATTGCAAGAGGACCTTGAAAAATTGGGAGACTGGGCATCCAAATAGCAGATGAAATTCAAACTGGACAAGTGCAAAGTTATACACCTAAGAAAGAACAACCCAAACTACGGTTATATAATGCAAGGTTTCACATTAGGAATCAACTCCCAGGAAAAGGATCTAGCATAATCATGGATAATATGTTGAAACCTTTCACCCAGTGTGGCAGTGACAGCCAAAAAAGCAAATAGAATGTTAGGAATCATAAGGAAAGGAATTGAGAATAAAACCAGGGATATTATCATGCCCCATGATGTGATTGCACCCTAAATATTGTGTGCAGTTCTAGTCGCCATGTAAATAAGAGAATATAGTGGAATTAGAAAAGGTGAAGAGAAGAGCAACCAAAATGATAAATGGGATGGAAGGATACTCCTATGAAGAAAGCCTTAAAAGGTTAGGGTTTTTCAGCTCGGAAAAGAGATGGCTTGTTTACTCCTTCAAAAAGTAGAAAGACTAGGGGACAGGCAATGAAGCTACATTTAAGATTAATTGGAGAAGACATTTTTTCACTCAACAAGTAATAAAACTCTGGAATTCATTGCTGGAGAATGTAGTGAAAGCTGTTAGTGTTGCTGGGTTTAAAAGAGATTTTGACAAGTTCCTGGAGGAAAAGCCCATAAACCATTATTAAAAGAGGATGGGGCAGCAAAACAACTATTTATTTGCAGAGGCCCTATGCTCCATCCTAACTCTGTCCCTAACCACCCCCCCTCGCCCGCAAGCAGATAACCTGCTTCAAGGCTGTGATTACCCCTCCTGCCCCTCCTGTTCTGCCTGTGGGGATCCTATCTCCTACCGGCAGACAAAATTCTGTCGTGATTGCAGCTATGCTCTTCTTTTCTGGGAGATGGGATCCCTGAGGTCAGACACCTTGCTTCCCAGCAGGGTAATTTTGGTAGGGTCAGGACCCTTGTGGCCCATCCCATTTGGACACCTATGAAACAGGACCAGGGAAATCCCCTGCTTACCTCTGGAATAAGCCGCATAGAATCTGTCTATCTTTTGGGAACTTGACAGGTACATGCAACCTGGATTGGTCACTGTTGAAACAGGATAGTGGGCTTGATGAACCTTTGGTCTGATCCAATATAGCATATGTTAAGTTCTTATGTTCTCATGCGAGTATGACCAGCATGTTCCCCACAGTTAATGAGCAGATGTATATGCTAGGGTGAGGCACAATTAATGTACAGTAAGTATTGGTAGATGCACCACTGCTAACTGCTACATTGACAATGAACACACACTAATGATGTGCACACTAACCACAATTTGCACTGTCCACACTATGCCCTTAACCTACCCAGTGCCCACTCCATCATGCAATGGATGATTAACGCACATCTTAGTGATCACTCACTATCATACCCACACATTAGGTATTACCATGGACAACAAGATCACACTAAAACACCCATTAACCACCTATCAGGCTTTAGTAAAAGGGTCTCTTGGTATGTACTAAAATGAGTTAACAAAGGTTTATAGACATGGAGTCCAATTCTGGTAGGGGCATGTCCAGGCTGTCTGGATGGCCCCAAGCAAGATGGGCCCATTTGGACCTGATTCTGGATAGTGGTAACAAAACGTTCTTGTGGTAGCCAGAATCGGGCTCGCGGACAGCCTGGCGTGCCCCTGCCGCCTGTGGAGACATCCTCCCCGCAGGCGCACCCGACTCCTGCGGCTCCAGCCCCCCTTTTTGCCGCCATCTGACCCAAGGCTGACCTGTCATGGCCTGGATTGAGTGGTGGGAACCCTCACACACCTGGCCCTTGCCCTGGGGGGGATCCCTGTGCCCGATCACTGGGTTTTCACTACTTATTCCACCTTTGAGGCGGCATAGGCAGTGTGCCTCCACAGCCCAGCACGACGTACAGGGCTGTGACCTGAATCGGCCTTGTATGTCCTGCAGGGCTGGCCCACCCTGCCTCCACTCCACCCTGATCCCGTCCCCTGCTGGCTCTCCCCGTCCTGATGCTTAGGACACATAGGGAGTGCCGGAGGGGGAATTGGGCCCGGACGCCTTGTGGGGCTGCACGTCCTGCCGGGATGTGTAGCCCCACAACGTACGTCCCAGAATTGGGCCCTTAGCATGCTTTAGTTCAATGGTTAGTGCACATTCAATTAATTTGGCGCAGATAAAAATGTCCTATTAAACACATATATTTATTTATTTATTATTTATTACAATTTCTTATATACCGCGCTATTTAGTATCAGCGCGGTTTACATCATAACTTAACGACCATAACAACAAGCTGTCAGGTTTTACATCGAACAGGAGTACAAACTTGGATAACTGGGTTAACTATATACATAAGCTATTTACACTGGAAGGATAGGTAAAAATCAGATAATGCATGTAAGGGCCTTTCTAGATTGGGTCATTTCCTGAGAGGTATATCTAGGTTCAATTGCTGTCTGGGAAGTATTGGAGGAAAAGGTGGGTTTTGAGAGCCTTCCTGAACTGATATAGATTGGCTATGGTCCTAATGTCAGGGGGTAGAGCATTCCAGCATTTGGGGACATAAAAACTGAATGCCCTGTTTGTGGTTGTCGTGTTGGACTTTGTCGATGTCTTTGGTATTGCTAGCAAGTTGACAGCTGTTGCTCTTCTGGATCTGTTGGGGGGGACAATGTGGATAAGATACGTGAGTGAGGAGGCTGAAATACCTTTGATTGCCTTGAAAGCTAATAGAAGGGTTTTGAAGGTGATCCTCCCATGGATCGGTAGCCAGTGCAGCTGTTTGAGAATGGGGGTCACGTGGTCGTTTCTGGATGCTCCGTAAAGGACCCTAGCTACGGCATTCATGGCCAACTGTAATTGAAAAAACACCCAAATATTTGGAAGAATTCATGAAAAAAGAAAAACTAACCAAATTTATCTTTCCTGTGGAGATCCCTAAAAAATGAATAAAAAGTTTTAAAGGTGCATATAGCGCCAAGAGTGTGTACACGATTGCCAGATCATAAAAACAGACTTTACTATTAAAAATGAAAGCACTGCCAAAGCAACTTACAGTGAACGAGGGGAACACTGCGCTTATGCTGGCATTTCATATGGAAAAGCACTTTCTCAAGGGGATTACGAATGCAAACAGATATTTTCTCATGCAAAAAGATAAAATGCTGGTACCAGACAGGGGGATATAGTGGTAAAGTTAATTTAAGCGAATTGTTTTCTGAATTTTGAATGCTTCAAGAACTCTGAGAGCTGGCAATTTAATATATACAGTAGATAATGAAGCCAGGTAATGCAACTTAGTTTGAATATAGTAAAGACTGATCTAGCACAAATGATAAATTTGCCAGGTCATAGTGAGGGTCTTATATTAGATCTTATTTTTGTAAGTCAGATCTCAATTGTTAAAAACAAAGGTGGGGGGGAGGGATTTCCAAAGGTATTTATATAGTTTGCAGACCTGCACACTGTGTGAATGCCGCTGAACGGGATATTCAGTGGCACTAACATGGTTAGTACTGCTGGATTTCCGTGGATGCCACTGCTACATGGCCCAATGCTAAGAAGTTAGCACGGGGGCATGTTGTGGGCATTCTGGAGTAAAGCAGAGGCAGCATCCATTGCTAACTGGGCAGCGGCCTATTGAGCCACTGCCCGGTTAACAAGAACTGGGTAAGGTAAGGCATGGCAAAGGCTGGCCTAACTTCACTTGCATAATTTAACTGGGCAGAGGTTCGATGTTGCCTTGCCTCACCAAACTGCCACATTTCTTTGAACGTATGAATAACTATGTGAATAAAGATGAGCCATTTGATATAGGAGATTGTTTACTAAACCACATTAGCTGTTAACGTGGCAGATAATGCATGCTTTCTAGCCGCATTAATAGATAATGCATGCGAAATGCAGATAATGCTGTGATTTTCTATACTAACTGCAGAATGTGTGCTATCTGCATTAGCGGGTGGAGTAAGTCTAGAGAGTGGGTATGTCTGCAATGCACTATTACTGTGGGCCTCAATAGTGTGTGGTAACTGTCGGATCTGAAGACAGCGGTGGTGCTACTAACACCACCTCAATGGATGCCGTTAGCTGCAACTAGACTGCTGTTCACCACACTCTCTGCAAATTTGGTGCGTTATCTGCTGGAGAAATGTTGTGCATACCCCCAACACATAACACATGGCTTTTACAACTAATGTGGCACTATCTACAGGTTTTTTTTGCCACATTAGCTGCAAAAGCTTAACACACATTAGTAAACCAGCCTCATAGTGTATCTGGATTTTCAGAAAAGTACCTCATGAAAGACTCCTGAGAAAATACACGGACACACTAAAAAGGTCCTTAAACAAACCACATGACCTGTTCGCCCTGGTAAAGAACCTAACAAAGGAACCAGTACCAGAACACCTGAGTCAGATCCAACCCCATGACTTCGCTAACTACTTACAATCAAAGATCTGCCAGACAAACAAGCCTCCCGCACCCATCATCGCTCGTGAACAGGGTTATTTAACCCCCTTGCCCAGGTTCTCCACACCATCCAAGAAAAGCATCGAAGATACAATCGCAGTGATTAACACAACCACTGCACAAACAGACCCTTGCCCAGTGTTCTGGATAAAGGAGTTACAACGGCCATCAGCCCTTTCATAACAAGGCTAATGGACTGCTCCTTCACGACAGGCGCATTCCCCCAATCCCTTAAACGCACCTCCATCAGGCCATTGCTAAAAAACAGCAAGCTGGACCCCAAGAAGACTGACTCATATAGACCTATATCAAGTATACCGTTCTTGGCCAAAATCATCGAAAAAGATGTCCAAAGGCAAATTCAAGAACACATTGACTCCTCCGCTTCGTTCGACCTGTGCCAACATGGATTTAGAGAGGCACACGGTGTCGAAACACTCCTCACTACTCTCTTTAGCACCATAATAGCCGGAATCGATAACATCCGGCAAGGATATGTGCTCATTTTCATGGAAATAGCAGCCCCTTTTGATTCAGTTTGCCACGAGATCCTCCTACAATGCCTCAAAGAGAAAGGGATACGGGACACAGCACTAGAGTGGTGCAAGTCGTATCTCTCAGATAGATGGCAGCATGTACAAACAGGGGAGTCAACATCAGAACCATTCCACCAGAATCAAGGAGTCCCGCAGGGATCCTCTCTCTCTGTCCTGATGTTTAACATCTACATGCAGCCTATCTGCGACATCATTCGGTCCTTCAAAGTGAATTGTCTGCTATACGCCGATGATGTTCTCCTGTACATGCCTTTCTCGACAGACAGCCCCAACCTCTCCCCACTAACCGACTGTTTTAACGCAGTATCAAGCTGGCTACAAACACAAAACCTATGAATCCAGCATAAGAAAACGGAGATCCTATACATCACAAGAAATCCAAACTTCAACACTCCACCCTACCTGAAGGTCAAGGAAGCAGAACTTATTACCAGACCCTCGATCAGATACCTTGGAGTAACCTTGGACCAGCGTCTAGACATGAAGACTCACATATGTAATTTAGCAAGAGCAGTATACCATAAAATCCGAACACTCAGACACCTTCGATCCTTACTTGAACCGGACGATTTCCGGACAGTTTATCAAGCTTTAATCATACCACACTTTGACTATGCAAATGCCATACTCCATGGGCTCCCTAAAGCCACTCTGCATCCCCTACAGCTGGCGATGAACTCAGCGGCAAGAGTTCTCCAAGGGGCATCTAGCCGGGATCACATGACACCTATCTTGAAACGGCTACACTGGCTTCCCATACAAGGCAGACTCAATTTCAAAAACCTAATACTGACTTTCAAAATCATAAATGGCCTCTCCCCTTTATCCCTATCTGAACTCATACAGCTCAACCCCTCCAATAGATCTAGAAGGTCAACAGCAGTCAATAAGCTAGTAGTCCCAAAAGAAATAACCAAACCAATTGTACCCAGGCAACAGCAAACAGGGCTTTTAGATTCTCTGCGCCTAGATGCTGGAACACCCTCCCATCCAGCATCCGGGCAATCACTGATCTTGCACAGTTTAGAAAGGTGCTGAAACATCACCTCTTCCTACTGCATTACCCTGATGACAGCTCCTCTAGAACCGAAACATCGAGCTGACCAACGTAGCACAAATGGACCTCCCAATCACTATTGCACAGATACCCTTGTTCTTAATCCAAGTTCTACCACCTGTTCAATTGTAAATGCTGATCATCCTTGTGAAACGTGTATGTTATATATTCCATGTGAACCGCACTGATGAGGAATAGCGCGGTATATAAGAAAATGTAAATAAATAAATAAAAATTAAAAAGTCATAGATATAAGGCAATGTCCCACTCTGAATAAGGAACTGGTTAAAAAAGAGAAAACAGATAGGGTTAAATGGCCAATTTTCTCAGTGCAGGAAGGTGAATAATGGAATTCCCTAAATGATCTGGAAATGAGAACAATGAGTGATGCATTTAAATTTGCAGATGACACCAAATAAATCAAAGTTGTTAAATGCATGGGGATTGTGAGAAATTACAGGAGGACCTTGCGAGATGGGGCAATTAGTCATCCAAATGGCAAATGAAATTTAATGTGGACAAGTACAAAGTGATGCACAAAGGGAAGAATCATCCAAATTATAGCTCCATGATAGTAGGTTTCATATTAGAGGTCACCACTCAGGAAAAGGATCTAGGCAAAATCATAAACAATACGTTGAAATGTTCTCCCCGGGGCAGCGGTGGCCAAAAAAAGCAAATAGAGGAATTATTAGAAAGTTTAAATTTAATACTCACTCAGGGCCTAGTAGCAGCAAAGTGCTTTCAGTTTAAATTTAAAACACAGAAGAGAGCTTTCTGGTTAAATTTAGAACCCAGCAGAGAGCTTCTTGTTTAAATTCCATACTAGGTCAGAGCCTAGCAGCAGCAGAGAGCTTTAATTTAAATCAAAGCAGACTATAACCTAGCATAAAAGACAAAACAGGGTCAGTATTTTTGAGTAATAAATAAAGTCTTCTAGAGACCTTTACAAAGAGGCCTTCTACCCAGGGGGGCAAGAGACCTGTGAAACGTTTTAAATAGGTGTTAAAGCTAGGTGGCAGGTCACAAGGCCATTTTGAAAGACTCCTTCTATCCAAGCAAGGACTGTTAATCACCCAGGAAGTTGGTCACAGCTTACCTTAGAAGCACAGGACAGGGTACTGTGTAGCAGTCCTCTTTTAATAAGTTTTATTTCCCTCTCTCTGTCCCAAACACCCACCCACCCACCCCTGGGATAATCATAGCTTTATAGGTACTTACACATCTTAAAGGAAAGGAGCTGCTCTCAGGTTCAGCTTTTTTATAGAAATCAGTCATACATTAAGGACCTGAGATTAATTAAACTTCAGGTGAACAAGGTATATTAAACATATTAGATACACTTTTATTATTAAGCATCCACAGCAACCCTTAGTATGTAAAGAACTTAAAGATCTAAACACAAGCTTAAAAATAAGATGCAGACAGCAGTCCAGCAGCGAGATGGGGGCTTTCCAGTCTTTTGCATTGAGTGTCACATGTATAATTTTCTCCCAGTTGGTGAGAGGTCTTACGTGTGCAGTAGGTGCAAGGAGCTCTTTGCTCTCAGGGAACAAGTCCATTCTCTAGAGGCTAGAGTAGCAGACTTGGAAGACATAAGAAAGACAGAGAGGTACATAGACAAGACCTACAGGGATACAGTCCTGAAGTCCCACCTCCAGTCTGGCAGCATCCCTGTTGCCATGGAGGAAAGCGGTCACGTGACAGGAGAGCATCACCCTGGTGTGGTAGGAAGTGATCTTGTAACTAGGACCTGTCCTCCGGGTGACGTAAAACTCTCTCGAACCGAGGAAGTTTCTCCAGGGCCATGTGCCAATGAGGGAAGGGTTAGGACAGCCGTTATAGTTGGTGATTCGATCATTAGGCATGTAGATAGCTGGGTGGCTGGTGGACGTGAGGATCGCTTGGTAACATGCCTGCCTGGTGCGAAGGTAGCGGACCTCACGCGCCACCTAGATAAGGTCTTAGATAGTGCTGGGGAGGAGTCTGATGTCTTGGTACATGTCGGTACCAATGACATAGGAAAATGTGGTAGGGAGGTTCTGGATGCTAAATTTAGGCTTTTAGGTAGGAAGTTGAAATCCAGAACTTCCAGGGTAGCATTCCCCGAAATGCTTCCCGTTCCACGCGTAGGACCCAAAAGGCAGGCAGAGTCTCAATGCGTGGATGAGACGATGGTGCAAGGGTGAGGGTTTTGGATTTGTTAGGAACTGGGGAACATTCTGGGGAAAGGAGGGGCTCTTCCGAAGGGATGGGCTTCACCTTAACCGGGATGGAACCAGGCTGCTGGCATTAACCTTTAAAAAGGAGATAGAGCAGCTTTTAAACTAGATAATAGGGGAAAGACGACAGTCGCCCAAGAGTTCATGGTTCGGAAGAATGTATCCTTGAAAGATACTACCCAAAGCAGAGAGGTTCAAAAAAAAAGTAAGGTAGCCCAAATGCCTTTGAGTATGGAGTAGGCAGAGCTTAAAGATTCCAAATGATCCATGCCTACCAATAGCCAGATTAATATAAATAAAATACAGTCTCTAAAATGCTTGTATGCAAATACTAGAAGTCTAACAAATAAGATGGGAGCGTTAGAATATATAGCACTAAATGAGAGGTTAGATATGATTGGAATATCAGAGACATGGTGGAAGGAGGACAACCAGTGGGACACTGTGATACCTGGGTACAAACCATATCTTGGGTACAAACTATATAATGTTAGAGCTGATCAAATTGGTGGAGGGGTTGCTCTCTATGTTCAAGAGGGCATTGAGTCAGAAAGGATTAAAGTTTTGCAGGAAACAAAATTTGCTGTAGAATCTCTATGGATTGAAATTCCATGTAAGAAGGGGAAGGTGATGGCAGTGGGGATGTACTATCGAACACCTGGCCAGAATGAACAAATGGATGATGAAATGCTCAAAGATATCAAGGAAGCTAACAAACGTTACATCACAGTAATAATAATGGGTGATTTCAATTACCCCAGTATCGACTGGGTCAGTGTCATGGCAGGACATGCTAGGGAGATAAAGTTCTAGATGAAATAAATGACTGCTTCTTGGAGCAGCTGGTTCATGAACCGACCAGAGGGGAAGCCATATTTGACCTAGTCCTTAGTGCAGGGGTTTTCAACCCAGTCCTCAGGGAACCCTAGGCCAGTCTGATTTTCAGGATTCCCAGAATGAATATGTATGAGAAAGATTTACATGTTCTGCCTTCATTGTATGCAAATCTATCTTATGCATATTCATTGTGGGAATCCTGAAAACCCGACTGGCCTAGGGTTCCCCGAGGACTGGGTTGAAAACCTATGCCTTAGTGGAACACCAGATCTGGTGCAAGAGATAAGGGTGTTGGGGCCACTTAGCAATATTGATCATAGCATGATCGTGTTTGATTTAATTAGTGGAGGAGGGATGGTAAGGAAATCCACAGTACTACATTTTAACTTTCCAAAGTGAGACTATGATAAAATGAGGAAAATAGTTAAGAAAAAACTAAAAGGAGCAGTTGCAAAGGTTAAAGACTTACATCAAGCTTGGTTGTTATTTAAAAATACTATCTTGGAAGCCCAGACCATCTATATTCCACGCTTTAAGAAAAGTGGAGGGAAGTCCAAAAGACTGCCAGTATGGCTTAAAGGTGAGGTCAGAGAGGCTGTTGTTGCCAAAAAGGCATCTTTCAGGAAATGGAAAAAAGAGCCAAATGACGAAAACTGGAAACAGCACAAACACTGGCAAGTTAAATGCAAGGCATTGATAAGGCAGGCAAAGAGAGAATTTGAGAAGAAACTTGCTGTGGAAGCAAAAACATGTAATAAAGACTTTTTCAAGTACATTCATAGCAAAAAACCTGTGAGAGAGTCAGTTGGACCGTTAGATGATAGACGGGTAAAAGGGGCAGTAAGAGGGGACAAGGATATAGCGGAGAGACTGAATGAATTCTTTGCTTCAGTCTTTACTGAGGATGTTGTAGGGATGTTACCCATGACTGAAGTGGTATTTAAAGGTACTACTGCAGAAGAATTGAAAGAAATATCGCTACACTGGGAAGATGTATTACAACTATTGATAAACTGAAGAGCAGCAAATCACCTGGACTGGAAGGTTTACATCCAAGGGTGCTGAAAGAACTGAAATATGAGATTGCAAACCTGCTATTAGTAATCTGTGAACTATCATTAAAATCATCTGTAACACCTGAAGATTGGAGGACTGGTTAAAAGATAGAAAGCAGAGGGTAAGGCTAAATGGCCAATTTTCCGAATGGAAAAAGGTGAATAGTGGAATACCCCAGGGATCTGTGCTGGGTCCGCTGCTTTTTGACATATTCATAAATGACCTGGAAAAGGGAATAAGGAGTGAGGTTATCAAATTTGCAGATGATACAAAGCTATTTAAAGTTTTTAAAACCCAAGAGGATTGTGGAAAATTGCAATAGGATCTTGATAAATTGGAAGGCTGGGCATCCAAATGGCAGATGAATTTAATGTGGACAAGTGCAAAGTTATGCACCTAGGAAAGAACAACCCAAACTATGGTTACACGATACAAGGTTCCACATTGGGAACCACCACCCATGAAAAAGATTTAGGCGTCATTGTGGATAACATGTTAAAACCCTCCGCCCAGTGTGCAGCAGTGGTCAAGAGAGCAAATAGAATGCTAGGTATCATAAGGAAAGGAATGGAAAATAAAACAAAGGATATTATAATGCCTCTGTATCATTCCATGGTGCGACTGCACCTTGAATATTGTGTGCAATTCTGGTCACCGTATCTTAAAAAGGATATAGCGTTATTAGAAAAGGTTCAGAGAAGAGCCACCAAAATGGTAAAGGGGATGGAAGGATACTCCTATGAAGAGAGGCTAAATAGGTTAGGGCTTTTTAACCTGGAAATGAGATGACTGAGGGGAGATATGATAGAGGTCTATAAATTAATGAATGGAGTGGAACGGGTAAACTTAGATCAATTGTTTACGTTATCAGAATATAGAAAGACTAGGGGACATGCAATAAAGCTACAAGGTAAACTATTTAAGACAAATAAGAGAAGATATTTTTTCACTCATCGTCTAATCAAACTCTGGAATTTGTTATCGGAGGATGTAGTAAAGGCTGTTAGTGTAGCTGGGTTTAAAAAAGGTTTGGACAAGTTCCTGGAGGAAAGGTCCATAAACCATTATTAAAAAGGGACCGAGGATATCAATGCTTGACCCAATACAAGCATTGTGGAACCTGTGTCTTTTGGGGAAACTGCTAGGTACCTATGATCTAGATTGGCTACTCTTGGAAACAGGATCCTGGGCTTGATGGACCTTGGTCTGACCCAATATGGCATATCTTATGTTCTTATGGAATAGAGAATAAAACACGAAATATCATAATGCCTCTGTATCTCTCTATGGTGTGACGACACCTTGAATATTTTGTGCAATTCTGATGGTTACATCTTAGAAAAGATATAGTAGAATTAGAAAAGGTACATGAAGGGCAACAAAATGATAAAGGTGACGGAACAATTCTACTTTGAGGAAAGGCTAAAGAGGTTAGGAGAAGAGATGGCTGAAGGAAGCTCTGTAGAATCCTGAGTGGAGTGGAACGATAAACACAAATTGATTGCTTACAAAGACTAAGGGGTATGTTTACTAAACTGCGGTAATGTCATTCGCGTTAGATTCCGCGGTAAAGGTACAGATGCCCTTATAAAGGCATGGGCGGTGCATCGTTACAGCAAGCCGTATCAGCTAACTCATGTTACAAACTAACACGCGCTACAAGGTGCATCATAAGGCACCTTACAAGGCACCTTATAAGGCTCCTTGTTAGGTGCCTTGTAAGGTGCCGTATAAGTAAGGTGCCTTATAAGGTGCCTTGTAAGTAAGGTGCCTTGTTAGGTGCCTTGTTAGGTGCCCTATAAGGTGCCTTATAAGGTGCCTTGTTTGGTGCCTTAGAGGGCCTTATAAGGTGCCTTTGGTGCCTTATAAGGTGCCTTAGAGGGCACCCTGGGTTACGGAACCATAGGTTATGGTGGCCTAACAAGGTTATGGTGCCCTAGGTTAGTGTGGCCTAAGGGCTGCAAGGTGCTTCAGGATGACATGCATGACCTGTGAGGAACAGAGACAGATGTAGCCCTAACACTAGACAGAGCACTCAGGAAAGGCAATGAACAGGTGAGTGAAGGAGGGAGAGCTGGGAACTGTAGGACCTACCATATTTGTGGGCATCCCATGCGGCTGCCAGTACTGATGACAAACATGGTGCGGGCAACTGTACCACAGCACAGGGTGTTTGCAGTGTAAAGTACTGGAAAGATAGTTGGTGGCAGACGATGGGAATACGTGTCCCCAGTGGAGGTGGAGGTGGCAGGATAGTTACAATGATGAGTGGACAGAGGAGTGGTGGTGACATGCAGATCAGGCACAGGCGAGGCAAGCATGAAGAGATGCAATGCAGGACAAGGTAGCAGTGCAGGACTTGGGGTGACAGCCTGCACAGGCAGACAGGACTCTACACAGCTGACAGACGCAGATAGACGGACCGAGGGAATGTTGACAATTGTGGCGAGGGTATTATGGGCAAGCAGCACAAATCTGCAAAAATATGACTGTTACAGGCATGCACACTATTTGAGTAGGACAGGCATGAGAGGAGGGAACAACGAGGAATTGAACCCATGAACACTGCCAAGAATGGCATTGGATTAACCAGTAGGCTATACTTCTGTAGTGTATGTCACAGCAATGGCTAGGTACAGAAAGACTGCAGGTCACCGCACAAACTGTCTGCTCTGAGTGCCAGGATAGGGTAACCCCACCAGTACCCATGATGAAATGCAAATGCTGAATAGCTGTCTACAGCTGATCAGCAAATGGGGTCTGCACCTCTCCGGTACCTCAGCTTGGAAAGACGAACTGACAGTGCATGATACTGGCACAGAATAGCTACAGACCATTCCATTGTGCAGGTTCTGTGTTCTCCCTGAGGGATAGGATGGGTGTCCAGCACTAGGTCCGCAGAACATGTGGTGCTAGAGATAGACCCTGCTGTATATCCCCATCACTGCCACTGTGTGACAGGTTTTCCTTGCAGTGCAACTGAAGGTAATTTGGTGTCCATCTATATCCTGCAGTCACAGGTGGCCCTCTGGGACCAGACACCACCCAGATTAGTGTGTACCCCGTGTTAGGGTCTGGCTGACATGGGCACCTGTTATCAGGGCAGAGGGGTTTCCAGCCTTGCATGAGGTATGTGTAGCAGAGCCACAATAGGTAAAAGTAGTATACACTACATACCCCAAAGGGCTCACATCACCCTTTTTGTAGGTAAGAGACAGGTGCCCCAGCCCCCATGAACCAACCTCCATCCTGCTGGTATGCGACAGCCCTCCAGGGTTGGTAGACCAGAGCCATACCTGTGGCTGGGGCAGTGCAGACCAGCAGTAATGATGGGGTTAGCTCTGGAAACCCCCCACTGCCTCACACCACTGTCTGCCAATCACCAGCAGACAGCACAGTCAGACTGCACCATATAGGTGTTCCGACCATGCACAGTCTAACTGCAGACAGTCCACTAGCCAGTCCATAGTGCATGCTCACAGAGGAACTATGTGCACCAAACAGGCATCTGAGTGATCGGGGGCCCCAGCACTGGGAACACAACAGGATCACTGAAGGCAGATAATGTAGAGCACTATGTGGGAACCTAGACATGCCATGGTCATTGCTCGGTCAGAGTGAGTGCCCTCCCAGCATGCTATGCTGTGGCCACCCTGTCCATGCAGGCGGTGGTCGGGCACTACAGTGTCCCAGCCATTGCCCAACACCCTTTGAAGATGCATCCTGGCCAATCCGCTCTGTCCAGGCCATACCCACAACACCTTGCTCCTCATAATGCACATATTCAGGCTAACGCTGGTAACAGTGGGACATTGTGAACCCGGTGAGGTGTGGGCAGCCACAAAACAATGAATAGACATACACACACACACACTCCTATTGCAGCATTGTGCAAAGATAGAGGTGGTTGGCAATCCTGCCAGCCACACTGGTTCTGATCACAGTGCCGACATTGTTAAACTGTGCAGGAGGTAGTAGTAGTGCCCTGGTGATAACTGCAGCTCAATGCTGGGGCCAACAGCCTGACTCTCCATGCATCTTTGGATTATGGAGCCTGTGTGAGTGGGTGTTTGTACCCCTGTTCGCCGCTGCTTTGGGCTTTGCACATGTTGCTGTTGTATCTGCATTGTAGGGTAAAACATAAGGACATGCTCTGCAGGAACCACAGCTGGGGCTTGAACCTGTGACCCTCTGCTTCTGGACACACTGGCTGGGTGTACTGCACCACACTGTTGCCACAGATGCATGGTGGTCCCTGGGGCTACCTGTACTTTTCCTCAGCCAGACCTTTTATGTTGCACTGCACACCACGTACTGGTACAGGGCATGGCCTAGGTCCATTGGAGGCAGGTACCACTGCCCCCTCCAGCACGGGCACCCCCCCTGCCATGCTGACATGGCCATATACTGTCGGTGCTGGTAGTGCGCAGTCCCAGGCCATCCACTGTGTGGGTAGGTGGTCGCCTAGGGAGCGGGGTCTGGGGCATGGGGCATACACGAGCATCCTCACATCCCCCCCATCACCGCCTACCAATAGTCTGTTCCTTCCGCTTGGGTGAGGGTTGGTTGGGGGAATGTCAGGTTAGTGCCCTGGCAACTGTTAGCTCGGGTGGACCAGGTAGATGTAGGTGGATTGTGTTTGGAATTTGTCAGCTGCTGTCATGATGATTTCCAGTTTCTATGTTCCTATGTGCCACCTAGGCACCCGCCTAGTCCACCCTGTGCCCCTGCTGCCCCCGCTACATGTCCCGCCTGCAGCCTCCTATGCCCCACTTGCACCATCGCCATAGTGACCTTTCATATTTGGGCACTATGCTGGTGCTGGACATGGAGCACTACTATCACGTTTCTTGGGCTCCCTGTCTATGCTGTACATTGCTGACACTGAAATTGTTTCTCTCTCCTGCAAATGTGCATCTAACGGCAGGTTTTCATTCGCGGTAGGATTCAGCCCTTCAGTTCAGCGCGTTAGTGTGCAGGAAGTCTCTCCCCGCCCACGCCCCGCCCATTGACCCCTTCCCCCCGCCATCTCTCCACCCTCTGCGGTGTTTACCGCGGCCGGGGACGTTAACGATCTGCGCGTTAACGATCTGCGCGTTAACGTTACCTAATGAGCGTTAACGTTACATAACACGCAGTCTGTAACGTTACCGTAGTTTAGTAAACATACCCCTAAGATACACACCATGAAGTTGCAAAGTAGTTTATTTAAAACAAATAAAACAAAATATTTTTTTTTTCGATGCATAGTTAAGCTTTGGAACGTATTGCTGGAATATGTTGTAAAAACAGTTAGCATAGCTGGATTTAAAAAACGTTTGGACAAATTCCTGGAAAAAAAAGTCTATAAACCATTATAAAGGTAGATCTGGGGAAAGCCACTGCTTCTCTCTGGAGATAACTAACACTGAATTGGCCTTTTTTTTTTTTTTTTTAAATTTTTTATTTATCATTATCAAGTTTTTCACATCCAAAACATAAAATTCAAATGAATATAGAAAAATAAGGAGAATACAATAACAAAAAACACCCTACAAACATTAGGAAATTAATCCCCCTTAACAATAGACCACATAGTAAGAAGAAAAATAGGGGAAGCATCAGGAAAAACAATGTTACATAACAATTATTCAAAGGAAACTATCTATACAGCGGCGGCAATTCAGAGACTTACTGGGGAGAAACAGGGACACTAACCATAACCTCCTCCCTAGCCTCCAGAAATTCCAGGAGCTGCCCAGGATCAAAAAACAAGTACATTTTCTGATTAAAGGTAATATAACACTTTACAGGAAAGTTTAACTGAAAAGTAGCCCCAAGGGCCAAAACCCTGGGGCGCAAAGCCAAAAAGCCTTTCCTTCGCAGTTGCGTATCACGAGATACATCTGGAAATATTCTAACATTAGATCCTAACAACTGCTCCCCAAAATTCCTGAAATACATTTTTAAGATATAGAATTTATCAGACTCCAGAGCCACTGTGACAAGTAGAGTGGCCTTCTCCGTAACAACCTCTAACGAGCTTTCCAAAAAGCCCGTGAGGTCTCCTACACAAGGGAGACCTGAGGGACTCCCGGCAATCTGATCCCCAGAGCTACCAGACAAATATTGAACCCGCACCAAGGGGGGAAATTGTTCCGAGGGTATTTTTAAAATTTCCCCGAAATATTTCCGTACCATGGCCATGGGAGATATTACAGGTGACCTAGGAAAATTCAAGAACCGCAAATTGCATCTACGTGCTTGATTTTCCAAATACTCCATTTTCTTACTAGAAACAATTTTGTCCTTAAGCTGAGCTGTAACCAAATCCCGGAGTTGACCCATCCCCCCTTCAAGTCTAATTAGCCGCTCCACTTGTTCACTTTGGACGCTGGAGAGAGTTCCACATATAGACTTCACACCCCCTAAATCCAAATTCATAGTGTCCACAAACATTAACAAGGAGGTGTTTAATGCCGCCAAACCTTCCCATAGCGTTTCAAGGGTAAACACCACTGGTCGTTCCAAACAAGGGATCCTCGGAAGACTCCCAGCCCGATCGGACATACCGCCAGTTTCCACCTCCGATGGAACCACAACTTCACTGGACTCCGGTTGTCGTTTCGCACCGGAAAAACACATCACTTCAGTCGAGCCCCCTTCATGCTCTGCCGCACAGGAGTACTCGTCAAAACTTTTGCCGGCATAGCAAGCTCGGCTGAGGCAACACTTCCGGGTCGCGGTGGGGGAGAGCGCTGCTCAGGAGAGAGCCAAACGCCCGAAGTGCTCAGGGATGATATTCCTCCTACCACCCTCGCCGAAGACACCGCTCCTGCTCCGACAGTGAAACCGCATTCAGGAAGGACACGCTGAGCCAAACTGGACACCAAGCCCGCTGAAGGTAACACGGCTTGCTTCCGCTTTCGCCTCCCCATCGTTCTTCACCGTCAAGGGGAGATATCGGCTCAAATCGCAGCACACCGTTAAGCGTTCTCACCGCCACGAAGGTGCCGCCGCCATCTTAATCACTTCCCCCGAATTGGCCTTCTTTTGGGATATGCCAAGTACTTGTGACCTGGATTGGCCACTGTTGGAAACAGGATATTAGGCTTGCTGTAGTTTTGCACCAATTCAGAGACATCCGCAAATGTTTTTAAAAGGTGCTCATTTTGACCAGGATAGAGGAATTAAGGGTGTAATTCTTCTTTTAATCCTCCATTTTTTTGGTGTACTTTGCTAAGGCAAAATTGTCTATTGTCTGGGGTTTAACTGAAGTGAAAACCTATGTCTGTATGTATGTTTGAGCATGCATAATCATCTGCAAAAAAACATGTGAATGGTATCTTCCCCCCCACTCAGCAACAGGAAAGGAGAGGAAGGCCGCAATGTTTCCTGCAGGCAGAAGAAACTTAGGCTGTGGTAAGACAGTATCTTCCTGTACTGAGAATGTGTTTCTAGGGACGTGCATCCAGTAGGGAAGGATTAGCACTAGAGGCAGGCAGAGCTCTGGATTCTCAATGTACTGTATGGATGAGGTGATGGCACAAGGAAAAGGGATTTATATTTGTTAGGAACAGGGCAGCATTTTGGGAAAAGAGGAAGCATGGAGCCCGATTCATGGAGGGGGATGTCCGGGCCGTCCGGATGTCCCCAATGAAAATGGGGCTGTGTAGACCCAATTCTGATCCATGGGAACAAAATGTTCCTGTGGTAGCCAGAATCAGGCCAAAGGATGGACCAGCATGCCCCTTCTGCCCCACAGGTGCCCTCAACATCTGTGGCTCCTGGCCCCCATTTCCTACTTCCCAACCCACGGCTAGTCTGCCATGGCCTGGATCGGGCAGCGGGGACCCGCCCCCGTTCCTGCCCCCTGCCAGCTCTCCCCATCCTGATGCACAGGACGTACAGGGAGAACTGGAGGGGGGAATCAGGCATGGAAGGCTTTGGGGCTGCATGTCCCTCTGGGATGTGCAGTCCCACAACCAGCATTTGTGAATGACTTCCATATTACAAAAAAGTGGGCTCCGCCTTGACCAGGGTGGAACCAGGCTGTTGGTGCTGACCTTGAAAAAAGAGCGAGAGCAGCTTTGAAACTAAATCATGGGGGAAAGCTGACCATCACTTATGAAAACATGGTTCGGAGTAAAGTATATTTATAATATAGTTGCAGAACACTGAAGTTAGCATATCTCAATGGAGAGGTTGTGGTAAAGACCAAAGTAGCCTGGGTACATTTAAATAAAGAACAGAGGTAAATGATTCCAAAATACTCCCATCAACTACTAGGCAGGTTGTGAATCCAAATTGAAAACATTCTTTAAATTGTCTGATTACAAATACTAGACATTTAAAAAATAAAATTGGAGAATTAGAATGTATGGCACTAAATGAAGATGTTGAAATAATTTATTTATTTATTTAAACGGACTTGGTATACCGCTTTCTCATGAAATCAAAGCGGTTGGCACAGCAAACAATCAAAGAAAGGGGGGTTGTCAGTAGCATGCAGTGGTTGATTTGTTGCAGTGTACTGTGTGAGGGAGTGTGGTTGATTTGATGTGAAGCTATATACATTGTGTGCTTATGATACATATTTACAGATTCATATTTACAATGGTGGCTTTGCTATCTGACTTGGTTGAGCAAAAGTCATTCTATGAGGTCCTTGAAATGGTTTTTGAATAGTTCAGTTTTGAGCTGTTTTCTGAAGTCTTTGATGTTGTTTGTTGCTCTGAGGTGGTCTGGGAGAGAGTTCCATATGGCGGGGGCAGCCAGGGTGAAGGCTCTTTTTGATGTGGCTTGGTTTGTCCTGGTGTAGTCTTTTGGAGTTCTGATATTGTTTGATGTTCCCTATGAGACTTGATGTAAGTGGATAACCAATGGGACACCGTGATACCAGGGTAAATTATATTGAAATGACAGAGTCCATCAAACTGAAGGAAGGGTGGTGTTATATGTTAAGAACTGCATAGAGTCAAATAGTATAAAAGTCCTAGAGGAAACAAAATGCAGCATGGAATCTTTATGAATGAAAATTCCATATGTGATGGCAATGAGTATAGTAGCGAGGACATAGTACCCTACACCTGGACAGGATGAAGAGACAGAAAATGAAATGCTAAGAGAAATCTTAAACGCTAGCAAATTTGGTGATATTAATAATGGGAGATTTTAATTACCCAGTACTGATTGGGTAAATGTCATATCAGGACATGTTAGGGAGAAAACATGTCTAGATGCCATAAATAATAATTTCATACAGCAGTAGGTCTTGGAACTGATGAAAACTAGCTTAGGTCTAGTTTTTATTGAAATGCAGGACATGGTGTATGGGATAATGGATGAAAGGGTTCCTTGGTAATAGTGCATAATGCAATTAAATGTATCAGAATGACTGAAAGAGGGTACGAAGGAAAACTGTTGGGGGTGATTTTCAGCAGTGGCAGCTAGGCTGTTTAAAGTGCCTAATCACTTTAAATAAACCTGGATATTCAGAGCTGGAACTTATCAGATGTCCAGCGCTGCATATCCAGGTTTGCTACTCAGTGCGTTGCTATCTGATCAGTGACAGTATTCAGCCACTAACTGGATAGTGATAAATGGTTAAAGTTAGGACAGTCATTCTCCTATCCTAACTAACTGATGAAGCAATCGAGTTAGCTATCTGGGGAGTGCTGCTGAATATCGGGACTTATTTATACAATGCTACAAGATAAATCATAATCCACCATAGCCGCACATAGTGCCTACTCTTAATACCTATCCATAGATTGTTCATAAACCTTTCCTCAAAGCTTACTGTTACATATGTAAATAGTTGTTTGCATGTCTCCCTAAGTTATCCAAGTTGTACTTCCCTGTTCTATGTAAAAACTGATATTTGTTATTTATGGTTCCTTGTTCCATGCAAACCGCGCTGATACTAAAGAGTGCGGTATATAAGAAAGTAAAATAAAATAAATAAATAAAATAAAATTAGCAGGTCAGCTCACTTTGAATATCTCCCCCATTGCTTTTATATTTAATTTTAAAAAGGGAGTCTATAATAACAAGAGGAAATTAGTTAGAAAAAAACTAAGAAGAACAGTTGCAAAGATTAAAAATTTACACTCGAGTTGCATAGAAGTACATACATCTTTGCCATCGCCCGTGCTTTTCCCTGGGGTTAACTTTATATGCTGCATTTTACACACGTGTACTGGTAGGTAAGTGCAAAGAGGCCTTTAGAATACTACCTATGTCATATATAGTACAAAATACCATGCCTTCTTTGTCCAAATAGTCACACATGCCTGGGATAACAAAGTTAAGTCGCACAAACTATCTCAAACATAAAAACATGTATCCCGCATTTAATGGAAGTTTTTTCTTTGACCTATCAGGTTCCCCCGTCTCCTTTTTTCCAGTTCAATGGGAATCAGGCATTATGCAAGGATTTATTCACTCAATTTTATATCTCATCCCAAATTACTTTTACTCCAATTATTACACTGACAGTTTACACCTGGGATCCGTCTAGAAACCCTGAAATCATGGGCCCTAAATCTGACCATTGTTTGATGACTATACCCTCCTCCCTTCCACTCCTTCTTTCCCCCCTCCAAGCAGATACTCTGCCTTCATTGTGTTTCCAGCGCCAGCTGACTGGGATGGTTTAACACCTGAGCCAGGAATTGAACATGGGCCCCTTAATACTAAACCCCTGAGCTAAATCGAACTGGAAGGTTTTACATTATCAGTCAACTTATAATAAATTCTTCAAGAAGAAGCAGTTGGACAGACTAAATCATACTGTTGATTTAAAAAAAAGACTCAATACGATCTCTTTCCAATTTTCTAGCACTACCTTCTATGCCAGGAGCATTAATATATTACACCATGTTTTCATATATTTCACCTTTAGGCATTCACCTTCCCTAGTGCCCAACTGCGCCCACCCAAGTTCTCTTGGCACACAGTCTCCTATTACATTCTTGTGAATTCAGACACCTTATTCCAAAGTTTTCTCATTTTGGAACAAAATCAAAGCATAATGAGTGGCGGTTTATTACACCCTCTCTAGCACAAGAGTAAAGACTTGAGGTTAATTTTATTAATCTTAGCTGGGGTTCAATAGAGGCTGAGTATTATTACATGCTATTAATCTAATGTCTCTGTTTCTGGCTTAATCTTGACAGAACATGGAGTTCCTTTCTTCCTCTTTGCTTTGAGAATCACTCCAAGCTCCTTAGCTCGCTGAAGGTCCCATTTACTAACGTGTGCTAGGGTTTTGCAGTTATCACACAGCAATTGTCAAAATTAATGAATGCTTACTGCACAACCCCTGAGTTAACTCAGCATTTCAACATTCAGTTAATGCAGAGAAATCTTTAAACGCACATTAACTGAATGACAGATAAGGCAATGTGATTAGCTACACCTCTTCAAGTGACCTTAAGTTTGCTGCATTATGGAGTATGTTTACTAAGTGACGTGCCACTAGCACACAAAAGGCCCTGAAAATGAGCACAGGAATGGCACACTACTCTTGCTAGTAAATGGAAGCATGCCCAGCATGTCCCTATGTTACTAGCGTGCACATTGCACCATCCCTGTGCTCGTTGCCTTTGGCGTGATCAGTGCAGGTACCCTTAATGCCACCCATTGAGGTGACAATACATACTGTACATCTGCGCTTAAGTGCCACATTGATGGGGAACATGCACCAATAGCGCCCTCTTCCTACAATGTGGATGCTCTGCCCAAGAACTGTCTATTCTCCGCCCCAACCGTGCTGCTCGAGATTTTCAGTAGGGCCACATTTTCAGTATGCAGTACTTTTATTGTGGTACACTTGCTGGGCACTGAATCCTGTGCTACCAAGCAGCCTCTGGACTCCTATGTTTTAGTATATTTGTCCCTATGGGTGTAATTTTATAAGGGGGAGCGTGTACTTTTAGGGGTTATTTTAGTCAATAACCTGCATACAGTGTTCATGTACATTTGTTAATGATCTCTTACAAAATAACGACAAGCATAAATGAACACCTTTTGCTTGATGATGCATACTTTGCTGTGGGCGTGTGCATGGGTGGAGTGTTGGGGGGCATGGGCTGAGCTCATGTAGATTATAAAATATTACAATTTATGCACATTCATCTAAAAACTTGGTATTAGCATTTATACCATTTACCCTAGGGCTTGTGTAGTATCCACACCATAACTGAAGGTCCAATTTCTGCCACTCAGGCTAGTATTTTACAAAGACAAATACCCTGGGAAGATGCTCTTATTAAGTGTCCCTGCAAAAAAAAAAGTATTTGAAACTATTAGTAAACATGCCATGATGTTTTATAAAATCTATTCTGGAAAATTATGAAAAAGCTTCAGGAACCTCCCAAGATCTGTTCTTGGTAGACTAAACTCCTTTTTTGAGCCTGAAAAATGCTTTCAGATCGATATTCCTAGTTGCTCAAGCTCACTGCAGCTCTTCATTTAAGATGTCATACTTGTCTCCTAGTGAAATTATCACTGGGGGTCAAGGGTACAATTTTGAACCCAGGGTCACAATAAGCAGAAGAGACTTGGGATTGATCCTGATCCTCTAGACCAGTGTTTTTCAACCTTTTTTGTGCAAAGGCACACTTTTTTCATGAAAGAAATCACGAGGCACACCACCATTAGAAAATGTTAAAAAAATTTACCTCTGTGCTTATATTGACTATATATAAAGTAATTCTCTTGAATAGGAATCAAACACTCACACCAACCCCCCTCCCCTGCTGGTTCACACCAACCCCCCTCCCCTGCTGGTTCACTCACAACCCCCCCCCCTCCACTGCTGGTTCACTCACCCACCCCCTTGTCACTTACTCACCCCTCCTGCTGGGTCACTCACTCACTTACCCCCCCTCCCCTGCTGTTTAACTCACACCATCCCCCCCCCCCCCCTTGCTGGTTCACTCACACCACACTCCCCCCCCCTTGCTGGTTCACTCACACTCCCCCCCCCCCTTGCTGGTTCATTCACACACACACACACCCCCCCCTCTCTGCCCAAGCCGCTGCTTCTGCTTTGTACAGAGCAGCGGCTGCACTACACTTACATTGAAAAGTAAAGAGAAACTGTGTCAGGAGCCCTCCGGTCATCGCAGAGCCCGAGGAAGTGATGTCATGGGGGCGGGCTCCTCACAGGCTGTCTTTCCTTTTCAAATTAACTTTATTGCAGCTAAAGTTAATTTGAAAAGGAAAGACAGCCTGTGAGGAGCCCGCCCCATGACATCACTTCCTCGGGCTCTGCATGATCGGAGGGCTCCTGACACAGTTTCTCTTTACTTTTCAATGTAAGTGTAGTGCAGCCGCTGCTCTGTACAAAGCAGAACCAGCGGCTGCACTGCTATAGGGAATCGCGATCGCGTTCACGCTGCGGACTTCGGCACAAAAGCTGGTTTTTTGCTCTGGCCGCTCCCGATCTTGCGGCCAGAGCAAAAAAACGGCTTTTCAATGGCCGGTTTTACAACTGTGCCGGCAGCCGGCCTGGCCATGGAAAAACCGGCCGGCCGGCTGAAAACCGGCCGGTTGGCAACCCTAATTTGTGAGCCGAGGCCACATGTTACGGATGAAATTGGAATTTTTCCCACGGCACACCAGACAATATCTCACGGCACACTAGTGTGCCGCGGCACAGTGGTTGAAAAACGCTGCTCTAGACCACCAGGGGTCTCTGGTAAAAGCCAGGATAAGATTGGGTATGGGAGTCTTGATGTTAGGGGGCAACTGGGAAGGTCTTGAGATTGATGATGGTGGTGGGGATAACATGAGATGATGTTGGAGTGGTGCAAGGGGTAGGGGAATATGTGATATTGTCAGGTGAGAGGTGTCATGGGGATGGTGGCATCAGTCCTTGCACCTGCACTTTCAAGCTGGCATTTGTGCATGTCTCAGGGCAGCTGTAAGGGTCAACATCCAAGAATTTGGGCCATCACATGTATTCCCCTTGTAAATGGATATCTAGATTTCCCCCACCCAAACTACACCCCAGCCACATCCTCTTGAAAACTAGATGCAGTGTAGATATCCACTTGTAAATAGTGGCTTTCTAAGATCTCTATTTGCACATATAGTCAATAATACTGCTATTTACAAATGGCGAATTTTCTAAAATAAAGGCCTATATATCATAAATCTCAAACAAAAGTGAATATAGTCTTGAAATATTAAAGAAAAAAACATCTATAATATTTCCCTGAATCCCCAGATAATCCAGAAGAGAAGCAAAGAAAAGGGGTGCATCAGATCAAAGAAAAATGAAAAAAGAATTGATCTGTAAGAGAGAAACAGAATTTTCTATAATTTAACCAACAATGACTGGCAGTAAAGAAAATAATTTTTCATTTTTAAAAAGTATATAATTATGGAGGGGGAGAGGAAGGCACACACAAGAAACAGATAATGTTGGTTCAGCAGCAATACTAATAGAGAGAAAAATGTAGGATGGCCTCCAATCCCCTTTCCTTTACTAGCCATCCTAAAGAAACAGGTGGCTAAAATGATAAAGGGGATGAAATGACACCTCTATGAGGAAAGGCTAAAGAGGTTAGGGCTCTTCAGCTTAGAAAAGAGACAGTTGAGGAGAGATATGAGAGAGGTCTATAAAATCATAAGTGGAGTGGATCAGGTAAACGTGAATTGGTATTTACTCTCTCTCAAAAAGCACAAAGATTAGGGGACACACCATGAAGTTAAAATCAATGTGAGAATATATTTTTTCACTCAATGCATATTTAAGGTCTGGAATTCATTGCTGGAGGATATGGTAAAAACAGTGTAGTTGAATTTAAAAATCATTTGCCAAAGTTCCTTGAGGAAAAATCCATAAATTTATTTATGGTAGACTTGCTAAAACTACTGCTTATTCTTGGGGGTAAGTGCTGTGGAGTCTATTTATTTTTGGGGATCCTCCTTGGTACTTATGATATGGCTTGGCCACAGTTAGAAAAAGGATACTGAGCTGGATAGACCTTTGGCAAGGCCCAGTATGACAGTTTTTATATTCCTATATTTTTCAGCTGAAGAGAGTTTTCTTTAAGAGGAACATACCAAAAGCTACAACTTCCAGTGGAGAAGTGAGAGATCTGTTGTCTTTTCCCATCTCCACTGAGTGTCAAAAGAAGGCAGAAACAGTACAGGGTAGGGGATGGGAGAAGAAACTAAGGAAAGTTATTACCATAGAGTGGAATAGGAGTGTATGAAGTTGGTTTTGGCTGATACAGAATCGAAGGCATCATCATATGAGGTATTTCCAGCAGAATCATCAGATATTAAAAGCGTTGTAGCTGGGAGGAGTTGAGTCATCATGGACACTATCAGGCAGTGTGGAGGCATATTGATGAGCCCTTCGGGACAGACTTTGTTGCACAGCTACCCACCTGTAATGGAGGATGCTGGAGAGATCAGCGGCATCACTTCTGGTTTGGCAACTACAAATAACTTTCTATGCAGTGGTACGCGGCTCCTTGGTGAGTATCCTAAGGGGCATGTCTGAGGTTGCAGATAGGCCCCTTAGGAGTCAACGTAGGAGCCAGGAAGTCTTGTGTTTTTGGACTTCTGTATTCTTGGTATCCTCTGTACTCCTATTTGGCATTGTTGTTGTAGTGTTATATTTTTTGGTAATTTTTGGCAAGAGGAAAGCCAAGGTTAAAGTTGGGGTGGAGGTAAGCAAAGTCCAATGGACTCCTTTGTGGTTGCTCAGGGGAAGTTAGGCTTAAATTGCAGTATGCTGGGGTTTCTCAACAATACTAGCCTTGAAGCCCTTTCCCTGAGCCCAGACTCCAGGCCCTCTCCCCTTCCCTCAGAGGTGCCACATGGTGCGGCTAGATTGGAGTCCATTCTGGAAGGAAGTGGAGATGCTCTGACTGGCAAAAATGGATCCCTGGGCCAGGAGATGGGGAATGTACTTGTTTCTACTCCACTGATTTCGTTGCCTCTCTCGGTTGGGCGCGGAGTTGTTCATGCCGCAGTCCCTCCTGTAAGACCTGTTGTTTTTTTTGGGGCCTTGGGGAATGAGGCCTCTATTCCACCTATCCCCCCCAGGGAGGTCACTAATTTAAAGATATGGTGGGCGATGGCAAAGATGGAGTCTACTCTGTCTAATTGTCTAGCCCAATTAAGTCAAATTTCAGGAGAGAGTTAATCGGTTGACCTCATTGGAGGGGGATTTATTTATTTACATTCTCTTATATACCGTGCTATTCTGCATCAGTGCAGTTTACATTGAACAAACTGAAATTACATTGAACAGGGCATTACAACTTGGAGATAACACTCCATAGCCCATGTTCCCTGTAAAATAGTTAAGTGGCTTGCCCAAGACCACAAGGAGCACCTGTGGGACTAGAAACCCCAGTCCTTCTGGCCCAAGGTTGCTGTCCTCTAATGGGATTTGAACCCCCGACCTTCCGGCCTGAAGTACCTTGCCCCAACCACTAGGCCACTCCTCCACTCCACAGATTTGAGATCTCAGAGAGAGTTGATTGACGTAACCACTGGCAAGATGGTGGCCTTGGAGGCGGTGAATAGCACGTTGATGAAAGATAATTTGTTGTTAGAAAATAAAGTTGAACGGGCTGAAAACTCTCTTAGGAAGCTAAATTTGCGTTTTGTTAACTTTCCGTTTTGTAACTCAATTTCAGCTTTTGAAATGCTTAAAGCTTATTTTGTTAATATTTTGCACCTGGAGGTTAACAAACTATCTGAATTAATGAGTGTTTATTATGTTAAGTCTTCTATAAAAAGTATTATGGATGGTAGTTTGTATAGGCCTTCGGATAGCAATTTAACTGCACTCCTAGAGACGTCGGTGGAGGAGACTGTCAATACGGGTACCCTGATGGTAACCTTCTGGGACTCTCTTGATAAGGAGAAGATATTTTTGGCTTTTCTTAAGGAGAGATTGACGCCCTTTCATGGGAATATAATTAATGTTTTTCCCGATGTTTCTCCAACGACCCAGCAATTTCATAGGGCCTTCCTACAGTTAAAGCCTCATGCTTTGTCTTTGGGAATGACCTTTTTTCTAAAATATCTGCATCGTTGTTGTATAAGGTTTCTGGGTAAAGACTATGAGTTTATTGACCCCTCTCAACTTTTGGCGCTTATAGCATCTCATGAAGGGGATGCCAGTGTTAATGTGGATAATGTTGTATAGTTGGGGTTTCACGCTCTCTAGTTTACATCTTGCTGGCTGGTTATAGGGTATTTGAATTTGGGTGTCAGTATGTAGCCAGGCAATGGGTTATTATCTGGCTTGATTATTTCCTTTTCGTATTATTCTGTTTATCGATTTTGTTCAGGCTCCTCCCGTTTATTTTTCTCAATAGTGGAAAGAGTGCTGTCTTTTTCCTTATATGTGGTTGCTTCTGTATTGGAAGTGCTGTGTTATTTTATTTATGTTGTAATTTGAAGAAAAATTCAATAAATATATATATTTTAAAAAAGCGTTATAGCTGAAGAGGGCCTGCAAAATCTCTTTGCTAACATGCTAAATGATGAGGAGGTAGGAAGTGATATTGCCAGGGCCAAAAGCACCCAGTGTGTAGAGCAGGTAGTGGAAAATGTGAAAGATGCCCTGGCCTTTCATCTTCTGCTTTGCTCTCAGCCTCAATTCCAGCAGCAGCTCCCAAGAAAGCACAGAAGAAGTCCTATAAAAAACAATCTGAAATGTGGAGGCATTTTAAAGTGTTTGAGGATCCACATAATGCAGGATTCATATCCTGTTTTAAGGATATTAGACAGAGGAATGTTTAATGGTCCATCTTTCAAACAGTGGCATGCTTCATCATTTGCAGAAACAATACTCCTTAAAGCTACGTAGTCAAGAGAGAACAATAATACTAGGCTAGGGACTTCATCCTACACTGAAAGTAGCAGCAAGACAATTAACAATTGGGGACTAAGAGATGCTGTAAAAGCTTAAACCCAGATTGTCAACTACTTGCAGTGGTTGGTTATCCAGTACAATCATTTACTCGATGCACTGAGTCACTACATTTACTTGCCCCAGAATAGCGATAGTGAAACACCATGCCATCTCCTCCATGGTTACTTGTTCAGATGGGCCTCAGGGTAGCTTGGCTGCAGTCTCCCTAGGACCAAAGTCGTTTTGAGGTTCTGCTTGGGAAATAGCTTTCCTCTTTTCTGTACATAAGAACATCAGAACATAATGTAGCAGCAGAGCGCAGACAAACCAATGATACCAGGAGTCTGTTCAGAAGGTCCAAATCATTTATTTGTGCACAAGTCTCAAGCAGAATCAAATTCAAAATGGCTGAGCAATGGTTTCTAGCAAAACAACAACTTTTACAGACATCTTCTCCATTCTAGACATAGGCAAACTTTTCATTGGTCCCGGTAACCCCTCGTACACCTTCTATTGGTTCCGGTACCGATATGGCTATCCAATGATGTCCCTTGACTGGGCTCCGCACCTGCTTACCCCCCTTTCAGTCTCAATTACAATGGTCAGTTCACCAATTTTGATACTTCTCCTCCAAGGTCACTTAGCTAGCTAGAACATGTGGGAAAGCAGGGCACTCTAACCTTTCTTTCAGCAAAGTTAATTAATTTCATAGAAGCTGTGCTCTCTTATCAATACCAATTAGACTTGTTTTTCTATATTTTTTAAGTTTTGATTCTGCTTAGCTATACTAAACTGTGTTCAATTAGGTTTCAGTTCTATGGTAGCAGCATTTTTGGGGGATGTGCAATTCCTCTGGGCCTCTCCACAGGCTTCATTTACAGGTCAAGCTATTTAGGCCTGTCTGCTTATTTCAGACACCATGGATCATAGGCCTTCGCCTACCACATTCCCCCCTTTGATTAATCTACCCCTATTACTAATAAGGTGTGAGAGTTAAATCACTCAATTATACTATGGTCGGGTTTCGACCAAACGTAGTAGGATTAGGGTGCCATAAGGCTAAAATCTTAGTTGCGGTCTTCCGCTCCACGGTATTCTCAATAACACTGTTAATAGATCGCATACAACATGGGATTATACATGGTAACATATAGAACAAGGCTACAAAGATTAATATTATCATAGCAAAAGTAGTGAATCCTCCTAATCCAGAAAAGATAGATGCAAACCAATTGGGTATCTGAAGACTATGCCAGGTCTGTACTGGCACATAAGTTTGCTTCCGCATGTGTTCAGCAATTTCTTCAACAACCTGACCCTTATCATCTATCTTTAAGCAACAATTGGTGAGGTTCAGCTTACCACAGACTCTTCCTTCAGCAGCTAACAAATAATCTAGAGCTAAGCAATTTTGATAAATTGCAGTGCGCATTTGTGTGCTTTGTCTAGCTAAAAGTGTAAGTGCTTGGCTAGTTTCATTAGTGATAAGTTCAACTACCGCTTGCAAGCGTATGATTCTATTCAACATATAAATTGGGGTACGATATCCCCACATGCCATCTTGCTCCCAAGTGGCAGGTCCATAATAGGCAATAATCCGCTCTGGTGGACAATCTTCCCCATCCCATTTCTCCCACTTGCCTATCTGTAAGGTTGCTCTTCTCTGTCTTTTTGAATAAACTGGATAGCCTAGTTGTTCACCATGTTCTGTGGGCAACAGAAAGAAAGAGAGTCGAATAGTTCCTAAGACACACGCTCCTTCCCAGTAAATAGGGAGTCGAGCATATGCTCGGGTTCCGCAAATCCAATATAGGCCAGGTGGGGCTTGCCAGTTATGATGTCGGTCAAGGTTAGTCCATAGAGGGGCAAGCTCGGGGAACCGTGCTAAGGGATTGGTGGGCTCTAATTCATTAACTCCTGACCACCAAGATGTCCGTTTTGTGGTATCATTATAGAACTTTTGGCTAAGACAGACAAGCTGCCCTACCTTAGAGGTAAATTGGGGTCCAGTTCGAGCATAACACAAGCGCCCAACTATTGGGTGTGCTAATACCCATTCGCTGGTAGTTTTGTGTAGCTCTGTCTGATTATAGACTACTGAGTAATTCAATTCTTGGGCCTCCCAAGGCCACTGTTCACCCATCTTGGTTCCACCACAGAAATAACAGTCTGAAATGCGGAGGCTGGATACCACAGCTCCGGCCAATTCTAGGAATAAATTCTGAGAGGGATGAGGGATATCAAACTTGTTTACATGCATGGTTTCATAAAAAGTGTTATGTATGTGATACTTTGATTTATTTTATTTATTTATTTAATGGTATTTATATACCGCCTTATCCTTCAATCAAAGCGGTCACAACACAAGTGGGGGATACATTTAACACGTGGGGATTTTGAGACACACACTAATACTTACAGGGAACATGGGCAATGGAGGGTTAAGTGGCTTGCCCAAGACCACAAGGAGCATCTGTGGGACTAGAAACCCCAGTCCTTCCGGCCCAAGGTTGCTGGAAGGACTGGGGTTTCTAGTCCCACAGATGCTCCTTGTGGTCTTGGGCAAGCCACTTAACCCTCCATTGCCCATGTTCCCTGTAAGTATTAGTGTGTGTCTAAAAATCCCCACGTGTTAAATGTATCCCCCACTTGTGTTGTGTATCCCCCACTTGTGTTGTGTATCCCCCACTTGTGTTGATGATCGATGGGCTTGGGTATTTAGTCTAATATGCACAATGGTTCCGGGATCTGATCCAGTACTTGCAATGCGCAACCCAAATTTATACCCTGGTTTCCATAGACTGGGATTGGCTATGGATAATTCTAGTGGATTACAAGCACCTTTTTTGCAATTCTTAGGATCCTTCATAGTTGGCTTAGTTAGGGTAGCTATCCGATGGTCGTTAAAGGTTACCCCCGTGTCAAGTTTCCATGTAGAATAAAGCGCACATTCCCATCTTGGGCAATAATAGTCTTTAACTGGTGCTGTGCTATACACGTCTTCTACACCTTTTTACATAAACATGTCCCCCACCCAATTGCTCCTTCTGGACACATATACTTTCCATCCTTAGCATACGTTTTCTCCCAATCGGCACACTTTGAATGACTATCTCTATTGATGGCATCACAGGCATCAAAATATAAAACAGCAGGCTGTGTGGGATCAGTGAGTGGGGGTGTGGCATTTAGTAACGCTCCATCTGCATCATTCCATCTTATCTCCAAAGTATAATAGGATGGATTCTGATGCGGGTTAAAACATACCTTGGTATTACCTTGGGTACAAACATTCAGTTCAGTGGTGTTATAAACACACCGGGTTACTTTACCAGTGCAGATATAGTAAGAATGATAAAGCAAAGTCCGAGTTATTTTCATTCCAGTTCGAGTGGTAGTAATACAGGCAGTACATGGGGGTAAAGCATGTACCAGTTCAAAGCTCCCCAGGCAAGCAGCCAAAGTAAGATAATAACAAAGATGCATGTTGATTGTAGTCCTTCTGGATCTCCGCTGGAAAATCTTGACCACGTCGTCCTCAACGCGATGCCCGTTTGCTAATGAAGCAATTCAACGGGTGTCAATGTTGATTGAAGATCCTCAAAAGTCAAAAGTCTGGTTATGATGCCAACTTATCAAATGTAGTTGGTCTAATACTAGTCTATAAAGGCACAGTTAGTCGATGAAGAAAACAAATGTCTTTGCTGTATTGGAAACAGCAATCCTCTTCGAAAGACTTGGCTGCTGTAGGGCACTATAGCACATGAGTGTCTCCAATGAAATCTAGGCTGCTGGCTGCCTCCGTAAGGTGAGACACAACGGGACGTCAGGATGTGGCTCCGCTGTCCACTGGTCCTGGTCTGGAACTGCTGCCGGCTTGACTCTGCTGTGATGAATCCAGGAATCGATCTCTGCTACCTTTACTGCAGTTGGGGTAGACAGGATGACGATGTACGGTCCCTTCCAATGAGGTTCCAACGGTGTCTTTTTCCAGTCTTTAATCCACACCGAGGTACCAGGCTTGTAGGGATGTAGGGGTTCCGTCAAGTTGATAGGCAACTGGTCCTGAATCCATGCATGAAGAGTCTGTAGAACAAAACTAAGAGCTAGAAGTTCTTGTCTGGTTATTTCTGAACAAATCTGAGCTAAACTACCCTTGATTCCCTGCACTATTGGTGGGGGTTTTCCATATACTACCTCAAAAGGGGAGAACCCTGTTGATTTCACAGGAGCTGAGCGTATTCTGAGCAAAGTTATTGGGAGCACTTGGGGCCACTTCAGGCGAGTCTCCTGGCAAAGCTTAGACATTTGGGCTTTCAAGGTACGATTCATTCGCTCAACTTTCCCTGAAATCTGAGGTCTATATGCAGTGTGTAGCTTCCATTGTATCTGTAGGGCATTTGCTAACTGCTGAGTAATCTGAGACACAAATGAGGGCCCATTGTCTGACCCTATTACTGCTGGAATTCCAAATCTGGGGATAATCTCTCTCAGCAAAACTTTGGTAACTTCTCGGGCCTTTTCAGTCCTGGTGGGGTAAGCCTCCACCCACCCAGAGAAGGTACAAACTAACACTAACAAGTAGCGGTATCCATTGGCTTTTGGCATTTCAGTAAAGTCAATTTGCAGGTGGTGCATGGGGGTTACACCTCCTGACTGAACTCGGGGGGTGGTGGTGGTGTGGGACCCTGTTTGGCATTGTTCTTGGCACAAATTAGACACTGGCGTGCTACTGAGGCTGATAGAGCTCCCAACAAGGCAATGCAAAAATGTGGCTTGAGTGCTTTTTCCATAGCACTTTTTCCATAATGTGTGGCTTGATGAAAAGCTTTGACAAAGGCTGGTCCCAATAGTTCAGGGATCACTATTCGTCCTGGGGGTTGGCTGCCCTCGGTTGGTGGCAGCTCAATCCACCCGTCTTTCAGCACTCCCTTTTCCTTATTACAGTAATAATCCAATTCTTTGGTGGTATATCGTGGTGTCCATAAATTAAGGGGTACTGGAAACAAGGCTGCCTGCATTGGCATAGCTTGCGATGAAATTTGGCCTGTCATGGCTGCCTTTCGCGCTGAGGCATCAGCGAATCTATTTCCTTGGGCAACATCTCCTTTACCCGCTTGGTGTCCTCGGCAGTGCATGACAGCTACACGTGTTGGGGCCCATACTGCATCTAACAACATCAATATTTCTGGGCCATATTTGATCGATTTTCCTCCTGACGTAATGAGCCCTCGTTCTTTGTAGAGAGCTCCATGTGCATGCAAAGTGGTGAAGGCATATTTTGAGTCTGTATACACATTCGACGAAAGTTTTGCACCCAATAATAATGCTCGGGTGAGTGCAATCAATTCTGCTTTCTGGGCTGATGTGCCTGATGCCAGGGCTGATGATTCAATGACTTTCTCCCGGGTGACGACTGCATACCCGGCACAACGTCGTCCATCGATAATGAGACTGCTTCCATCCACAAAATAGGTCTGATCAGGTTTTTCCAGGGGCACATCGGTCAGATCAGGTCGACTTGAGAATACAGTATCCATGACTTCTATACAATCATGCTCTGGGGGTTCTTCACTGACAGGTATCAATGTGGCTGGGTTCAAGGCATGGCTCACTTCCAATTGTATCTGTGGGTTTTCACATAGCATACTCTGGTATTTCAGCATTTGGGAATTGGTGAGCCAATGATTCGCCTTTTGTTCCATGAGGGCAAGTACTGCATGTGGCACAGTGACTCGTAGATTCTGTCCTAAGGTGAGTTTGTCTGCTTCACTCACTAACAATGCTGTAGCTGCCACTGCTCTCAAGCTTGGTGGCCATCCTTTGGCCACAGTGTCCAATTGTTTCGATAGGTATGCTACAGGTCGCTCCCAATGTCCCAATTTCTGAGTCAACATGCCTAGGGCATTCCCTTGCACCTCATGCATGAATAGATGGAAAGGCTTGTAAACATCTGGTAATCCGAGTGCTGGTGACGACATCAATTCTTCCTTCAATGTCTTAAAGGCTGCATCCTGCTCAGGTCCCCACTCTAGTGGCGACTTTTCTTGTCCTTTGGTGGCATCATACAGTGGTTTAGCAATTTGAGCAAAGTTGGGAATCCAGATTCGGCAATATCCTGCTGCTCCCAGAAAAGCTCTAACTTGCTTTCTGGTAGTTGGGGTTGGAATTCTGCACACAGCTTCTTTTCTCTCTCGTCCTAATTGTCGGCTTCCTTTAGTCAAGCGAAAGCCTAAGTATTTCACTTCTTTTTGGCATAGCTGTGCTTTTGCTCTGGAAACTTTATATCCAGCTTCATCCAGTAGCTGCAAGAGGTCTTTGGTGGCTTGTATACATTCACTTTCCGATACAGCAGCTATCAGCAGATCGTCCACATATTGGAGAAGTACTCTCTTCCCCGGGGCCACTGAATAGCTTGAAAGGTCTTGGTTTAGTGCAGCACTGAAAATGGTAGGTGAATTCTTGAATCCTTGGGTAATCGTGTCCAAGTGAGTTGGCCCCGTCTTCCGGAGACAGAGTCCTGTCATTCAAAGGCAAACAGCAATTGGCTAATTGGGGCTAATCTTATGCAGAAGAACGCATCTTTCAAATCCAAAACAGTAAAATGGGTAGCTTCCGCTGGGATCAATCCTAAGAGTGTATAGGGATTTGGCACAACTGGATGTATGGTCTCAACTGCTTCATTCACTCTCCTTAGGTCCTGCACTGGACGGTAGTCACCTGTTCCAGGCTTCTTTACTGGCAGGAGTGGTGTGTTCCATGGTGACTGACAAACTTTGAGTAGGCCATATTCCAGTAGCCTTAACAAGTGGCAATGGATGCCTTCAATTGCTGCTCTTGGGAGTGGATATTGCTTGACATGCACTGGTTCGGCACCAGGCTTGAGATTCACAATTATTGGAGCTATATGTTTGGCTAGGCCTGGGGGATTGCCTTCTGCCCATACTCCAGATGGGGCTTCAATGCTTTTCAAAGTAGGTTCAAAATAGGTATCAATAATTGGCTCATTACTTGGCTCAGTACTATAATATCTCCATTCTTCTTCTCGAGGAACAGTAAGCACCATTAATCCAGCAGGTTTTGTCTGGGAATTCACTGTCATTTGCATTTCTCCTTTCTCAGTAAAGGATATCTGGGCCTGCAGCTTAGCTAGCATATCTCGTCCCAGCAATGGCACTGGGCACTCAGGCATGTAAAGGAATTGGTGCGTTATTTGCTGTCCTCCCAGATTGCATACACGGTTCTGAAGAAAAGGCTTTGTGGCTTTGGCACCAGTCGCTCCCACAATGGTGACTGCTCTTGCGGAAAATGGGGCGATTTGTTTATCTACTACAGAATGTTCTGCTCCAGTATCAACCATAAAGTCCATAAATTGGTCTCCTATTTGTATGCTGACCATAGGCTCCTGGAGACCTAAAGCGAATTCGGAGCCCGGTCTGTCCTAATCGGCTTCATCTACATCGTAGGTCGCTGCGGCCACCGCCTGTATGGCCTCTCCTCTTTCTTGTTGAAATTGTTCCCGATTGGCCCCTCCGCGGTTCCGGGGTCGGCCTCTTCCTCCTCCTCTCCAATGGGCATTATTTTCGTCATCCTGGGAGGCGCCTTCGAGTTGCGGGCATGCATCTTTCCAATGTCCTTCTTCCTTGCAGTAAGCGCATTGGTTCACGCTTAGTAGGGGCCGGCCATCTCCTCGGCCCCACCCTCTTCCTCTGCTCCTTCGACTAGGGAAACCTCCCCTTTTCTGTTCAACTATGGCCGCAACCAAAAAAATCAGCTTTCTTCTTCATCTTTCGATCACATTCTTTCTGTCTTTCATTATCACGATTCACATACACTTTATGAGCGACTTCCAGTAACTGAGCTGCATTCATGCCCGCAAACCCTTCTAGTTTCTGTAACTTGCGTCTAATGTCTGGTTGTGACTGATTTACAAAAGCAGCATTCACCATGCATAAACTTCCTGGTGCATCTGGATCATAGGGAGTATACATTCTGTATGCTTCAACTAATCTCTCGTAGAATACTGCTGGGCTTTCATCTATTCCCTGATTGACTTCGGTCACTTTAGAAAGATTCATAGCTTTCTGGCCCCCCCTTTTCAGACCTTGCATGAGGCCTTGGCGAAACCGGGATAGGGCTTTGGATCCTCTCTCTGTATTCGGATCCCACCGAGGGTCTTTATTTGGGAATTCTCCTTGGGCTACTTCTCGATTGTCTATCCCTACCTCATCCCCCAGTGCTAAAGGATTATCCGCCAGCCAGTCGACAGCTGCTCGCCTAATTCGTGTCCGCTCCTCAGTAGTAAATAGAGTGGACAAGAGCTGACGGCAATCTGCCCAAGTGGGTTGGTGGGTTTCCATAATGGTATGCATTAATTCTGTTAGTTCTTGGGGCTTGTTGGTATAGGGAGCATAATGCGTTTTCCAGTTTAACAAATCAGTAGTGGAGAAGGGCACATATACTAAACTTAGGGGTCCCGCCACCACCTGATTATCTTCATCTCTTACGGGCACTCCCGGGACTTGCCGTAAAGGCATCATTTTTGCCGTGGAAGTTTTTCTGGATCTGAGGGGGATTTTAGAGACTCTCCTGGCAGGGGCTTTCTTCTTGCTCGTGCACTTAGTCTGGGACGCTTTACTTTTGACTGATGAGCTCGTACTGACAGTTGTCTTTATACTATCAGTATCGCTCTGGGAAGACCCTTCCTCTTCCTCTGCTGCCTCAGACTCAACTTTTTCCTCAGTCTCGGTCGAGTCATCCTCCTCATCTAGAGTGAGCTTATCTGCCTGCTCTTCTGGTGGTGGGTCTGGGGTTGGGTCCCGCTCCCGCTGTCTCTGTGGTCCCGGGGCGGGACGCGGTGGCACTCTTACTGGACGCTGGGCTCGGGGTTGTCTAATTACCACTTCCGGGGACTCAGGATCTGCAAGGATGGGTTTCTGTTTGGATGTCTCATCTGTCCCTGTCTTTTGAGTCTGATCTGTTTTCTGTGTTTGATCTGTTAATGCTAACATTATTCTGCACTGTTCTTCATAACAGCGCTTCGCCCAAGGGGGCGGGCTCTCACAAATACTTAACCAGGAATCTATATAGGGGTACTGATCGGGGTGCGCTACTTGCACTTTCTGGTGAACTGACTGAATAATTCCTATAGTAAAAGTTCCCTCTCGGGGCCACAGAGTCTAGTTCAGGCCACTCCCTAGTACACAAAACTTGCAATCGTGTCGCAGTCATTTTAATCCCATAATCTCCTGAATATCCTTTATTAAAATGCGTGATCATACATTCTAACGGAGTGTGCCTAGTAGACCCCGCCCCTCCCATATCGATGTGTGCGCGCAACAACAAACAGAAGGGAAAAGGAGGGCGGACCGTGGGTAAGGGGTCTTCACGGCCCTAGAAACATATAAGGGAAACAAATAACAAGACAAGACGACGGTCGCTTCCTCCTTTTTACGACCTGGACGCGGTCGCCCGGCCAGGAAATGCGTTACTCAGGAGTCCGCCTTCGCTTGGTCCGTGCTACCAGACCTCTCATTCATACTTCATTCACACAATCATGCTAGCAACGTATCTCAAAAAACACAGCCCAATCCTGTCTTTTCTGACTAGGCTATGTTCAAATTCCAAAATCAAGAAGACGATAGTTTCGCCCTGCGCATACTCATGCAGGGTTAATCGGACCGTCTTGAGAGGTGATCAAGCTCTCTTTTCCAAGTTCCAAGTTCCAAAATTCAAACAGCAGTACTGCTCTGACTCATCTGTCTAGACATACCAAATCAAAACTATACTCACCGGATCCGGTCCTCAAAGTTACCAAGCAAGCGCATGAGTTGGACCTCGGACTCCCCTCACTCGGGTTCGAGGTGTTGGTTCCAACCGGGCCCGGCACCCGCCGAGGTCCGGCCGACTCCCTCCGATGCAAGGGACCGGTGGCGCCAGAGAGCGAGCCCACGTCGGAAGGGCGCGATCCCGGTAGGACCAAACCTGTTGAGGCGGAAAGTCGTGGTATATTGCCCTATATACCCTCTATTACCACACCTTCCCGGCCAACGCACCAAGAATATGTAGCAGCAGAGCGCAGACAAACCAATGATACCAGGAGTCTGTTCAGAAGGTCCAAATCATTTATTTGTGCACAAGTCTCAAGCAGAATCAAATTCAAAATGGCTGAGCAATGGTTTCTAGCAAAACAACAACTTTTATAGACTTCTTCTCCATTCTAGACATAGGCAAACTTTTCATTGGTCCCGGTAACCCCTCGTACACCTTCTATTGGTTCCGGTACCGATATGGCTATCCAATGATGTCCCTCGACTGGGCTCCGCACCTGCTTACCCCCCTTTCAGTCTCAATTACAATGGTCAGTTCACCAATTTTGATACTTCTCTCCTCCAAGGTCACTTAGCTAGCTAGAACATGTGGGAAAGCAGGGCACTGTAACCTTTCTTTCAGCAAAGTTAATTGATTTCATAGAAGCTGTGCTCTCTTATCAATACCAATTAGACTTGTTTTTCTATATTTTCTAAGTTTTGATTCTGCTTAGCTATACTAAACTGTGTTCAATTAGGTTTCAGTTCTATGGTAGCAGCATTTTTGGGGGATGTGCAATTCCTCTGGGCCTCTCCACAGGCTTCATTTACAGGTCAAGCTATTTAGGCCTGTCTGCTTATTTCAGACACCATGGATCATAGGCCTTCGCCTACCACAATAAGATATGCCATACTGGGTCAGACCAAGGTCCATCAAGCCCAGTATCCTGTTTCCAACAGTGGCCAATGTAGTTCATAAGTACCTAGCAGTCTCCCCAAAAGACACAGGATCCACAATGCTTGTACTGGGTCAAGTATTGATATCCTGGGTCCCTTCTTAATAATGGTTTATGGACCTTTCCTCCAGGAAATTGTCCAAACCTTTTTTAAACCCAGCTACACTAACAGCCTTTACTACATCGTCCGGTAACAAATTCCAGAGTTTGATTACACGTTGAGTGAAAAAAATATTTTCTTTTATTAGTCTTAAATAGTTTACCCTGTAGCTTCATTGCATGTCCCCTAGTCTTTCTATATTCTGATAGCATAAACAATCAATCTACGTTTACCCGTTCCACTCTGTTCATTAATTTATAGACTTCGATCATATCTCCCCTCAGCCGTCTCTTTTCCAGGTTAAAGAGCCCTAACCTTAACCTGTAGCTTTCCTGCTGCTCGAGAGATATTTGAAACCATGAGATCAGCCTGAACTTCCTTCACCGTGTGACTCGAGCTTCTTGCAGAGATCCAATCATGGTGAGAAAAAAGTGGAACCATTTTGGTGCAGCCGCAACCAGCACTGCAGGAAGAAAGGTGAGAGAAACTGGGTGAAGGCTGTGGAGAAGGCGCTATATGCGACAGACAGAGAGAGATGGGGCGATGGCTTGGGAGGCTATGAGAGAGAGAAAGAGAGAGAGAGAGAGAGACACTGGGTCATGGATGGGGGTTATGAGAGAGAAAGACACTGGGTGATGGATGGGGAGTTATAAGAGAGAGACACTGGGTCAAGGGTGACTCAACCATTAGGCAGAGTGAGGCAGTTGCCTCAGGTAACAAAGTTTTGGGAGCAGCAAAGAAATGCCCCAAAACATCCCAGCATTGCTGCCTCACTCTGCTTTCACTGAACAGTAAAATTGTTGGGAGAAGCCGCTGCAGCTGTTTCACCCAGGTTTGTGGCAGCAGCGGCACATCACCCCCTCTCCTGCCACCACTGATCCAGATCCAGTGAGAAGCGGTGGCATGGTGGCAGGCTGTCAGTTTAAAAAACCCCACAAAAAACAAAAAGAAAAGTGTGGGGTCTTCGCAACTCCAGCGTGCTCAGAGGTCCTTGCTGGTCCCACCCCCTTCTGACACAAAAATGCATCAGAGGGGGTAGGATTGGCAAAGCCTTCAGAGCACACTGGAGTGAAAAGATCCCATATTTTTTTTTTGCGATTGTCACCACTGCTCCTGCTGAGGAGCAGCAGGCTGGAGGGGGTGGGGAGGGTAAGAAGGTGAAGGGCAGATGTTGGACATCGGGAGATAGGAAGGGGCAGTAGAGGATTGATACTGGAAATGGGGGAGGAGAGAGGGCTGATGCTGGACATGTGGGGAGAGACTGGAGAGGGGGAGAAAGGGCCAATGCTGGACATATGGGGGGGGGGGGAATGGAGAGGGGAAGAGAAAGCCAATGCTGGACATGTGGAGAGGGGGGAAGGGCTGATGTTGGACATGTGAGGGGAGACTGTAGAGGACCAATACTGGATATGTGGGGGGAGACTGGAGAGGGGGAGAGAGGGCCAATGTTGAACATATGGGGGGAGACTGGAGAAGAGGTAAGGGCTGATGCTAGACATGTGGGAGGAGACTGGGGAGGGGGAGAGAAAAATAAATGGAAGAAAGCTGAAAGGAAAATAGCAATACCAGAAATGTAAGGATGTGAAAAGACCCTGGAAAGTGAGTTAAAAGAAGACAGAAGAAAGGATAAACCAGAGACTGAGATCAGCATGATTAGAGAATACAATGTCAACAAAGGTAGAAAAATGAATTTTATTTTCAATTTAGTGATTGCATACTATATGTCAGTCTGGAATTTACATGTTCTTTCTTTATGTTCTGCACAGTACAGGGGCATATGTAGGGGCGGCTCAAAGGTGATGCTAGACCATGTGCGAAGACTAATTGTGGGGCCTCATTTGCATAAATATAATTTATTTTAAAATTTATATGCCACCTATCTAAAATCCTAGATGGCTTCCAAACATACATACACACTATATTAAAACAGACGTTACAATAAAACATAATAATAATCATGAATCAAAATTAGCTTAAAAGGGGAGGAGTAGCCTAGTGGTTGGGGCAAGGTACTTCAGGCCGGAAGGTCAGGGGTTCAAATCCCACTAGAGGACAGCAACCTTGGGCCGGAAGGACTGGGGTTTCTAGTCCCACAGATGCTCCTTGTGGTCTTGGGCAAGCCACTTAACCCTCCATTGCCCATGTTCCCTGTAAGTATTAGTATATGTGTCTCATATCCCCGCGTGTTAAATGTATCCCCCAATTGTGCTGTGACCGCTTTGATTGCAGGATAAGGCGGTATACAAAACTGTCTAAATAAATAAATAAATAAATAAATAAAATAAAACAACTTTCACAGACCCATAAAAAAGCAAACCATTATAAATATCTGTATACCATATTTAGTTGGTCAGTGCTAGGACCAGCTTATTGGTGAGGAGGGAAGATATAAAATAAGAAAAACTAATCCTGATAACCAGGAATTCAAGATCATAGTGTTCGGGCTGGATTGGACTGTATCAGTGGAAAAGCCCAGAAATTAGCAGCAGTGAAGCTATCAGGCTACTTCGTAAAATTAAACTGACATGTTCCCTTAACATTAGAGATTTCCTTGAATCTGAACTAACAAGATATTTAAATTTTAGATTGCACTACCTGCTACAGTTGAGCACACACCAAGAACAGGATCCACAGAGCAAAATCTACCATTCCATAACGGCGCTAACTTCCAAAACGTACACAACAAGAAGCGTGCCAGAAAAGGACGGCACCATAAATATTGCAGTGGAACCTAGAACATCCACATACCTTCTGGGAAAACCGAACAAGCCAGATTCCTACATAGAAACTCTCTACCAACCGAATACCTGGCTTCAGTCACACACTTAGAGCATAGATAGACCCTCATCAAGTACAAAATAAGGGACCACAAACTAAAAACAGAAATATGTTGACAAAAATTAAACTGAAATCCCAAGAAGCCACATTCTGCATGTAGCACAACACCAAAGAAATGAAAAGACATACATAAAGAAAGCGCATGTACATTACAAACAGCGATGGGGGATATTCAGTGGCGATGGCGTGTGCTTGTAAAGCTCTTAGCCTTTACCGCTGAATTCTGACCCCAGATGTTCAATGCTGGGCCATATCCAGCCACCGGCATTGACTATCCAGGTCATTGCAGAAACTGGAAGCTAAACAGGCAGTGGCAATGTCGAGCCACTGCCCAGTTAGCTTCAATGGTAAAGCTGGCCCAGCATTTGCCGCGCCTTACTTTACCTGCTTGTCGCTAACCGAGCAGCTGCTCAATATCCCCGCTGCCCAGTTAGTGATGGGAGCTCCATGCACTCCGCCCTGGTACACGCTTACTGCTGCTGGATATCTGCAGGTGTCGCCACAACATGTCCCAATTCTAACCGCTTAGTATCAGGACGTGTAGCTGCAGTACCCGCGGATATCCAGAAGCACTAACACGCTGAATATCCTGTTTAGCAGCATTTACACAGTTTGCAGGTCTAAACCATGCAAATGCCTTCAAATATCCCCCATCCCCCAATATATTGCAGTCATTAAACTGAAAATACAATACTTTTTTCTACCTTAGTCATCCGACCATTTTAGTTTTCTAATTGTACTGGTTCTAGTCTCTGGTTTTTTGCTTTTCTACATCTTCTCTTAACTCTTTCCAGGGTCTTGAGTCCATCTGCTACTTCTCATCCATCTCTTACATTTATCTTTTACTTTTTAGCATTCTTCCATTTATTTGTTTTTAATCTCTCTATGGACTCAAATTTCTCTCCTTCTTACCATCTTGTCCTCAGTCTACTACTTCTCATCCTTAATCCCAAACCTCCCATTCTCAATCTCTCTCTCTCTTTCCCCAGCCTCTTATTCCCTAGTCTATCTCTAATTCTCTCTTTTCCCTGCTCTGTTTAGTATCTTTTCCCTTCCTCTTTCCCCACTGTCCAGATCACCCCATCCAGTATCTGCCACTCGCTCTCTCTCCCTCCATCCAGCATTTCTACCTCTCTCTTACACTTTATCCCCCACCATATCCATAATCTCTCTTCTATCTCTCTGTGTCCAGCATTCCTGTCTTTCTTCCTATTTCCTCTCATGTCTAGCATCTGTACTCCTTCCTTATTTCTTATCAAGTTCAGTTTTTTCCCCTCTGTAGCTCTTTGCTCCCTCCCCTGTGTCCAGCACCGCCCCCTCACTTCTCCCAATGTCCAGAATTGCCCCTCCATCTCCCTATGACCCTGCCACATGTCAAGCATCTCCTCTCCAACTCCTTATCCCCACCTCTTCTGTGTCCAACATCTTCTCTATCACCCAAATTCTCTCTCTCTCATGTCCACTGGCCTATAATTCGCCCCCCCCCCCATCACCCTATTGCCCCTTCCCCTGTGTGAAACATCCCCCCTCCCTCTCTCTGTCTATCCCTATGACCTCTCCCATGTCCAATATCTCCTCTCCTTCTCAGTTTCCTCTATCCCTTCTGTCTGTGCCAACTGAACTGAAAGCCTCCCCTCTCTCTAGATTCTAGCAGCAGAAGTGCTGTGGCAGCCCGGGCTGCTTCAATCCATAAAGTGAGCTTGGAGCAATCTTTTCCATTGGGGGCCCCCTCATCCGTTACCTCCCTTCATCTGTGCCCCCTCCATTTGTTAAAGCGCCACTCTTATCCGCCGCTGCTGCCCCTCTCCAGGACATGCAGCGGCAACAATACATATAAAAGGCATCACGGTTCCAGTGTTACTTTCTTTTCCGGCACTGAAGTGCTGTTCATGTTTCCACTTCTGCCCCCTCTGATTCATCGGAGGGGGGTGGAAGTGGAAGTAGAAATGACACTGTGGCATCAGAAAAGAAAGTAACGCCGGCGCTGTGATGTCTTCTTTATGTATTGTCATCGCTGCATGTCCTGGAGACGGGCAGCGGCGGCGGACAAGAGCGGTGCTTTGACAAAGAGAAGGGGCACAGATGAAAGGAGGTAACGGATGAGGGGGCCCCCAACGGAAAAGATTGCTCCGAGCTCTCTTTAAGGTTTGAAGGGGCCCGGGTTGCCACAGAACCTCTGCTGCTAGAATCTGGAGGGGGGGGGGGAGGGGGGAGAGGTTTCTGGTCAGTTGGCGCAGAGCGGGGCCATGTTTGGACAACATTCCCGCACATGCCTTGGGCCAGCCCTGGGCATATGCTCTACAAGAGCCTTCCAACTTTTACACACTCTCCATATGGAACAGACTACTGGACCAGTTCAAGAACATCCCAAGACATTCTGCAAAGACCCACCTGTTTACTGAATACTCCAACACAAGCGAATAAACCCCCTCCCCAGCAGAACAAAGCACAATGTCTGCCATTACTGTTGTACATAGTTAAAACTGTATATAGTTAAGAGCCCAAAGGTCTCTAATTGCATGTTGTATATAGTTGATACCACTGTGACAATGTAATTTGCATTTTTTCCACATAAACCGCCTTGACCCAGAGAAAGGCGGTATATAAATACAGCTAAATAAATAAAATAAATATAAATCTTTCCCTAGTGTTGTGCTGCATGTGGAGGTGTAGCCAAGAGTGAGCCAGGGTGGGCCACGGTACCTCCATTTTGGCATCAGGCCTACCCAATCAGCAGCAGCAGAACAGTTGAATGAGAGGATAACAGGAAGCAGAATCAGCATTTGCACTGCTTTGTGCCCACCCATGTTATTCCCAAGCCTTGCCAAAATATCAGTCCTGGCTATGACACTGATTCAGAGTCTGGCTTCTTGGGGTTTCAGTTTAATTTTTGTCTACATATGTCGGGGGGGGGGGAAGGTATATTCAGCAGCGGTGGCTAATGCTGAGAAAGCCATATCTGCCCACTGGAGTTGAATATCCAGGTTAGCTAACCGGTTAGCAGGGATATTCAGCCACTGGCCAGTTAGCTAAAGCAGTGAAACTTAGGTGAGCCTTTCAGGGGCCTAACCTTTGCTGCTGTGGTATAACCGGCTAGCGGCTGAATATTGTCCTTAGCCTGTTATTCCCGGGCGTTGCCTCTGCTCCACCTTTGGAATGCCCTGACACTAGCCGGCTAGGTTCGAGGAGTTTGATGGTAGAATCCAGGGATATTCAGCTGCTCTGTGTCTGCAAACCGCCTAAATGGATGTGAAGCTCCCCTTCTCCACCGTCTATTTTTAGTTTGTGGTAATATATTCCCTACTTGGTGAGGATCTCTCTGTGTTCTGCATGTGTAACTGAGGCTACATGTTCTGTTGGCATGGATTTTCTAGGTAGAGATTGGTATTCATCTGGCTTTTTTGGTTTTCTGGATAGGTATATGGATGTTCTAGGGCCCACTGCAGTATTTACCGTGCTGCTCTTTTCTGGAAAGGCCCCTTGTATGAGTTTTGGAAGTTGATGCTATTATGATATGGCAGATTTTCTCTATAGGTCCTGAGTAATTTTTGTAGTTTCTGTATTACTTCACAAAATGCCCAGTGCTCAGGAGGGTTTATATTGCTATTACTGAGGTGACATCAGAATCAGAAATGATTTTTAGTATGTTGAGCTCTGAGGGAAATGTCCTATTTCTGCTCTGCACCTATTATTGGGGAGGGATTTCTTTGGTTGCAAAATATATATTCAAAAAGAAAAAGCCAGAAACCTATCACAGTTTAAAACACCAGAATAAAGTTAAAGGAATTTTATTTTGGTGATAAACTGCACCGTGGTTCTCACTTTTTGTTTTTTTCTCCTTAGTGTGTGATCACCTTGCATTTCCTTTGTCTTTTGCAGCGTATATATTGTATTTACATTAAATAACATGCTGATCCAGTGTGTAGTGTCAGGAGTCAATGTTTTATATTAGATTTCCAGGCTATATAATTAAACTGCTCCAATTTTTGCTGCATATAAACATCATTGCAAAGTTAAAAAGAAATATTATATAACCCGGGAATGTATTGCTTTCTTTATTCTTGGGAAAGCTACTTACTTGATTGATGTTCTGAATGAAGGATCTCCTTGTTCCCCGACTAGAAAAGGCCCTTCCATTTTGGCTGCCAACTGGCTCTAAATGTACCTGATAAGTTTGATTCAGTCCTGGGTTCATTGCATTGCATGCAGGGATATGTAGTTCCAATTTCTCTCTTGTACACCATAAGAAAAGCAAGACTACAAGTCCCTGCAAGCAGTGGGGTAAACCCAGGATTGGATCAAGCCTGTCAGTATATCTGGATCCAGTTGGCAACTCTACACTGCCAGACAGGGGTGTCAGCTCTTTTCTTGCCTCAGGCAGCAGATTGTCTTGAGCTGCCCCTGCACTGGATCATAGCTGGAGGGCTATGAGAGAGAGAGGCTGGGTAATGGCTGTGGGTGGGGGGATGGTGGGGGCTATGAGAGAGATGGGTGAAAGTAGGGTATAGGGACTATAATTTTTGCTTCAAGTATTTTGACATGGTGCTATGTGAAACAAAAAAGGAAATTGCCTCAGGTGCAGCTACAACAGGCACCAATGGAGAAGTATGTAAAATAGTTAAAGCACTGTCTTAGTAACTAAGAAACCAGGATTTGATTTTCACTTGCACTCCTGTTGGCTTTGGGCAAATCACTTAACCCTCTATTACCTTGGAAGAAAGGCCTGGCAATCTACTTCAGGTCACACTGCCAAGAAAAGTCAGGAGCTGCTGGGTTGTCAGGAGTCAGCATTGACTGAAAAGCACACATTACAGTTTGCATGCTGTTGACAACATATTCAGTGGGGTTGGTGGGAGGGGGAGAAGGGTCACTACCTTCTATTATCAAGTTAAGGGCCTGATTTATTAAACCAGGGAAACAGTAAATCATATCCTTATAAAAGGAAATGCGATGGGGGGGGGGGGGGGGTGAGTGGAGCAAGATAGTGGGCTGCTAACTGTTGCTTGCGGCATTTTCCTAGCCTTGGTGCTTACTTTGCTAATGGAGCTAAGTAAAAAGTAGAATGGCACTGCTTGTACTTTCTCTGTATCTCTGGGTCCTACTTCTACGATGGACCAGGTGGATTCCTATATCCAATGAACACAAGATTCAAACTCAAAAAGTTGCAAACCAATCAGAATACCATGATACGTATACTATGCAATGCAAGAAAATTCGACCATATCTCTCCTCTGCTAATCAAACACACTTGCTCCCAGTTAAATAATGCATCCAACACAAAATTCTTACCCTGACTCATAAATCCCTCTACAGCAACTCCCTAGACAACCTATCATCTCTAATCAGTTTATATGCCCCCCTCCCCCCACACTGCTTATGCTCACTCCACAGAAATCGCCTGGTAATCCCATCACCCTTAGAAACCAAACTCAAATCTTCATAGACCTCTGCATTCTTTTCTACTGCCCCTATTTTTTGGCATTCCCTTCCATCCCACATCCGTCTTGAGCCTTCCTTCGAGGAGTTTAAATCCGTTGTCAAGTCCTATCTTTTCCGGCTGACTTTCAAACTAAAATTGGAGTCTGGGGACAAGTCTACCTTCCAGTCTAGTTCTCAATCTATCTCCCATGCTGGTTGATTCTTTCTGCTGCTGCCCCTTTCCTGTCATTAATGGAGTTCATCTAAATAATCACCTTGTTCTTTCCTTCCGTTTTCACTTCTACCTTTATTTTATTTTACTTTTGTCATTTTATTTTAATTATTTAACTTGTATAGTGTAAATCATTTGAATGCTTGCAAGAAGTAGTATATCAAATCTAATAAACCATAACTAACCCCAGGTGGAGCTACTGAAAGGAGTCCCCAGAGACGGAAGCCCGGCATCCTCCCAGGCTACCGATATCAGCTTGACATCTGAGTTGCATAGGCAGCCTCTGGCGTTGTCTTACTGGAAGAAGGGGGCTTGGATGCAAGGATTATAACCTGCTGGGTCCTCGGTATTAGAGCAAAGCTCTGAAGGTGTGATCTTCCTTGCCATTGTTGATGCTACTTGACTGTTTTCTCACTGTCTTGGAGTTTCCATGCCTATGTTGGTGCTATTTTATCCATCTCACAATGTTTTGGGGTCTTCCTGTCAATGTCAGTGCTGCTTTACTCTTCTTTCAGTGCTTTGCAGTCTTCCTTCCAATGCTGGTACTGCTTTTCCTCATCCCTATATCTTGCAGTCGTCATTCCACTGTTTATGTCATTAGTCCTTCTCAAGGTGGCTTGGAATTTTTATGCCACTGTTAGTGTCCCTTGTCCTTCTTTTGGTACCATATCTTCATGTTAGTCTTGATGCTTTGGAATTATGCTTCCTCTGTGGCTGATGCCTGCTAATACATACACTGAATACTTGTAACTATACCAACACACCTATTAGACCAAGGAACACTCCTAGCTAGGTATCCTGTACATAGTTTCTCATGTCATAGCTACTCTTTGACTCCAGTATGTAAATAGTTTCCCCTGTTACCCAAGTTTTTCTGACCTGTTATTTGTAACACAGAACTATGTACATGTTCTGATTTTTCTGTTCCATGTAAACCCCGCTGATGTCGAATAGTGCGGTATATAAAAAACTGTAAATAAATAAATAAATACATTTTAAAGAAGTTTCAATAAAACTGGATGGAAACCTCAGTGTTAGAAAGTGAAAGTGTTTACCTCATTGACTTTGAAGGACCTAAATAAAATGAAGGAAAGAAAGTTTATGGCATCTGAAAAAGAGATGCAAGGCTGAATGATCTGAATATGAACTGAGTCAAAAATGTTTATTATGCACTTCCCTAGTCTGAAGCCATCACTACCAGCTTCACATCACTTCCTGCACTTTGAGAGACCATGAACTTTCAGCATAGTTTGCCCCATGCCATTTCTGATGCAGGAGATCAGACCTGCAGTCCCATCAGTGTGAGTGCTGATAAGCAAGGGGGGACTCTCTCTCTCAACAGGTCGCAAAGACACTTTCATATCTAATGAGGAAAGGGGGTAGCTCCCGCCTCTGGGGAACTTTATGAGACTCTGATGGAGATCCCTGTATCTTCCTCTTATATTTACTCATCAGAAGAAGGTAAAGAAGCAAAACATCTCCTGCAAAAGGTAAAGGAACAGCTTCACTTAGGAGTTTGTTTCCCTTCAAGTCACCATAATAGGCCGCCACTAATAGAATTTTATAGAAAATAACTTAAATAGATTTGAAAATATAATATGCATATATTATTCTTTAATATCTTCCAAAACATACCTCATAAGAACATAAGTAATGCCAAACTAGGTCAGACCAAGATCCATCAAGCCTAGTATCCTGTTTTCAACAGTGGCCAAACCAGGTCACAAGTATCTAGCAGTTTCCCAAAAAGACACACAGGTTTCTTAATGCTTGCATTGGAGCAAGCAGTGGATTACTTTGGAGCCTCTTTAATAATGATTTATGGACCTTTCCTCCAGGAACCTGTCCAAACCTTTTTTAAACCCAGCTACTCTAACAGCTTTTACTATATCCTCTGGTAACGAATTCCAGAGTTTGATTACACATTGAGTGAAAAAAAATTACTTTTATTAGTCTTAAATGGGTTACACTGTAGCTTCATTGCATGTCCCTTAGTCTTTCTATTTTTTGATGCCATAAAATGGACCTGCATCTTAATGTAAAGAAGACAATGATCCTGACACTGGCAAAATCAATAAGTTCGTTGTTGATGGAGAAGAAATCGAAATAGTGGACAACTTTAACCTACTTGGATCAACTATCATTAAAGAAACAACAGCACTGAAGAAATCAGATGATGCATTGCTCTTTGTGATCGATTGCAGGTGGTGTAGCTGTGCAACGAGGTCTGTCCCAAAGGACTCCTCAGTGTGCCTCCACACTGCCTGATAGTTCACAATGACTCAACTCTTCCAAAGAGGAAAGCTGCCTGCACAAAACTTTCTAGTTGCCAAACCGGAAGTGACATTAAAAGCTGGCTGCTACACAGTACCCTGTCTTGTGCTTCTAAGGTAATCTGTGACCAATTTCCAGGGGGAGTCCCACAGCCCTTGCTTGGATAGAGGGAGTCTTGGGTTCTAAATTTAATGAGAAAGCTCTCTTCTGTGTTATAAATTTAAACTGAAAGCTCTTTGCTGCTTCTAGGCCCTGACTGATTTAACAAATACACTGGGTTCACAGATTACTCAGCTTTAATCTAAAGAATTCATTTTCCCCCAAGATTTAGAAAAATTCCCATAAGTAAATACTTACAATTGCAGATCTCTCTCCAGAAGTAGCAGTCCCCTTTTATAATCCTTCAAGACTGAGAATCACAGAACTCTTGTTGAACCAATTATGCCTGTGCTTTTGAGGTAAGCTGTGACCAATTTCCTGGGTGATTAACACACTCCTTGCTTGGATAGAAGGAGTCTTTCAAAATGGCCCTTTGATCTGCCACCTGGCTTTAACACCTATTTAAAACATTTCACAGGTTTCTTGCCCCCTATGTAGAAGGCCTCTTTATAAAGATCTCTAAAAATAATTTATTGCTCAAAGAATACCGACCCTATATTGCCCTTTATGCTAAGTTATATTCTGATTTGATTTAAATTAAAGCTCTTTGCTGCTACTAGGCCCTGTCTGATTTAACAAATACACTGGGTTCACAGATTAATCAGCTTTAATCTAAAGAATCCCTTTTTCCCCAAGATTTAGAAAACTTCCCAGAAGTAAATACTTACAATTGCAGACCTCTCTCCAGAAGTAGCAGTCCCCTTTTGTAGTCCTTCAAGACTACTTCTTCACATTAAATCTTAGTTGTCAAGCATTAGATCATTCTTCAAGCTTTTGTAGATATTTCCTCATGTTCCTCACTCCCTGAGGGGAGTCCACTCTGTTGCAAATTTTGGTGTTATCTGCAAAGAGACAGACTTTTCCATTCAGCCCTTCGGCAATATCACTCACGAATATATTGAACAGTACCGGTCCCAAGACCGAACCCTGGAGCACACCGCTAACCACCTTCCTTTCATTCGAGTGAGTTCCGTTTACCATCACCTGCTCTTGTCTGTCAGTCAACCAATTTCTGATCCAGTTCACCATCTTGGGACCCATCCCCAAGCTGTTGAGTTTATTTATAAGCCTCCTATGAGGTACAGTATCAAAGGCTTTGCTGAAATCTATGTAGATCACATCCATCGCATGCCCTTGATCTACTTCTCTGGTCACCCAGTCAAAGAACTCAATCAGATTTGTTTGGCAAGATCGTCCTTTGGTAAAACCATGTTGCCTCAGATCATGCAACCTGTTGGTTATGAGGAAGTCCACTATTCACTCTTTCAGGAGCACCTCCAGGTACAGGTATTGTTGGGACATTTTAATTTTGCCTGCTGGGTCATTCCCATGCATAGAGATTTTACTAGAAGACTAGCTCTGCTGACAATGGGAGTTCAGCAAAAGCATCATTTCATTCATTTGAATAACAGGATGAAGGTTGATCTGGCAATTTGGCAGGTTTTCCTGAGTGGCTTTACTGGTGTTTTTGTATGGCAGTCCCCCTTGGTGTCCATTCAGGATTTTGAACTTATACTGATACTTCAGGAGGGTTGGAGTTTGGAGTTTATTTTGGGGGGGCCTGGTGTGCTGAGACTTGGCCAGAAAATTGGCGTAACTGGGGTTGGTGCCAGAACATAGCTTTTTTGGAGCTCTTTCCAGTGTGGATGGCTTTCTCCATCTGGGGGGAGTGCCTATGGCACTGTTGTGTGTTTTTGCACTCGCATAGTATGGCAGTTGTTCAGGCGGTGAACAGCCAGTCTGCAAAGTCACCTTTTGTAGTTGACCTGCTAGGCTTGCTGATCCTCCAGTGTTTGCAACTGAATGTTATGCTTGCTGTGAGGCATTTGCCTGATGTGGATAATGTGATTGCAGACTCTATCTTGTTTGCAGTGGGCCAGATTCTGGGTGTTGGCCCGTGGAACAGACGACTTATCTTCAAAGATGTTGGGACATGTTTGGTAAGTAATTCCAGTCCACTTGCAGGATTGCTGAAGTCTGCATTGTCAGTGAACACATGGAAGGTGTATGCGGTTGGATGGTGCTGTTTTCTGGACATGTTGCTTACTCAGGCTTTCTGCCTGGAAGGGAGATTTGGCAAATGGTGGCTCTGGAATTCATCAACTGGGCTGTTGAGCGCAGACTATCACCTCATGCCTTGTCTGGAACTCTTGCTAGTGTTGTCTTTGTGGCTATGGTGCAGGGCGATAAAGATTCCACAGATCACTTTTGGTGCGCAAGCTGGTGTGGGGATTCGTGAGGTCCCAGTTTGCTTCTACTCTAAGGGCTCCACAGCATCCCATTATCCACAATATATTGTGTGCTTTAATGAATGTTTTGCCCATCGTGTGCACTTCTCCTTTCAAGGTGCAGCTTTTCAGGGTGGCATTTTTGGGGTTTTTTTGGTGGGTTAGTGAATTGGTGGCTGGGTCAAAGATAGCGAGTGGAGATTGGGGCTCGTTGTGGAATGATGTGGTGGTGCTGGCAGGGGAGGTGCGACTACGCATACGGTGCAGTAAAATGGATCAATTAAGCAGAGGGTGTATTTCTGGCAGGTACCTGAACTGGAGTCCTGACCAGTTATTTGCATAGGTGTTTTTCATCATATGGCTGCCAGGTGGTTTGTTTTAGCTGTGCCACAAGGGCTGGGATCCTTTAACTAGGTATCAGTTCACTACTTTGCTAAAACACTGCTTAGTGGTTGAGGGTTTTCCCCCTGATCAGTTCAGAACATATTCATTCCGAATTAATGCTTCGACCTTTGCGGCCTCAGAGGGTTTTTCTGAGCAGGCGAATGCTTACAAGTTATATGTACACTAACTGGGGGCTTTGGTGGGCCCCTTTTTTCAATCTTCTTTTGTTTCTGCAGTTTCTGATGCAGATTTCGGGAGTCCGGAATACTTGGTTTGGATGTGCGGTCACTTCTTTGTCTTCTGGGCTCAGAAAAGAGCAGCGAAGTCCAGATGGGGACTGAATTTGGGACTGGCGATGAATGATGTACTGCTGCAATGGATGAACTGTGGGCCATGCGTTGGTCTCCACTCCTTCCATTCTTGTTGGAGGCTCACCAATATAACCAACCTCAGTGTATTTTTATTCACTTGGGAGAGAATGATATTTGTGAGGTGAAGGGAGTAGACCTTTTCCGACAAATGAAGCATGAATTTTTTCCTGCTGCATTGTTATTTCACTTATGTGACATTCCCTGGAGATGGTGGGATGTGCTCAAGCCTAAGGCAGTGGACAGCTTACGTAAATTTGTTGTTTTCATGAATGGGCTGATGCTGATGCTGGCTCTTGATCTGATTTCATCTCACTGCCCAGGCTTATACCGCTCAGTGTACATTTGTCGGATATGGGTTAGGATATTTTCTTAATAGTGTTCAGGATGTATCTGTACAGTGCTGCATATGCCTTAATAATAGTAGTAATCAGGGGAGGCCTAAGGGGGGCGTGCGGGGCCATGTGCGGAGACTCATCGTGGGCCTCATTTGCATAAGGAACCATATTTGCATAAATATGTGCATAATTTTAACGTGCGCTAACCTTTAGTAAACATGCCTCTTAATGAGTGTCTGGATAAAGAAAGACTACCTTTCTACATTACTATACTCCAGTGCCAACTGCCAGGCACAATAGGAAGTACTATAAACCCTACTTATTTAGAACCCATACGGCCCAATTCTGTCCCTTTCGTACATCTCCTTTGTACATCCGGGCTGACCCAGACATACAAAGGAGATTGCGATTCTGATCCCGCGGGGCACATCTAGCCTCGTGGGATCAGAAGCGCGAAGAGGCATGTACGTGCAGGCCAGGACTGCAATTCCGTCCTGGCCTGCATCTACAGCCACAGCCCGGCTAACTCAGCCAGGGCTTTTGAATGAAGCTGCAGTGCCATGGTGTCATGTTGCCATGGCACTATGGCTCTATTTAAAAGCCACGATTATAGACTTCCGGTGACACATGAGCGAGTGAGATGTCTTTTCGCTCGCTCCGGGGCCGCCTCATGTTTGTCTCTTAAATATCCTCACTTTTACAGCCCTGTCACGCCGGCGGTAGGCAGGAGTGGATAGCGCCTGGTGTGCTGTGAGTGGAAAGGGGAGACGGTGCTTACAATGCCGATACCTGCCCGAAAAGATCGAGACAAAGGGGGAAAAAGTGGCGCTGCTAGGCCTCCTGAGTCGCAGCCTGCCTCCCCGAGCGCTGAAAGCACGGGCTCCGCGACGGAGGAGCTAGCCCGGGAAGTTGTTAAATTGTTGGACCCGAAATTTGATCGGATCATGGCGAAACTGGAGTCGATGGAGACGGCGCTGCTCGAGATGGACCACCGCATTGAAGAAGTAGAGCAGCGTGTGGCGCTCCTGGAAGAGGAGGAGGGGAAGCGCGCGGCTGAGCACGAGGTGCAGGCCAAGAAAGTGGAGGCCTTGCTGGCCAAAGTCGACGACCTCGAGAATAGATCCCGCCGCAATAATCTGTGACTGGTGGGCATACCGGAGACTACTACTGATCAGTTGCTAATTCCGCTGATTGAAAAGTGGCTCCCGAAGGAATTGGGACTGGATGCTTTGGTGGAGGGATCTTAAGGTGGAGAGGGCACATCGACTTCGCGCCAAATTGCAAAATGGGTCTAGACCTAGAGTGGTGATCCTGAAGCTCCTCAACTTTCAACATAAAGTTCAGCTCATGCAAGCCTACCGTAAGAAAGGGGATTTGCGACTGGAGAATCAAAAGTTGCTGATATTTCAAGACTATTCCGCTCTGGTTGCAGCAAAACACAAAGCCTTCTCACCGCCCTGTGCGGAACTGGCGAGAAAGAATGTGCGCTTCACCTTGGCATTCCCGGCGGTGCTTCGGGTCACACATCTGGGGTGGCAGCATGTGTTTGAGTTGGCGGATGCAGCTCAGGCTTTTGTGGCGGGCCTGGAGATATCAGCGGCGGCGCAGAGAGAAGATTCCTGAGCACGAGATGGACTTCGGCTGATGGCAGTGTGGTGGAGTGGCCTAAGCATGGTTGCGTGCTTGTCGAGCGGCGGAGCTGCAGGAGAGTCAGAGATGGTGCCTGGAGTGAGAAGCAGCGCCATGTTTGGGTTGCGGGACTCTTGAGGCAGTTCCATGTTTGCCAGAGTGGGACTGGGGTTTCTTTCCTGGTGGGGAGGGCTGTTTTGCGGGGTATTGTTTAGCACTGTCTCCTACTCTGTTTGTGTGTTCACATGTTTAAAGGCACCGGGTCCTGTTTGGGCCTTGAGAGTGATGGGGGGACTATTTGTAGGTATACTGTTTCTTATACTGGATACTGACTGTTCTTATGTGTTTGCTGGGAGGGGGGCGGGGGCGGCCCTGTGGTGTCCGGCACGGGAGTCAGCCTTGGCCGGAGTCGGTGGGGGGTTGTGTGCATTACCTTAAAGGACTAGGGGGGTAGGTTAGTGGGAGAAGGGAAGCGGGTAGGTGGGTGGGGCGGAGGGCTGGGGGGCGGAAGGGGTAGGGAAGGGGGAGGGGGCGGAGGGGGGAGTTGTTGTTTCTTCTCTTGGGCTGCTTGGGGGGGCTGCTAATTTCTGGGCCCATGGGCAGAGGATGGTGGTTTCTTTGGGGGGGAGGGGTTGGTGGGGGGGGAGGGTCGGGGTGGGGGTGGGGGTTGGGGGTGTAGTGGGCATTTGCGATTCTTTGGGGGGGGGCTTGGGGAGAGGGGGAAGGACTTGGGGACACATGCCAGGCCCTCTTAGGGGTCAGACGGTTAGGGACAGGCTTCAGCGTGGGAAGGGTGCGGGACAACTGAGACAAGTGTGTATGGGGAAGGATGCTGGGGGAGCTCTAGGCTGGGGGAGCTCCCTTCGTCTTTGTGTATGGTGATGCTTCTTTGTATGGTTCGTATGTATGTGGATGATCATGGGTGAGGGGTTGAGGCTGATTACTTGGAATGTGTGTGGTATCGGATCCCCGGTGAAAAGTTACAAGATTTTGCGTGTTCTTAGAGATCAACGGGCTGATGTGGCCTTCCTACAGGAAACGCATCAGAGTGCCCTAGAGCATGACAAGCTTGCCAGGGGCTGGGTCGGGAGGGTCTACGGGGCCTCCTCGGGCGGGAAGAAAGCAGAAGTGGTGATTTTAATTCGGAGGGGGGTGGATTTGGAGGTGGAACATACCATTTGTGACCCGGATGGAAGGTTTGTTATTATAGTGGGGACCATTAAGGGAGTTAAATTAGGCTTGGTGAACATCTATGGCCCAAATATATATGATGCTCGCTTTTATACCAGATTGAATAAATGTTTGAGTGACCTCGGCCCAACTCCTTTCATTATGGGAGGGGATTTCAATTGTGTGTTAGATGAAACGATAGATCGGTCTGGGAACCGAGGGTTGACCAAGGACAAGAAATCTCAGTGGATTCGGGGAGTGTGTGAGGGATTTAATTTGTTAGATTATTGGAGGGTGCTGCACCCCCTGGATAGGGACTATACTCATGTCTCTAGAGCCCATGATATGGGGTCCCGGTTGGATTATTTTTTGGGGTCTCAAGAATTATTTCCTAAAGTCACTGGCACAGAGATTGGGCTGGTGGAGGTGTCGGACCATGCCTTTGTCAGGTTGGATATGCGGTGGGGGCTGCAGAGGGGTGGGTCTTTGTGGCGCTATCCGCTCAGCTATACCCGGGGTGCCCAGTTTGAGGCTTTCTTACACTCGCAGTGGGCCGAATTTGAGGAATTTAATGGGCAGCATAGGGATAACCCCATTCTTTTTTGGGAGACTGCCAAGGCGGTTTTTGCGAGGGCGAATTATTGAATTTGGTGCCCGGAAAAGGAAAACTTATGCTTCTCGTTTAATTATGCTGGAAAGACAGCTGTGCCAGGCGCGGCGGAAGCTAGCACAGCAACCAACGAGGGGACAGAAATTGGAATTTAGTAGATTGCAGCAGGAGGTGAATGCGCTTTTGCATGAACGGGCACAGCAATCTTTGCTCTACTATAGGTATAAGTTTTATAGGTACGGTAGTCGGGCGGGGAGCCTGCTGGCAAGGTTGGTGAAGACTAGTCGAGGGCAGACCACTGTCGGGGCCCTGCGGGATACCCGGGGTGTGATACGGACTGGGCAAGCTTACATCGAGGATATTACCAGACGCTTTATGAATATTACCAGACGCTTTATGGTACTGGCACTGGGAACTTAGTGCAGGCTGAGAAATTTCTTGCGGCGATTGATGTGCCTAGTCTTTCTCTGGAAGAGCGCACTTCTCTTAACGGCCCGCTCATGGACGCGGAAATTAGGGGGGCCATAAAGGTTCTGCATAATTGTCGGGCGCCGGGTCCCGATGGGTATAGGGGTGAATTCTATAATGGGGGACAGGGTGGTTGGGCCGCTGCGACGGTATTATTCAGATTTGATCGAGCATCAGGCTTTCCCCTATGAGAAGAATAGTGCGGTGCTTACCTTGATTCCTAAACCTGGTAGAGATGGGTTGTTACCTGAGTCATATAGGCCTATTTTGCTTTTGAACGTGGATATCAAACTTCTGGCCAAAGTTATGGCTAATAGGCTAGCTGAGTATATCCCTCAACTGGTTAAGGAGGATCAGGTGGGTTTTGTGAAAGGTAGGCACGTTATCAAGAATCTGCGTAAGATTGTTTCCTCGTTATATTTGACTGCCGCGGTGGGGGAGCCCTCCTTATTAATCAGCTTCGACGCTGAGAAAGCGCTTGACCGAGTGGAGTGGTCATACATGTATCATTTGTTAGAGGCCATGGGGATAGGGGGGTTCTTTTTGGATACGGTTAAGCTTTTGTATTCGGATCCCCGAGGGCGGATTTTGATTAATGGTTCCCTCACTCAAGACTTTCAGATTAGGAGGGGGGCGCGGCAGGGTTGCCCCCTGTCCCCGCTCTTGTTTGTCTTAACCCTGGAACCTCTCTTGGAGTGCATAAGGACACATAGGGGATTGGTTGGGGCCCGGGTGGGCGCCGAAGAATTCCGGATTTCGGCTTTTGCTGATGACATTCTAGTGTACCTGGGGGCCCCTAAGCTGACCTTACCTGTTTTGTTGAGGTTGATAGCGGATTTTGGGACATTTTCGGGCCTGAAGTTAAATTTGGACAAGTCTGAGGCCTTGGATCTGCAGCAGACCTTGTCTGGGGACTGGGAAGCCTTCCCCCTGAAGTGGGCAGGGACAAAACTTCACTATTTGGGGATATATTTAACTGCTGATGTAGCACACCTGCAGATGGTTAATCTGGCGGCATTGTTGTCACAGACTGCGGAACGTTTGCATGGTTGGCGAGACCTACCGCTCTCTTTGGGAGCTAGGGTAGCTTTGTATAAGATGATTATATTTCCTAAATGGCTCTATATGTTGCAGAGCTTGCCCATCTTGTTGACGAGGAGGGAGATTGCAAAGGTGGAGAAATGTTTAGCCTTCTTTTACTGGAGGGGGAAGAGACCTCGGCTAAGTCTTAAGATCTTGCAGAGACCGTGGGGAGGTGGTGGTCTGGGAGCCCCCGATCTGCGGAGTTATAATGTTGCCTGCCTGCTGAGGAATTTGCAGGATTGGCTGGCGACCTCGGTGGATTATACGCCCCTGGAGTATGAGCAGGAAGTGGCGAAGCCCCTGGCATTGCGCTATATCTTACATGCGGCGGCGGCTGACTTACCTCCCCTGGTAGGGGGGCACCCTATCTTTAAAGTCATGTGACGGGTTTGGCATCTGTTATGTTCTCAGTGTTCTTGGAACCCTGGGACGACCCCCTTTTTGCCTCTGTATGGGAATGGGGCTTTTGGGCCGGGGATGCCAGGGAGGGGGCATTTCGCGGCTGGGAGGCTAAGGGGATTGTGGCCCTGGAGCAAGTAGTGAATGACTGTGGGAAGGCTCTCGGTTTTCCTGACCTTCAGAGTAGTTATGGTTTGGTACCTCGGGATTGGTTCCCCTATTTACAACTACGCAGTTATATTCGAAGTTTGGATGGTCAGAATCTGCATACAGATATATGTTCCAAACTCGAGGAATTGTTGTATGCGGGGAGCGTGCATCGGGCCTGGGTGGCCACATTACACAAGGAATATCTCTCTCTAAAAGGGTTTCCTGATGAAGGCGTCTTGGCAGCAGCGTGGGCTCATGATCTGGGGGTGGAGCTTAGAGGGGTTGATATGGTGCAATTGCTAGCGGATATCCCTCGGAGACTTAAGCCGGCAGATTTTAGGGATTTGCAATATCGTATTCTGCGACACTGCCACTTTGCTCCCTGTCGGGCGTATAGGGCGGGTTGCGGGGCTACCGCGAGCTGCCCCCGGTGTGGGGTAGCCCGAGCGGATCTGGGGCATATGTGGTGGCAATGCTTGGTGGTGGTTAGATTTTGGAAGGCCCTTGTGGGATGTCTTACCGGGGTTTTGGGCTGTCCAGTTCAACGGGACCCCAGGGTGTTGGTGTTAGGTATGACTAGCCGGGTGGTCGGTCTGGGGGGAGGCCCGAGGCGTTGGGTCCATAAGGTTCTATTAGTAGCTCGGAGGGTGATTTTGCTGAATTGGCTGCTCCCCTGTGGCCCGACCATGGGTCAGTGGCGAACGGAGGTACATCGGTTGTTACTGCTCAAGCAACAAGGGGCCAAACATGGGGATGTAGCCACTGATCGGTTCTTGGAGGAATGGGGTCCATACTTATACACCTTGTCTCCGCGAGAACGGAGCCGAATCCTTAATGTGCTTGGATGATGAAATGGTGGGTGGTCTGGCATGGGGGGAGGGAGGGTTGAGGTTGGGGGGGGGAGGGAGGTGGGTACCCCTTGAATGTGAATGGTGGTTGTGCGAGGGATTGGAGTGTGGCAGTTGCTGTTAGGTTGTGGCTCGGATTCACACATGTGGGCAGGGAGAGCTGGGGAATGGGATCTGTGAATGGATGGTGGGTTAGTGGATTGGAAGGGTCGTTGGGTTCCAGAGGTAAGGTACACCCACGATGGTGCTCTGGTGGGTAGCGGAGTTGCCATAAGCACGGGATGTGGCATATATTCTATTGATTTCTCGGTGTGTAGAGCTTACTGAACGGTGGCTGGCACTGGGGTTTGTAGTGCTTTTCGTGTATGCTCTTGTCTCCTGAGGAAGGACTGTATATGCTACAGGGGGGGGGGTTGGGGGGGTATGATCCTATTGAACCCTGATTCATGGCTGTGATATTCAGTTGATGTGTTAGTGTGATGTTATGGTTTGTTATTGTTGTGTGTACTGTGTTCAATAAACAAATTTATACATAAAAGCCACGATTACGGCCACCTGCAAATGGAGTTAATTCCCTGCAGCCTGACCCCCGATCCGGCCTCCTAAGGCCAAGATCAGGCTGCGAGGAATTAACTCTGCCCCCCCCCCCCAGCCCCTTCCGTGCACCGGACCACTTAAAACACGACCAGGGGAGTTATTTCACCTCGGAGGTGGAATAACTTCCCCGGCCATTTTGCCGGCCCTTGACGTACAGGGCCGACATTAGAATCGGCCCTGTACATTTAGGGCCGGCGACCGCCCACTCTCCATCCCTGGGCCGCTTCTTCTCCGCCCCCGATTAACTTCCCCACATAAAAGTCGTGTCTCAGAATAATCCCCATAGCAAACCCGCTGTATCATAACAGCACTGCCAGGACTCAGAAAGCACCAAACCCTACCTATCAAAAGGCAACACTCCAAATATTAAACCAATACATCGCAGAGAATACCAATACATCTCCTACTGGGGAAAGAGAACAAGTGAGAGTGTTACATAGAAACTACATGAACAGAATACCACAGCTCGGTTACACATGCAAAACATAGATTGTCAGCAAACATAGAACAAGGGATCACAATTTAGAAATTGGAGGAGGAGTGGCCTAGTGGTTGGGGCAAGGTACTTCGGGCCAGAAGGTCAGGGGTTCAAATCCCACTAGAGAACAGCAACCTTGGGCCGGAAGGACTGGGGTTTCTAGTCCCACAGGTGCTCCTTGTGGTCTTGGGCAAGCCACTTAACCCTCCATAGCCCATGTTCCCTGTAAAATAGTTCTCTGTGTGCTGTGCTTTCCTGTCTAATCAATGTGTTTATACCTCAAAAATTTCCTGTCATGATTTGACAATTTCCAATCTGTAATCAAACCGCTGCTGATCGCTGGAAGTAGCGGTATACAAATGTATAATAAATAAATAAAATAAATAAATATGAAGAGAATAATTAAACTGGGAATCCCAAAAGCCAAACTTGGAATGTACAACAACAGCAACAATGGAGAATAAAACTATAAATTAATTTCCTCTTATACTAAACAAAACGCAAAGATGTTAGCGATGCACATTTACCAGAGCTGACATATTCCAGTGAATAAATTTGAAATAAAAAAGTATTTTTCCACCTTTTGTTGTTTAGGTATTTTATTTTTCAGTTGCAATTGCTCCAGTCACTTTCTTCTGGTTTCTTCATGTCTTCTGCTAACTCTCCATTGTCTGCTATCCATTTGTCGTTTTTCTCTCTTCTATTTTTTTTCCATTCTCTCTCTACATCTGCTTTAACATACTGATCTTTCCCCTTTTGCTTTTTCCTCCATTTCTTTCTTTATTCCTTTTTCATCCACTCAAATTTCACCCTTCCATCCTCAAACTCCACTTACTCTCACAATAACTGGTCAATCATAGATATTTTCTTCCCTCCAACACAAAATATATTTACTCCTCACCATCCTCACTCCCCCAGCCCCATCCCCTTCTAGTCCTCCTGCAAAAACACGCACAATGGAAGGGCCAGTCCTGGTAGTAATAGAAGGGTGTGGCAAAGCATTCATGGCTGCAGCTCAGAATGGAGGAGGCGATGACATGCTAGTTGTAGTCACCGACTGTGATGGAAAGGGAAGATTAGCAAATTCCCCTAGAGTTAATTCATCCCCCAAGGATGGTTGGGAGTAGTGGACCGTAACCTCCTGTAACATGGCTATCACTGCCATGTGCGCAGGGCCGACCCGTCCATTGAGCGAGAATGTTTTTTGCTCAGGGCCCCGCGTTTCAGGGGGCCCCGCGCAAAAAACATTCTGATCTAAAAGTAAAATAAAAAAAAAAAAAAAAAAAAGCTGTCTGCTGCCGCTGCCGGGGCCGCCGCGGCAGTATCGAGTGTGCCGTGGGGCCCCCCTGCCCAGCAGAGCCTGCCCTCCCCTGTATCACCTCTCTCTTTACAGCTGCAGTCACACACGCCGGCTTTCAGAGCGCGAGGGGAGTTTCTCCCTCGCTGCTCTGTTAAGCCCGCGGGAGCTGATGGGAAGTTCCCATCAGCCCCCGCGGGCTTAACAGAGCCGCGAAAGGGAAACTAGTTCCTTCGCGCTCTGAAAGCTGGCGCGTGTGACTGCAGCTGTAAAGAGAGAGGTGATACAGGGGAGGGCAGGCTCTGCTGGGCAGGGGGGGCCCCGCGGCACACTCGATTCTGCCGCGGCGGCCCCGGCAGCGGCAGCAGACAGCTTTTTTTATTTAAAAATTTCCCTAGGCTAGGCTGGGCTGGGCTGGGCTGGGCGGGGTTAGGAGTGGTGATGGGCTGGGGGGGGGTTAGGAGTGGTGATGGGCTATGGGGGGGTTGGGGGGGTTAGGAGTGGTGATGGGCTCTGGGGGACCTAAGCCTGTATAGGGGCTGTTGGGAATACGACTGGAAGTGGGTGGAAGGGGGGGTAGGACTGGTAATGGGCTGGTGGGATTAGGACTGGGAGTGGGCTATGGGGGGCTAGGACTGGTAATGGGTTGGGGGGGTTGCTTGGACTGAAAATGAGCTGGGGGGATTAAGACTGGAGGTGGGCTGATGGGGTTAGGACTGGTAATGGGCTGTGGGCTGTTAGGGGGGGGTTAGGAGTGGTACTGGGCTATGGGGGGCTAGTACAGAAAATGGGCTGATGGGGAGGGGTTAGGACTTGAGGTGGGCTGTGGGTGGGGTTAGGACTGGTAATGGGCTATGGGGGGCTAGGACTGGAAATGGGCTGATGGGGGGGTTAAGACTGGAGGTGGGCTGATGGGGTTAGGACTGGTAATGGGCTGTGGGCTGTTGGGGGGTTAGGACTGGTAATGGGCTATGGGGGGCTAGGACTGGAAGTGGGCTGATGGGGGGGGTTAACACTGGAGGTGGGCTGATGGGGTTAGGACTGGTAATGGGCTGTGGGCTGATGGGGGGTTAGGACTGGTAATGGGCTATGGGGGGGGGTTAGGACTGATAATGGGCTATGGGGGGCTAGGACAGGAAATGGGCTGATGGGGAGGGGTTAGGACTTGAGGTGGGCTTATGGGGTTAGGACTGGTAATGGGCTGTGGGCTGTTGGGGGGGGTTAGAACTGGTAATGGGCTATGGGGGGGTTAAGACTGGTAATGGGCTGTTGGCTGATGGGGGCTGGCTGGTAATGGGCTATGGGGGGGGTTAGGACTGATAATGGGCTATGGGGGGCTAGGACAGGAAATGGGCTGATGGGGAGGGTTAGGACTTGAGGTGGGCTGATGGGGTTAGGACTGGTAATGGGTTGTGGGCTGATGGGGGGGTTAGGACTGGCAATGGGCTATGGGGGGCTGACTGGAAATGGGTTGATGGGGGTTAGGACTGGAAGTTGGCTGATGGGGGGGGGTTAGGACTGGTAATGGGTTATAGGGGGGCTTAAATTGAAAATGGGGTGATGGGGGGTTAGGACTGGAAGTGGGTTGATGGGGGGGCTAGGACTGGTATTGGGTTGGGGGGTTGCTAGGACTGGAAATGGGCTGATGGGGGGCTAGGACTGGAAATGGGCTGATGCAGGGACTAGAAGGGAATGGATGCTGGGTGAGGCTGGAACTAGAAGGGAGCTGATGTTGGGGGAGGATTAGAATGGGAGGGGGCTGGGAGAGTAAAATGGAGAGGGGAAAAATATTTTGTGTGGGAGGGAAGAAAAATCTACAATTGGCCGGGTATTGGGAGAGTAAGTGGGGATTGAGGATGGAGTGGTAAAATTTGAGTGGATGAAATAGGAATGAGGAAAGAGCAAAAGGAGAAAGATTAGTATGTTAAAGCAGATGTAGAGAGAGAGAATGGAAAAATAACTAGAAAAGAGAAGAAAGGACAAATGGACAGCAGATTGTGCCCTTTATGTTTATATTAACCCGCTTGTTTATTTTGTTTATATTTATTTGATATATCAAATATAACATTTTTTAAGCATGGCTTTGGCCTTAGAAGTCAAGCGATTAGATTGGATTAGATTTTCTACACACCATTGAGACAGCAACTCACAAATGCATCTAATGAGCTTATTCTGCTTATATAAACTACGGTTCCTAAACTACAATTTCAAATGCTGCATTATTATTTTCCAATTTATAAATGAAAGTAGCTTTTAGTTAATCATCTTATCCATTTCAAGTTTTCCAAAAATTCTGCTGCTCAGTGTGCATTTTCTTGAAAATTCTCATATTTTCCTTACAAGTCGTAATTCTTTTGGTGCCTGCCAGGCTTGCAATGCATACAAAGATACAGCAGTCAGACCCAAAACATGAACAGACACAAAAAATAGAAATCCCATGTCCCTACACTTCCAGAAATCTCAGAGTTAAAAGTTTTTATTAATCCAGCATGCAAGCAAATCCTGATAGCACAACAGTGAGACAGGATTTTACTAGTTTATACCACCCATTAACATTAAATTAGAAACATTTGTTCTATTCTTTCAGAGTTTTATGGAGAGATAACTAATTTCAATCTTCAGTTGCAGTAACCTCATTATTCTTTTAGATATCTTGGCTTTTAGTCATTTCTTAAGTTAAGTTGGTGCCATCTTGTCTATAATACTCAGCAAAAAGTATTCAGCAAATATATTTTGTCTAGAAGAAAAGTCAAAGCGCTAAAGCAGGTTGGAGGCGTTTCAGTGTTCTTATGTTTAAGGGGCTCAGTTTATTTCCTGAATAAAACTATAGTCCGAGTTGCTGTTTTCAGTTCCCCATATCTAATTGCCTGGTATCAAATTTTCCATACAATTTAATGTTAGTATTCTATTGAAAACTATAAAAACAAAGTCTATTTTCTTTTTTAAGTTATTTGCTTTTATCAAATCAATAGGAATTCTGTCACTGGTGTGACCTAACACCCAAAGCAGCAAATTAAAAAGTTAAGGCCTACAATTCAAAACAGCTGAGATCCTAAATTTAAGCTCTTGTTAGGTATCTATATTTGTCCCCTATTTTCAGTCAAACATATACTATCATCCTACGCTTTCTGCTGAAAATTCACCTAAATTTAGGAACTTGAAAGTTATGGGCTCAATTTTCGAAAAGGCCAATATTCAAATTTCATGATGGTCAGCCGCAATGCTTAAATATCAGTGGGATATTCAGTGGTACTGCCCAGATTGTAGCTATTGAAAATTATCTGGGTTGAGTGCCGCTAACCAGTTACGTGCTGAATGTATTTGAATAGCGGCGATTTTCAGCCAGAACTATTTGGATTGTAACTAAAGGCAGCTTTTCACGTGGCCTAAGTTATCCTGATAAGTACTAACTGAAAATCGTGCCATCCGGACAAAATCAGCACTTACTGAGAGAGCGTAGACACTTCCTTCACTTTGCCCAAGGACTGCTCATGCACTAACCGGATAGTGGCAGAGCTATTTGTGGAGAATTCAGTGGCACTGTCTGGAGAGTGCTTCTGACTGGTCTACAATTTTTTAAAAGTTGTCTGCTTCAGAGATGAAATCTGCCAATTCTTATGGATTTTGATGCTCTGAATTAAAAAAATCATCAAAAATTATTCATAGCTCCACTCATTAACCATACCTGTAGTACAATTCTATAGAGCAAATAACAGTCAGGGAGAAAGGCAAGTCTCAGAATCCACAAGGCGACCAACAAAACCACCAAATGGCTGCTCCCGCGTCCATACTCCTTGACTGATCATCACCCATTCAATGCAAAAACAACGCACATCAGAAAAGGCATGTCCATTTCCCAAACAATGCTCAACCATCGGGGCCTCCCGTCTGCAATGTAATCTACTTTTATGTTTACTTAAACTTGTCCTAAATGGACCCACAAGATGTATTAGTTCTCAAAAAATAACTCTTACCCCCTGTGTATGGCAGAGAAATCGAATTTGAAGGATTTATTGAGTCCTTGTTTGCGTCCTTTGATGCCTCCGAGTGAGGTGTTGGTAGGCCATATAAAGTGTGGGAATTGTGCTCTATGTGCGGTCTCCTGGGAGACTGAGAGTTTCTCCTATGGGGGAAAGAGTTATTTTTTGAGAACTAATACATCTTGTGGGTCTGATTTTGTGCTATATGGCATCTTTTACCCATGTGGGTTGCTATACGTCAGGAAAACGATTCGTCCATTTAGGACACGTTTGAGTGAACATAAAAGTAGATTACATTGCAAATGTCGGGAGGCCCCGATGGTTGAGCATTGTTTGGGAAATGGACATGCCTTTTCTGATCTGCGTTGTTTTTGCATTGAACGGGTAATGATTGGTCAAGGAGTACAGATGCGGGAGCAGCATCTTGTCTTCCTTGAACAACGCAGGATCTTTTTGCTTGGGACTGTAATTCCCGGTGGGCTCAATTTCAATATTGATTGGAGAGCTTGTGTTTAGTTCACTGATGTTTGTGTTTGACGTATTTGTTGCTGATTGGTCAATGGTTGAATGGGAGGGAGTGCCTACAGAGATTTATGCGCCTGTGTGGCGTTTTCTAGAATGTCTGTTGGAATGTTTCTGGTTGAGCTGGAGATGGCGTATAAGATCAAATTTAAGTAAGTCCTGCTTGGTAATAGGTTAGATAATTTGATATTAGGTGTTGAATGGTGGTGGTTTTTATGCTGTAGTGCTGATGTAAGGAGATTGTTTTTATTTCTAGTTAAATCCCCCTGAGGCAGCTGGATGCGAAACGCTGAAGGGACATCGGAGTGGACGTTGGGGTTAGCTCACCTTGAATGAATTGGTGAATAGCGGTGCCATACAAGGATGAAAAAGTGAAGAAGACACATGAAGTTTAAATGATATTAGTGTGTGTTTCAATATATGGCCTGGTTGATTTTGTTTTCCACCAATGTGTTTATGGAAAGGAAGGGTTTTGGACAAGTCATTGATGTATTGTCAAGGAAGAGACCTATGGCCATTTGGTGGTTTTTTTGGTCGCCTTGTGGATTCTGAGACTTGCCTTTCTCCCTGACCGTTATTTGCTCTATAGAATTGTACTACAGGTATGGTTAATGAGTGGAGCTATGAATAATTTTTGATGAAGTATCATTAATAGCTCCGGGAATGACCTTAACATTCTAGCTGAATTAAAAAATGACAATTAAAATCACTGATTGGCTACTGTTTCCAAGATATCTAAGCTTTTACATTTTACGCATATATATACAGCATGTTGGTAGTACAGTTTGATCAAATTATAAACCTAGGTCTTTTCATGTGTTTATAGTTGCCATATATATGACCTTGATAATATTTCACTCTTTGTCTTGAAGGACTAGAAAAAGGGACTGTTACTTCTGGAGAGAGATCTGCAATTGTGAGTATATACTTCTGGGAATTTTCTGAAAGGAATTCTTTCTATTAAGGCTATTTAATCTGTGAACCCACTATTTTCTGTTAAATCAGTCAGGGCCTAGTAGCAGCAGTTTAAGTTTAAATTTAAAACACAGAAGAGAACTTTCTGGTTACATTTCATACCCAGCAGAGAGATTATAGTTTAAATTTAATAGTCACTCAGGGCCTAGTATCAGCAAAGTATTTTTAGTCTAAATTTAAAACACAGAAGAGAGCTTTCTGGTTAAATTTGGAACCCAGCAGAGAGCTGTAGTTTAAATTTAATAGTCACTCAGGGCCTAACATTAGCAAAGTACTTTTAGTTTAAATTTAAAACACAGAAGAGAGCTTTCTGGTTAAATTTAGAACCCAGCAGAGAGCTTGTAGTTTAAATTTCATAATAAGTTAGAGCCTAGCAGCAGCAAAGAGCTATAATTTAAATCAAATAAGAATATAGCTTACCTCAGCAGCACAGGACAGGATACTGTGTAGCAGCTCTCTTTTAATAAGTGTTATTTCCCTCCCTCCCTCCCCACACCCACCCACCCCTGGGATAATTGTAGCTTTATAGGTACTTACACATCTTAAAAGACAGGAGGTGCTCTCAGGTGAAGCTTGTTACCCAAATCAGACATACATTAAGGACCTGAGATTAATTAAGCTTCAGGTGAACAAGGTATATTAAACGTATTAGGTACAGTTTTATTGGTATAAATATCCATAGCAGCCCTTAGTAAGTAAAGAACTTAAAGATCTAAACAAAAACTTAAAACTAAGATGCAGACAGCAGTCCAGCAGTGGGATGGGGGCTTTCCAGTCTTTTGCATTGAGTGTCACATGTATGATTTTCTCCCAGTTGGTGAGAGGTCTTACTTGTGCACTAGGTGCAAGGAGCTCTTTGCTCTCAGGGAACGAGTCCGTTCTCTAGAGGCTAGAGTAGCAGACTTGGAAAACATAAGAAAGACAGAGAGGTACATAGACGAGACCTACAGGGATATAGTCCTGAAGTCCCACGTCCAGTCTGGCAGCATCCCATGGAGGAGAGAGGTCATGTGACAGGAGAGCATCACCCTGGTGTGGCAGGAAGTGATCCTGTAACTAGGACCTGTCCTCCAGGTGATGTAAAACCCTCTCGCACCGAGGAAGTTTCTCCAGGGCCATGTGCCCATGAGGGAAGGGTTAGGACAGCCATTATAGTTCGTGATTCGATCATTAGGCATGTAAATAGCTGGGTGGTTGGTGGACGTGAGGATCGCCTGGTAACATGCCTGCCTGGTGCGAAGGTAGCGGACCTCATGCGCCACCTAGATAAGGTCTTAGATAGTGCTGGGGAGGAGTCTGCTGTCTTGGTACATGTCGGTACCAATGACATAGGAAAATGTGGTAGGGAGGTTCTGGAGGCTAAATTTAGGCTTTTAGGTAGGAAGTTGAAATCCAGAACTTCCAGGGTAGCGTTCTCCGAAATGCTTCCCGTTCCACGTGCAGGACCCAAAAGGCAGGCAGAGCTCCGGAGTCTCAATGCGTGAATGAGACAATGGTGCAGAGATGAGGGGTTTGGATTTGTTGAGGAACTGGGGTACATTCTGGGGAAAGGAGGGGCTCTTCCGAAGGGATGGGCTTCACCTTAACCGGGATGGAACCATGCTGCTGGCATTAACCTTTAAAAAGGAGATAGAGCAGCTTTTAAACTAGATAATAGGGGAAAGCCGACAGTCGCCCAAGAGCAGATGGTTCAGAAGAATGTATCCTTGAAGGATACTACCAAAAGCAGAGAGGTTCCAAAAAAGAGTAAAGCAGCCCAAATGCCCTCGAGTATGGAGCAGACAGAGCTTAAAGATCCCAAATTAGAAACATAGAAACATGATGACAGAAAAAGACCACATGGCCTATCTAGTCTGTCCTTCCATAACAACAACTACAACAGTCCACTTTTTACCTTTAGAGATCCTCTGTGTTGGTCCCATGCTTTTTTGAATTCAGTTACTGTCCTCATCTCTACCACCTCCACTGGGAGACTATTCCACGGATCCACTACTCTTTCTGTAAAGAAATATTTCCGCATATCACTCCTGAATCTATCTCCCTTCACCCTCATCCCATGTCCCCTTGTAGCAGAACTTGCTTTTAATTGAAAGAGGCTCTCTCCCTGAACATTTATGCCACGGAGGTATTTAAACATCTCAATCATATCACCTCTATCCCGCCTTTCCTCTAAGGTGTACATATTAAGATCCTTAAGTCTGTCCTCATATGCTTTATAATGAAGCCCATTAATCATTTTAGTAGCAACCCTCTGCACCGACTCCATCCTGTTCACATCCTTTTGAAGGTGCGGTCTCCAGAATTGCACACCATACTCCAAATGAGGTCGCACCAAAGACTTATACAGAGGCATTATCACCTCCTTTTTTCTGCTAGCCATTCCTCTCCGTATGCACCCAAGCATCCGTCTAGCTTTTGCCGTCGCCTTATCTACCTGTTTAGCTACTTTAAGATCATCAGACACAACCACGCCTAGGTCCCGCTCTTCTTTAGTGGACAAAAGTACTTCACCTCTTATACTGTATTGCTCCCTTGGATTGCTGCAGCCCAAATGCATGACCTTACATTTTTTAACATTAAATCCCAGCTGCCAAATTCTAGACCATTCTTCAAGCTTAGCTAGATCCCTCCTCATGTTATCTACACATTCCTGGGTGTCTATTGCAGATTTTGGTATCATCTGCAAAGGGGCAAACCTTACCTGACAGCCCTTCCGCTATATCACTAACAAAGATGCTAAAAAGAATCGGACCAAGGACAGATCCCTGGGGCACACCACTGGTAACATCCTTCTCCTCAGAGTGAGCTCCATTTACTTGTACTCTTTGTTGCCTCCCACCCAACCAATTTCTAACCCAAGTAGTAACTTTAGGGTCCATCCCTAAATTACCCCTGTCTACCAATAGCCAAATTAATATGAACAAAATACAGTCTCTAAAATGCTTGTATGCAAATGCTAGAAGTCTAAAAAATAAGATGGGAGAGTTAGATATATAGCACTAAATGAGAGGTTAGATGTGATTGGAATATCAGAAACATGGTGGAAGGAGGACAACCAGTGGGACACTGTGATACCTGGGTACAAACTATATCGTAATGATAGAACTGATCAAATTGGTGGAGAGGTTGTGCTCTATGTTAGAGAGGGCATTGAGTCAGAAAGGATTAAAGTTTTGCAGGAAACAAAATTTTCCGTAGAATCTCTATGGATTGAAATTCCATGTAAAAAGGGGAAGGCGATGGCGGTGGGGGTGTACTATCGACCGCCTGGCCAGAATGAACAAATGGATAATGAAATGCTCAAAGAAATCAAGGACGCTAACAAAAGTTACAGCGCGGTAATAATAATGGGCGATTTCAATTACCCCGGTATCGACTGGGTCAGTGTCACGGCAGTACATGCTAGGGAGATAAAGTTCCTAGATGACATAAATGACTGCTTCTTGGAGCAGCTGGTTCATGAACCGACCAGAGGGGAAGCCATATTAGACCTAGTCCTTAGTGGAACACCAGATCTAGTGCAAGAGATAAGGGTGTTGGGGCCACTTGGCAATAGTGATCATAGCATGGTCGCCTTTGATTTAAATAGTGGAGGATGGATAGTAAGGAAATCCACAGTACAACCTTTTAACTTTCGAAAGGGAGACTATGATAAAATGAGGAAAATAGTTAAGAAAAAACTTAAAGGAGCAGTTGCAAAGGTTAAAGACTTACATCAAGCTTGGGTGTTGTTGAAAAATACTATCTTGGAAGGCCAGACCAGCTGTATTCCACGCTTTAAGAAAAGTGGAAGGAAGCCCAAAAAATTGCCAGCATGGTTTAAAGGTGAGGTCAGAGAGGTTGTTGTTGCCAAGAAAACATATTTCAGGAAATGGAAAAAAGAGCCAAACGATGAAACCTGGAAACAACACAAGCACTGGCAGGTCAAATGCAAGGCATTGATAAAGAAGGCAAAGAGTGTATTTGAGAAGAAGCTTGCTGCGGAAGCAAAAATGTGAAATAAAGATTTTTTCAAGTACATTTGTAGCAAAAAACCTGTGAGAGAGTTAGTTGGACCATTAGATGACAGAGGAGTTAAAGGGGCACTAAGAGGCGACAAGGCGATAGCGGAGAGACTGAATGAATTCTTTGCTTCGGTCTTTACTGAGGAAGATGTAGGGATGTTACCCATGACTGAAGTGGTATTTAAAGGTGCAGAAGAATTGAAGGAAATATCGATACATTGGGAAGATGTATTACAACTGTTAGATAAACTGAAGAGTAGCAAATCACCCGGGCCAGATGGTATATATCCAAGGGTGTTGAAAGAACTGAAATATGAGATTGCAGACCTGCTATTAGTAATCTGTGAACTATCATTAAAATCATCTCTAATACCTGAAGATTGGCGGATCGTCAAAGTAACACCAATTTTTAAAAAGGGTTTGAGGGGTGATCCGGGAAACTACAGACCGGTGAGCCTCACGTCAGTACTGGGAAAAATGGTAGAAACCATCATAAAGAATAAAATTACTCAGCATGTAGATAGTCATGGCCTAATGGGAGACAGCCAACATGGCTTTTGACAAGGAAGATCTTGTCTTACTAATCTGTTATGTTTTTTTGAAAGTGTGAATAAACAGGTGGACAAAGGTGAGTCGGTTGATATAGTGTATCTGGACTTTCAGAAAGCCTTTGACAAGGTCCCTCATCAGAGACTTTTGGCAAAACTAAAGAGTCATGGGATAGGAGGCAGTGTGCTACTGTGGATCAGGAACTGGTTAAAAGATAGAAAGCAGAGGGTTGGGCTAAATGGCCAATTTTCCCAATGGAGAAAGGTGAATAGTGGTGTACCCCAGGGATCTGTGCTGGGTCCTCTGCTTTTTGACATATTCATAAATGACCTGGAAAGTGGAATAATGAGTGAGGTTATCAAATTTGCAGATGACACAAACTATTTAAAGTTGTTAAAACCCAAGAGGATTGTGGAAAATTGCAAGAGGATCTTGATAAATTGGAAGACTGGGCATTAAAATGGCAGATGAAATTTAATGTGGACAAGTGCAAAGTTATGCACCTAGGGAAGAACAACCCAAACTATGCTTACACGATGCAAGGTTCCACATTAGGAACCACCACCCAGGAAAAAGATTTAGGCGTCATTGTGGATAACATGTTAAAACCCTCGGCCCAGTGTGCAGTGGCAGCCAAGAGAGCAAATATCATGCTAGGTATCATAAGGAAAGGAATGGAAAATAAAACAAAAGATATTATAATGCCTCTATATCGTTCCATGGTGAGACCGCACCTTGAATATTGTGTGCAATTCTGGTCGCCGTATCTTAAAAAGGATATAGAGTTATTAGAAAAGGTTCAGAGAAGAGCCACCAAAATGGTAAAGGGGACGGAAGGATACTCCTATGAAGAAAGGCTAAAAAGGTTAGTGCTCTTTGACCTGGAAAAGAGACGGCTGAGGGGAGATATGATAGAAGTCTATAAATTAATGAACGGAGTGGAACGGGTAAACGTAGATCGATTGTTTACGTTATCAGAATATAGAAAGACTAGGGGACATGAAATGAAGCTACAGGGTAAACTATTTAAGACTAATAAAAGAAAATATTTTTTCACTCGACGTGTAATCAAACTCTGGAATTTGTTACCGGACGATGTAGTAAAGGCTGATAGTGTAGCTGGGTTTAAAAAAGGTTTGGACAAGTTCCTGGAGGAAAGGTCCATAAACCATTATTAAGAAGGGACCCAGGATATCAATGCTTGACCTAGTACAAGCATTGCAGAACCTGTGTCTTTTGGGGAAACTGCTAGGTACGTATGACCTAGATTGGCCACTGTTGGAAACAGGATACTGGGCTTGATGGACCTTGGTCTGACCCAATATGGCATATCTTATGTTCTTAAAAGTTAAAAAATCAGCAAAAGGGCTATTTAAATACAATGTATTAAAAAGTTTATATGAAACAGAAAGCAAGACATGACTATGTATGCATTAGTATTCATTTCAGACCTTATTTAGTGTCTACTCGGCTTTTCGTGACTTGTCTCTTGTATTCTATAAATGGAGTATCTCTTATCACTGTCCAGCAATAGTCTGCAAGCATTGACGGGCTCCGTTTGTCTTGATATCTTTTCTTCATCGCTGCAATGTCCTGATGAAATCGCTTGCCATGCTCATCGCTCACTGCTCCGCAATTTGGTGGGAAAAAATCAAGATAAGCATGCAAAATATGTATCTTTAGTGACATGTTGCAGCCAAGACATTTGTATGCATTGAGGAGTTTTTCCACCAACTACCTATAGTTGTCTGCCTTGTTGTTTCTGAGAAAACTCGTATGCCACTAACTAGAAGGCTTTCCACGATGTCCTTTCTTTGTCACATACTGCATGGTTAAATGCATCATTTCAAAGAAGTTCACGAATCTGAGGGCCAAAAAGACACCTTCCTTTATCTTAGCTGCACTTAGTCTTGGAAATTTCCTATTGAGATACTTGAAAGCTGATTTTGTTTTGTTCATGGCTTTGACAAATTTTTTCATTAGACCCAGCTTAATGTGTAAGGGTGCTGACAAAATCTTCCTTTATTCAAGTAGTGGATACTGCACACTTTTCTTTCCAGGTTCCAATAGCTATTGAATTGGCCAGTCTCTCTTGATGTAGTGGAAATTTTTAATGTGAGTATCCCATTCATAGAGAAAACAGCGTTCTTTTTGTATCCAGTTTGCAGGCCAAGCAACAGAACGATTTTCAAATCACCACAAAGCTGCCACTGATGATGTTGGTCATAGTTAAATGCATCTCAACAGCTGTTTTATATTGTCATAGTTTCTTTCATATGGACTGCCTGACCAATTGGAATTGATGGCAAAACATTGTCATTATGCAGCAAAACAGCTTTAAGACTCATCTTAGATGAATTGAACAGTCTCCACTCATCTGGATGCTGAATGATGTTGAGGGCTGCCGTCAGGCCATCGATGTTGTTGCAGTCTACAAGATCACCTTCAATGAAGAAGAATGTAACAAGATCCTTTTGACGTTCACGGAACATGGAAAACATCTGACAGGAGATTCCACTGCTGTAGTCTGGAGCCCAACAGCTCTGCCTTACTCTTAGGTAGTTCCAAATCCTTGACAAGGTCATTCAGTCCACCCTTTATTATGAAGTGTGCTTCAGAGGAGGAGGATGGGAGAAAATATAGGCCTTGTGACACTGATGGTTCAGGATCAGAAGTTTCATCCCCTTTCTCTTCCTCATCTGACTCAAGTGAAAATGATTCTGGAGCATCAGGAACTGGCAGTCCTTCTCTGTGGGGTACTGGGCATATAGCTGATGGAATATTTGGATACTGCACAGTCCACTTTTTCTTCTTCGACAAACCTTTCCTAACAGGAGGCACCAGGCAGAAGTAACAGTTGCTGATACGATCTGTCAGCTTTCTTCAAATCATTGGCACTGTAAAAGACATGGATTTCCTTTTTCTATTCAACCACTACCGAAGATTTGTTGCACAAGTGTTGCAGCATATGTGTAGGGCCCAGCTCTTGTCCTGATCTCCAATTTTGCAGCCAAAGTAAAGGCGATAGTCTTTCTTAAACAAAGCACTTAAACTGTGTTTTTGTGATGTAAAAGTCACTTCACCACAAACGTAACAGAAGTGATCTGCATTGTTCAAACAATTACGAGGCATCTCTCACTTTGGCTAAACGGAAAAAATCAAACACTGAGAAGACTACAGCCAAAATACTACTGACATGTCATATTCATTAAAAAAGTGTTGTGCAATTTGTTCTGCAGAGTGATGTAATTAAGTTGAGTTAGGATTGCATCATCTATGACTTTCAGGAATAACATGATGCAATTCATATCATCTACGATGCAACATCACCTTCAAACTGCATCATTAATTGTTTTGCCTGAAAAACAAGTACCGTCTAAACAAAACCAGATTTATCACAAATCCAGACAAAGATGTGCGTGTATTTTGGTAACTTATGATTTAAATTGAGATCCTTTCCCATTATAACTCGCCATATCAGCACGTCCGACGTCGAGGCCGTATGTACTGACCCAGTAGTGTAAATTGAAAACTAGAGCCAATAAATAATTAAGCATTATTTTCATTCCCAGTGACCCAGACTTAGTAAAGTGTGACTGAATTTATTTCGGAAACATTTTGGCTGTAGAACATTCAGCACCCTTATCTAGATGGCTTCCCATTGGCATTCTGGCTAAGGGTTTTTAATATCTGCCCATCTGTTCCTAAATGGAGACCTGCCATTCATTTCACCAGATTTATGGGCCTAATTTAGGTGTCTAGTGCTGAAAATAAATGTGAAATGCCAAACTATTTTCCTGCCATAAATATGCCCCTGTTACCACTCACTTTTTAGGCTTCTAAATTTAGGAGTTTAGTGAAATTTTGATCATAGATCTGGTCACTCAGTAGTTCATTTTCAAACAAGCAAATTTAGGAGTAGAAATATCAGAGTTAAGCGAATAAACCCTTTGAATATTGGCCTCAGAGGTTTTACAAGCATAAGAACTGCCAACCCCAGGGTCCCGTGGTTTTTTTTTTGTTTGTTTCTGATTTTCAGCTGGAGCTTCTAAGGACAGAGAAGAGTTCAGAATCTTTAGCTTAAAACTGTTTACCTCTTTTGAGAAGCTAAATGTCAGGCAAAATAATAAGGCCCATGAAAAGACTTTTACTGTATTTTTTAACAAGTTCTAATTGTAATAGAAACATAGAAACATAGAAACATGATGACAGAAAAAGACCACAAGGCCCATCTAGTCTGTCCTTCCATAACAACAACTACAACAGTCCACTTTTTACCTTTAGAGATCCTCTGTGTTGGTCCCATGCTTTTTTGAATTCAGTTACTGTCCTCATCTCTACCACCTCCACTGGGAGACTATTCCACGGATCCACTACTCTTTCCGTAAAGAAATATTTCCGCATATCACTCCTGAATCTATCTCCCTTCACCCTCATCCCATGTCCCCTCGTCGCAGAACTTGCTTTCAATTGAAAGAGGCTCTCTCCCTGAACATTTATGCCACGGAGGTATTTAAACATCTCAATCATATCACCTCTATCCCGCCTTTCCTCTAAGGTGTACATATTAAGATCCTTAAGTCTGTCCTCATATGCTTTATAATGAAGACCACTAATCATCTTAGTAGCACCCCTCTGTACCGACTCCATCCTGTTCACATCCTTTTGAAGGTGCGGTCTCCAGAATTGCACACCATACTCCAAATGAGGTCGCACCAAAGACTTATACAGAGGCATTATCACCTCCTTTTTTTCTGCTAGCCATTCCTCTCCGTATGCACCCAAGCATCCTTCTAGCTTTTGCCGTCGCCTTTTCTACCTGTTTAGCTACTTTAAGATCATCGGACACAACTACGCCTAGGTCCCGCTCTTCTTTAGTGGACAAAAGTACTTCACCTCCTATGCTGTATTGCTCCCTTGGATTGCTGCAGCCCAAATGCATGACCTTACATTTTTTAACATTAAATCCCAGCTGCCAAATTCTAGACCATTCTTCAAGCTTAGCTAGATCCCTCCTCATGTTATTTACACCTTCCTGGGTGTCTACTTTATTGCAGATTTTGGTATCATCTGCAAAGAGGCAAACCTTACCCGACAGCCCTTCTGCTATATCACTAACAAAGATGTTAAAAAGAATCGGACCAAGGACAGATCCCTGGGGCACACCACTGGTAACATCCTTCTCCTCAGAGTGAGCTCCATTTACTTGTACTCTTTGTCGCCTCCCACCCAACCAATTTCTAACCCAAGCAGTAACTTTAGGGTCCATCCCTAGGGTGCTCAGTTTGTTTATAAGTCGCCTGTGAGGAACAGTGTCAAAGGCTTTACTGAAATCTAAATACACCACATCTAGAGCTCTCCCTCGGTCCAACTCCCTGGTCACCCAGTCAAAGAAATCAATCAGATTTGTCTGACAAGACCTGCCTCTGGTGAATCCATGCTGCCTCGGATCCTGTAATCCGCTGGACTCCAGAAACCTCACTATTTTCTCTTTCAACAGCGTTTCCATTATTTTACTCACCACTGAAGTTAAACTAACCGGCCTGTAGTTTTCAACCACATCCTTACTTCCGCTTTTGTGTAAAGGCACCACATGAGCCTCTCTCCAGTCCTTTGGCACCACTCCCGACTCCAACGAGGCATTGAAAAGGTCAGTCAGTGGAGTTGCTAGAATGTCCCCAAGTTCCCTCAGTATTCTAGGGTGTATCCCATCCGGTCCCATCGCTTTGTCTACTTTGAGTTGAGCTAGTTTCTCACGAACACAGTCTTCTGAAAATTGTTCAAGATGTCCCTCGCTTCTGTTCTTATTTGTGGGTGTTTTCTGAGGTCCTGCTCCTGGTTTTTCATCTGTGAACACAGAACAAAAATATTTGTTAAGTAATTCCGCTTTATCCTTATCAGCTTCTACATATTCCCCCCTGTACCCTTGAGTCTGACAATACCACTTTTGCCCTTCCTCTTCTCACTAATATATCTGAAAAATGTCTTATCCCCCCATTTTATTGCATTGGCTATTTCCTCCTCCTTTTGAATCTTTGCCTTCTTGACTACTTTGCTAGCTTCTCTAAGTTTTTCCAAATACAGATGCCCGTCTTCCTCTCTCTGTGATCTCTTGTATTTCATGAAGGCCTCCCTCTTTACTTCACTTTTTCAGCTACTTCCTTCGAAAACCATAGCGGTCTCCTGTTCCTTTTGCCTTTGTTTACCATTTTAACAAAAAGGTTGGTTGCCTTTAAAATACCCCCTTTCAGTTTTGCCCACTGTTGTTCTACATCCCCCAGCTGTTCCCATCCCACTAACGACTCCCTGAGGCATTGGCCCATCATCGCAAAGTTAGTCTTCCTAAAGTCTAAGATCTTCACCTTGGAATGGATTCTAACAGCCCTAGTCCTAATACTGAACCACACCATCTGGTGATCACTGGATGCAAAATGATCTCCCACTACAACATCAGAAACACTTTCACCATTGGTAAGCACCAAGTCCAGTATGGCCCCTTCACGTGTGGGGTCTGTTACCAATTGCCTGAATAGTTCTCCCTGTAGAGAATCCAGGATCTCCTTACTCCTAGATGATACTGCAGCAGGAATGTGCCAATCAACATCTGGCATATTAAAATCTCCTAGCAGTAGCACTTCCCCTTTCCTAGCAATGCTGTGTATGTCTTCAATTAACTCTCTGTCCACCTCTTCCTCTTGTGAGGGAGGTCTGTATATCACACCAATGCAAATAGATTTCTCTTTCCCTCTTTCTAGTCTAACCCACAATGCCTCCTCTCTCCCTTTTAAGCTCTGTAATTCCAAAGCTTTAATAGTAGTTTTTACATATAGTGCTACTCCTCCTCCCCTTCTTCCTACCCTGTCCTTTCTGAATAAAGTATAGCCAGGTATAGTTACATCCCAGTCATGGTTTTCTGTGAACCATGTTTCTGTAACTGCCACTAAATCTAAGTCAGCCACTCCCATCAAAGCTTCAACTTCAGAGATCTTATTTCCCATGCTACGGGCATTTATACACACTGCTTTCCATATGTTACCCCTGTTACCCATTTCCATAAAGGTATTTGATGTATCACTTACCTGGGGGCTTTCACTTACCTGGGGGCTTTCTTCACCCATCCCCAACGAATCTAGTTTAAAGCCCTCTTCAGTAGATTAGCCAGTCTACTACCAAAGATGTGTTGACCTTTCTTGGACAGATGGATGCCATCTCTGCTCTGCAACCCTTGCAACAGCATCCCATGGTCTAGGAAACCAAAACGCTCTCGAAGACCATCCACGCAGCCATGCATTAATCTCCAGGATGCGAGCCTCTCTGCCTTGGCCTTTACCCTCAACAGGGAGGATTGAAGAGAACACCACCTGTGCACCTACCTGCTTCACCCTCTGTCCCAGAGCCATGAAGTCACTTTTGATACGTTCCGAGGTATACCTGGCAGTATCATTTGTTCCAACATGGATTAGCAACATTGGGTAATAGTCAGTGGGCTTGATGAGTCTCGGCAAACTCTCCATAACATTTTGGATCTTGGCACCAGGCAGACAGCATACCTCTCTGGACATCAAGTCTGGTCGGCAGATGGATGCCTCAGTACCCCTCATAAGAGAGTCTCCAACCACCACTACCCTTCGTTTCCTTCTGGTCACTGATTCTGCAACTATGGGGTACTTGAACTCTGGTTCTTCCCTTTCCAGGGATGCTTTCACCTCCTCCACTTCCAGGGCTGCATAATGGTTCTTCAATTCAAGGGCTGGAGAAGTTGGATTGGTGATTTTGCAGGCTCTGGTGACTTTTGTCCAACCATCGACATTCTGTTGGCACCCATCTTCTCCTGTGCTGGAGAGCCTGGTTGCTGCAAGCAGCATCTCATCAATGTACTTCTCACTGTCTTGAATACTCCTCAGCCTCGCCACCTCCTCTCTGAGTTCCTCCACTTGTTTCCTCAGAGCTTCAGCATGCAGGCACCCTGCACATGGAACCGGTTCTTCAACTGGCAATAGGACCTCTGTCTGGACCGAGGCAGAAGCTGTAACGGGGGCAACAGCTTTAGCAATACGATTTTTCCCCGCCATTGTTCTGTTTGTGGAGCTTAGGTATCTGTTAAAGCAAAAGAGAGAGATCTACGAAGTACCAGCTGGTTTCGCAGCTGTCCTTTCAGAGAAAAAGCAGTTAAAACTCTTTAAGTATATTCAAAATGTGCTGGTCCAATTCACTGTGATTTGTTAAAGGGGGAGGTGCCCTATAAAGCAAGACTGCTCACTAGGGGTGGGTGGGAGTCGGGGTGGGTAGGGAGGGAACTAACACCTGATTAGGTGTTAGCAGTTCCTGAACCTGAGGGGGTTACAGAGTTCAGCAATACTACTGTGCTCAAGTACCGTTCCCCTAAAACAGCAAAAATGAAATTAAACTTGCTTTAAAAAATACACAAAACCCTTTTAAGAGCTCCCAGTCAGAGAGCTAGCAATGTAACAAAAAAAACCAAACAAAGAAACCCTCAAATCCCTACTTACTGTTTGATGTGTGGAGCCCTGGTTAAGAAAGCCTCAAAGGGCAGGGTAAAGCAGCCTTTTTATGCAGGCTTCAATTGCACTCAGGAAACAGGCCCACTAACCCCTGATTAGGTGTTAGCAGTTCCTGAACCTGAGGGGGTTACAGAGTTCAGCAATACTACTGTGCTCAAGTACAGTTCCCCTAAAACAGCAAAAATGAAATTAAACTTGCTTTAAAAAATACACACAAAACCCTTTTAAGAGCTCCCAGTCAGAGAGCTAGCAATGTAACAAAAAAAACCAAACAAAGAACCCACAAATCCCTACTTACTGTTTGATGTGTGGAGCCCTGGTTAAGAAAGCCTCAAAGGGCAGGGTAAAGCAGCCTTTTTATGCAGGCTTCAATTGCACTCAGGAAACAGGCCCACTAACCCCTGATTAGGTGTTAGCAGTTCCTGAACCTGAGGGGGTTACAGAGTTCAGCAATACTACTGTGCTCAAGTACAGTTCCCCTAAAACAGCAAAAATGAAATTAAACTTGCTTTAAAAAATATACACAAAACCCTTTTAAGAGCTCCCAGTCAGAGAGCTAGCAATGTAACAAAAAAAACCAAACAAAGAAACCCTCAAATCCCTACTTACTGTTTGATGTGTGGAGCCCTGGTTAAGAAAGCCTCAAAGGGCAGGGTAAAGCAGCCTTTTTATGCAGGCTTCAATTGCACTCAGGAAACAGGCCCACTAACCCCTGATTAGGTGTTAGCAGTTCCTGAACCTGAGGGGGTTACAGAGTTCAGCAATACTACTGTGCTCAAGTACAGTTCCCCTAAAACAGCAAAAATGAAATTAAACTTGCTTTAAAAAATACACACAAAACCCTTTTAAGAGCTCCCAGTCAGAGAGCTAGCAATGTAACAAAAAAAACCAAACAAAGAAACCCTCAAATCCCTACTTACTGTTTGATGTGTGGAGCCCTGGTTAAGAAAGCCTCAAAGGGCAGGGTAAAGCAGCCTTTTTATGCAGCTTCAATTGCACTCAGGAAACAGGCCCACTAACCCCTGATTAGGTGTTAGCAGTTCCTGAACCTGAGGGGGTTACAGAGTTCAGCAATACTACTGTGCTCAAGTACAGTTCCCCTAAAACAGCAAAAATGAAATTAAACTTGCTTTAAAAAATACACACAAAACCCTTTTAAGAGCTCCCAGTCAGAGAGCTAGCAATGTAACAAAAAAAACCAAACAAAGAAACCCTCAAATCCCTACTTACTGTTTGATGTGTGGAGCCCTGGTTAATATCAGGACAATTATGTGTTTTGCTGCCTGGAATCCTATGACTTTACTTGACCTACTTTTAGGAAAAGAGCCCAAATAATAAGTTTGCTTTATGCCAAAACATAGAGACTAAAATTACACAAACATCAAGGAAAAGGGACAGGGAAAAGCAATTTTACCAATGCTAATTACCCAAGATATTGGGGCTTCAGAGGGAAGTCTGTCTTTTTTTTTTATTTGAGCATATATTTTTAAACGCTAATGTCTCTATGCTTAGGCCATTCTTGTTTTGCTTTTGTGTACCTGTGGGAAAATAGTTCTGCTCAGTTTGTACAGTTTCAATATAACAGGACTGAGTCATCTTGGATGGTGACTTAGAAATATTTATGGCCAAACTGTGCCTGCCACATTAGCCAAAAATAATCCTGTCCTCAGTTCGAAAAATGCCACTGAGAGGCTTTGTACATCTCTGAGAGACTGAATAAACTCCCTTTTTAGGTCTGCTCCCTTTCTCTAGTTCATAATACTTGATCAGTTTCATTACGATAGACATAAGGCTCGCTATCCTCTTCTGGACCTGCAAAGTTGTTCTCCTAGCAACATCTTGAGAAGGCAGAGGAAATGCACACGGTATGTTCATGGTATGACATCCATGCAGCTTAAAGGCAAGAAGACAAAAATGCTTGCCTGTGTTTCAATCACTGCTTAGCTTCATTTAAATATGCTCTGAAATAATACGTGGCTCTGCTCCGTAGGAAATCAAAGGGAAAATTAATCATGATGAAGCCTTTTACCTGTCATGTCAGGGAAATGATATCAACATAATTTATAGGACAATGAAAGAAATAATAGCCAGAAATATGCAAGTTGTTACTGCAATTGCCTAACCATAGTCAGAAAACGAAGGGGGTCATTCCAAAACATGAATAAGCCGGTTAGATGTGTGGGAAAGATGTCTTTTGTGCAAAAACATCTAGAACCGTATTCTAAAACCAGGCGGCCCTGAATGTACACAGTGCTAGCAGAGGGATCTCAGAACGTGGGCGAGTATAAGTGGAATGGGGGCATGGCAAGCCACAGCAACATTTAAAACGTGTTCAGGAAAGGCCCGTGTACGTCCTGAGTGCTCCCACAGATGCTTATGTTATACCAGCGGCAACATGAAATAAGGCCAGGACTTAGAAAAATTTCTGCTCTGATCTTCAACGTGTCCCATACAGATGAATGGCTGTATTGAACTGGTGTATCTGCTGTATGGGAGGGCACAAGATTCAGTTATAAAGAATAGAATACGCAGGTGAGAGACATTTTTACGGTTAAGGAATAATAAAAAACACCCCTACAGAAATATAAAGCAGTGCAATAGTCTTTATTCTGGCTATGCTGACATTTGCTGTTTGTGCTAAGGGGGCTATTATAGACCCCCCTAACAGTTCCAGTGTTCAGAAAATGAGGATGTAGATGTAGGGATGGTATTTGAGGTAGTATAGAGCAGAATCGTGTCTGGCTGAGAAATGCAGATCAGATGTGGTGTCCTGAGACGCCATGCCATTATGTCTTCACAGCAGTTGTTTCTAGGTGCAGGGCATGGTTTTGGCAGAGGTATGTTATTTGCAAATGACAGTGTGTGTATGTGGTTTGAATGTTGTACAGGAGGATCTGCTGTGCTCATCCGCAAGTCTGGGGGAACATGAATGCCCGGCCAGTACCTGAAATATAGGGATGACCGCAGTGTCACCAGGTGCCAGTGTGATGGGGCAGAACACATCAGAAGAGGTTCTCTATAGCGAAATATCAGAAGAGGTTCTCTGTAGCGAAATATCATAACATATACCTGTCACTAATAAGGACTAACGGGAGCATACAACAGTGCAAACAGCACTAATATATGCCCAGAAGCACCATCATTGATCTCTAAAAATGTGCACGTTTGTAAAGAGCGATGATGGTGTCTTTGGGCATGTATTAGTGCCGTCTGTACTTTTGAATGCTCCCATTCTGAGAGTCCCTTATTAGTGACAGGTATATATGTTTCATTCCAAGGGATGGAACTAGGTTGCTGGCATTAACCTTTAAAAAGGAGATAGAGCAGCTTTTTAACTAGGTAATAGGGGAGAGCTGACAGTTGCCCAAGAGCACAAGGTTCGGAACGATGTATCCTTGAAGGATACTAACAAAAGATAGAAGTTAGGGCATATCAGCAGAGAGGGTCCAATAAAGACAAAAGTATCCCAAATGCCCTTGAGTACAGAGCAGACAGAGCTTAAAAATTCCAAATTATCCTTGCCTACCAATAGCCAGATTAATATGAATAAAATACACCCTCTAAAATACTTGTATGCAAATGCTAGAAGTCTAAAAGTAAGACGGGAGAGTTAGAGTATATAGCACAAAATGAGAGGTTGGATATGATTGGCATCTCAGAGAAATGGTGGAAGGAGGACAACCAGTGGGACACTGTGATATCTGGGTACAAACTATATTGTAATGATAGAGCAGGTCACATAGGTGAGAGGGTTGAACTCTATGTTAGAGAGGGCATTGAGTCACAAAGGATTAAAGTTTTGCAGGAAACAAAATTCACTGTAGAATCTCTATGGATTGAAATTCCATGTAAAAAGGGGAAGGGGAAAGCGATGGCAGTGGGGGTGTACTATCGACTGCTTGGCCAGAATGAACAAATGGATGATGAAATGCTTAAAGAAATCAGGAAAGCTAGCAAAAGTTAAAGCACAGTAATAATAATGGGTGATTTCAATTACCCCGGTATCGTCTGGGTCAATGTCATGGCAGGACATGCTAGGGAGATAAAGTTTCTAGATGAAATAAATGACTGCTTCTTGGAGCAGCTGGTTCATGAACTGACCTGGTTCATGAACTGACCAGAGGGGAAGCTATTTTTGGATCTAGTCCTTAGTGGAACGCAAGATCTGGTGCAAGAGATAAGGGTGCTGGGGCCACTTGGCAATAGTGATCATAACATTATCACGTTTCATTTAATAAATAAAGGCAGGATGGTAAGGAAATCCACAGTATTACCTTTTAACTTTCAAAAGGGAGACTATGATAAAATGAGGAAAATAGTTAAGAAAAAACTAAAAGGAGTAGTTGCAAAGGTTAAAGATTTATATCAAGCACGGGTGTTGTTTAAAAATACTATCTTGGAAGCCCATACCAGCTGTATTCCATAAGAACATAAGATATGCCATACTGGGTCAGACCAAGGTCCATCAAGCCCAGTATCCTGTTTCCAACAGTGGCCAATCTAGGTCATACATACCTAGCAGTTTCCCCAAAAGACACAGGTTCTGCAATGTTTGTACTGGGTCAAGCATTTATATCCTGGGTCCCTTCTTAATAATGGTTTATGGACCTTTCCTCCAGGAACTTGTCCAAACCTTTTTTAAACCCAGCTACACTAACAGCCTTCCACGCTTTAAGAAAAGTGGAAGGAAGTCCAAAAAACTGCCAGCATGGTGTAAAGGTGAGGTCAGAGAGGCTGTTGTTTCCAAAAAAGCATCTTCCAGGAAATGGAAAAAGGAGCCAAATGATGAAAACTGGAAACACCACAAGCACTGGCAAGTTAGATACAAATCATTGATACGGCAGGGAAAGAGAGAATTTGAGAAGAAGCTTGCTGTGGAAGCGAAAACATGTAATAAAGATTCTTACAAGTACATTCGTAGCAAAAAACCTGTGACAGAGTCTGTTAGACCATTAGATGATAGAGGGGTAAAAGGGGCACTAAGAGAGAACAAGGCCTTAGCGGAGAGACTGAATGAATTCTTTGTTTCAGTCTTTACTGAGGAAGATGTAGGGATGTTACCCATGACTGAAATGGTATTTAAAGGTGGTGCCACAGAAGATGTATTACAACTATTTGATAAACTGAAGAGTAGCAAATCACCTGGACCAGATTGTATACATCCAAGTGTGTTGAAAGAACTGAAATATGAGATTGCAGACCTATTACTAGTAATCTGTGAACTATCATTAAAATCATCTGTAATACCTGAAGATTGAAGGATGGCCAATGTAACTCCAATTTTTAAAAAGAGTTCCAGAGGTGATCCGGGAAACTTCAGACTGGTGGGCCTGATGTCAGTATCGAGAAAAATGGTAGAAACCATTATAAAGCATAAAATTACTGAAGATATAGATAGTCAAGGCTTAATGGGAGACAGCCAACATGACTTTAGCCAAAGAAGGTCTTCTCTTACTATTCTGTTATAGCTTTATGAAGGTGTGAATAAACAGGTAGGCACAGATGATACAGTGTATCTGGAGTTTCAGAAAGCCTCTGACAAGGTTCCTGAGAGACCTTTGGCGAAAAAGTCATAGGATAGAAGGCAGTATACTATTGTGGATCAGGAACTGGTTAAAAGACAGAAAGCAGAGGGTAGGGCTAAATGGACAATTTTCCCAATGGAGAAAGGTGAATAGTGGAGTACCCCAGGGATCTGTGCTGGGTTCACTGCTTTTTAACATATTCGTAAATGACCTGGAAATGGAAATAATGAGTGAGGGAATCAAATTTGCAGATGACACAAAACTATTCAAAGTTGTTAAAACCCATGTGGATTGTGGAAAATTGCAAGAGGACCTTGATAAATTGGAAAATTGGGCATCCAAAGGGCAGATGAAATTTAATGTGGACAAGTGCAAAGTTATGCACCTAGGAAAGAACAACCTAAACTATGGTTACATGATGTAAGGTTTCACATTGGGAACCACCACACAAGAAAAAGATTTAGACGTAATCATGGATAACATGCTAAAACTCTCTGCCCATGTGCAGCAGTGGCCAAGAGAGCAAATAAAATGCTAGGTATCATAAGGAAAGGAATGGAGAATAAAACAAAGGATATTATAATGCCTCTGTATCGTTCCATGGTGCGACCACACGTTGAATACTGTGTGCAATCCTGGTCACTGTATCTTAAAAATGATATAGTGTTATTAGAAAAAGTACAGAGAAGAGCCACCAAAATGGTAAAGGGGATGCAAAGATACACCTATGAAGAGAGGCTAAAAAGGTTAGGGCTCTTCAACCAGGAAAAGAGATGGCTGAGGGGAGATATGATAGTGGTCTATAAATGAATGAATGAATGGAGTGGAACGGGTTAATATAGATCGATTGTTTACACCATCAAAATATAGAAAGACTAGGGGACATACAATAAAGCTACAGGGTAACCTATTTAAGACTAATAAGAGAAAATATTTTTCACTCAACGTGTTATCTATCAAACTCTGGAATTTGTTACCGGAGGATGTAATAAAAGCTGTTAGTGTAGCCAGGTTTAAAAAAGGTTTGGACAAGTTCCTGGAGGAAAGGTCCATAAACCATTATTAAAGGGGACCTGTGATATCCACTGCTTGACCCAATACAAGCATTGTGGAACTTGTGTCCTTTGAGGAAACTATTAGGTACTTGTGACCAATGTTCCCTCTAATTTTCTGTAGGCTGTGTGCGCATAAAATATCAGCTGTGCAGCTTTTGAAGGAAGGTTAAATTTTTGTGCGTCACATAACGACACTCGGAGTTATATACTTTAAAATTTGACTACACGTCAGAATACAGTATGTACACCACATTGATTTTAATCAAATTAAATGAAAATAGACGATTACTAAATGAAGCGGAAAATTTCTAGTAATTACAATCACAACTTTTAAATTTTAAGACATCTGTGTTTTCTATCAGAATCAGAACCGTAATTTTTGTGCGCTCTGTTGTAAAGTATGTGCGCTCGCTCGGCGAGGTGTGTGCGTGCGCACACGCGCACAGCTTAGAGGGAACAGTGCTTGTGACCTAGATTGGCCACTGTTGGAAACAGGATACTGGGCTTGATGGACCATGGTCTGACCCAGTATGGCAAATCTTATGTTTTTATGTGACAGGGATATATTTTGACATTTAGCTGTGGAGAACCTCTACAATACTTAGCATTGTACAGACTGTTTTCAGAGATGACTAACGGAAGCATAACTAAGGATGTCTTCTACTGCCAGGTATGTTGTGATGCAAGGTATGTCTTGACAAACATATCACTTTCTTTTTTTTTTTTTTTGAAGTTTTCACAGTTATACTTACAAAGCATAAATAAGAAAATTGATAAGAAAATTAAACAGGACATAATAACAAATAACATACATACTGTGACTCCTCTCCCAGTCCCTATTAGGCATCTGCCTAGGGCCTTGAGGATCAAGTTGCCTTCTAGCACAATAACAGTCTGCAGTCGAGTAATTAAGGCAAAATAAGAATAAGGCTTTATTTCCCCTCCCCTAAGGATCTCCTTTTTATACAACAAAAGCCAGGAACAAAAACAGCTTCTTCAAAGAAAAATATATTCTTTTCCTTTGGTATTTTTACAGAGCTTCTGCCCACTTGTTTAGCACAATGATTCAATATCATCAGAGAAACATAACGTACAGTCCATTGGTGTGGGTTCAAGGTTACAGCTATTATTTTCCCACTGCATTAGTTCACAATCCTCTGGGGCTGCAGGTGGGTTAAAATCCTCATAGCTGTTTTCATTGTAAAACCCTCTCTGTGAGGCACTGGTCAGGTTATCAGGAAACTGCTCTAGGCAAGCAGGGTTTTGAATACCTGGTATTGTGGCAGTTACCCTCTGGCTTTCCTTTTCTCCCCAGTAATGTGGAATTATGTCATAACTCCCAGCATTTACTGTACTTCTTATGCCATGCCCTGGACCTCCAGACAAAACAGAGTTCTTAGCTTTTTCTCTCTTAAAGCTAGGTTCCCACCTTCTCTCTGTTGTCCTCGTTCCTCTCTCTGGGCTACGGACAGCTCCTTCCCGGGACCTCCAGCTACCAGCAGTCTGAGCAGTGCTATGGCCACGTTCCTGAGAAGTTTTTCCCCGGCTGCTTCCTGCTACCGGACCACACCTACTGCCTTCTTGATTGAGCAGGCTTCCTTCTGTGTGACGTCTGCTCTCAGCCTGGTTGCTCACTCCTCCCAGGTCGCTGCCCCCTCTGACCTCTCCTGGATTTACCCGGTAGCTTTTATCCTCATGTCCTTTGCACGCTGCCTGTGCTTTCATGGACAGGTGATCCTGATTAGCTTTTAACCTTCCTGCTACGTCAGGACTAGTGTGTAGTAAACTTATTCTATTGCTCTTTTGCCTCCTGTGAGCTGAGTGTGTTTGCTGCCTATCAGGCTTCAAGGTAAATTCCTCTTTTTCACCTATTATCATGGGCTCTACACCGACTACTGTATCACAATACATACAAATCCATTAGCCCTCTTCTTGAAGAGAAAAAATAATAATGCAATTACAAACACAATAATTCAGGGAAAAAGCTTTCACTATATCAAACAGCCTATTATCTTAATCCACCAAACTAACCCCCACCCATTTACACTCTATGATTCTTTCCCTTGCAGGAAGGCTTCCAGCTGTAAAGCATATAAAAATATATACCTAGATCCCTGATATATAACTAGGCATTTACATGGTTATCGAAGAAAGAACGCTGCCCCCAAAGCCAAAACCTTAGACCTGACAGCCAAAAAGGCTTTCCTGTGGCTTTGGAGACATCAGGAAACACCTGAACTATTGCACCACAAAATAAAGCATCTCTGTTCTTAAAGTAACTTTTAAATACAGAAGACCTATCCTGCTCTGAAACAAATGAAACAACCAACACTGCCCGGGAGGAAATATTGTCAGATGAATCCTCCAAAAACTGAGTTAAATTTAAAGAAGAAACTGATTGTAACGTATCACTTTCTACCTGCTTTTATGCTATTTTAGGGTTCACTGAGATTACTTTGCAGTGTTCTGGGCATGCAATAGACTGGTATATATAGTCTAGTTTGCATCAACATTTATGTATCATCAGTACTCATGTGTAGTGTGTATCAGCACAACACTGTCAGTGAGAGGAGCAGCTTAGGAGATGCACGTATTACAGGGGGGCATGTCCATTCTGGGGTATGTAGCGGAGATGGGAGGGATAAAAAACATCCATCATTTCAGAGTACGGTGAGCACAGGTACATAAAAAGCTGTTTGATGTGTATAGTCATGCTTCATATTCCATAGTACTTTGTTCGTGCCATGCCGAAAACATCTATGTCCCTGATTCTGGAACCACGGGAGCATCTATCACCATGATTGCATAATTAGCTTTAAATTGGGCCCATATTTGATTTGAACGTGCACGTGGGGTGGACATGCATCTTTTGGAATTGGGCTCCAAGCATTGTCTCATTGATAATGGCACAAGACAATCTGGACGTTTTGGCGTATGGAAAGATGCTGGACATACCCTCAATGATTAACACACATGCTTTGCAATTACTTTACATTAATTTTGGCAATTAGCACATGATAACTGCAAAATTTAAACACACTATAGAAGAAGGAGCCCTATGGACTACTGTGTTACCATGTACCAACACACACTAACATGCATTATTAGTAAATAGGTCCCATTTGATAAAATGGGATCTGCTGTAAATAAATGCACATTGAATGCATCTTAGTGCATGGTAACATGGTAGAAACATAGAAACATGACGACAGAAAAAGACCACATGGCCTATCTTCTGACCTTCCATATCAACAACTACAACAGTCCCCTTTTTACCTTTAGAGATCCTCTGTGTTTCTCCCATGCTGTTTTGAATTCAGTTACTGTCCTCATCTCTACCACCTCCACTGGGAGACTATTCGATGGATCCACTACTCTTTCCGTAAAGAAATATTTCCGCATATCACTCCTGAATCTATCACCCTTCACCCTCATCCCATGTCCCCTCGTAGCAGAACTTGCTTTCAATTGAAATAGGCTCTCTCCCTGAACATTTATGCCACGGAGGTATTTAAACATCTCAATCATATCACCTCTATCTCGCCTTTCCTCTAAGGTGTACATATTAAGATCCTTAAGTCTGTCCTCATATGCTTTATAATGAAGACCACTAACCATTTTAGTAGCCACCCTCTGCACCGACTCCATCCTGTTCATATCCTTTTGAAGATGCGGTCTCCAGAATTGCACACTAACTCCAAATGAGGTCGCACCAAAGACTTATACAGAGGCACTATCACCTCCTTTTTTCCACTAGCCATTCCTCTCCGTATGCACCCAAGCATCCTTCTAGCTTTTGTCGTCGCCTTTTCTACCTGTTTAGCTACTTTAAGATCATCATACACAACACGCCTAGGTCCTGCTCTTCTTTAGTGGACAAAAGTACTTCACCCCCTATACTATATTGCTGCCTTGGATTGCTGCAGCCCAAATGGATGATCTTACATTTTTTAACATTAAATCCCAGCTGCCAAATTCTAGACCATTCTTCAAGCTTAGCTAGATCCTTCCTCATGTTATCTACACCTTCCTGGGTGTCTACTCTATTGCAGATTTTGGTATCATCCGCAAAGAGGCAAACCTTACCCGACAGCCTTTCAGCTATATTGCTAACAAAGATTTTAAAAACAATCGGACCAAGGACAGATCCCTGGGGCACACCACTGGTGACATCCTTCTCCTCAGAGTGAGCTCCATTTACCTGTACTCTTTGTTGCCTCCCACCCAACCAATTTCTAACCCAAGCAGTAACTTTAAGGTCCATCCCTAGGGTGCTCAGTTTGTTTATAAGTCGCCTGTGAGGGACAGTGTCAAAGGCTTTACTGAAATCCAAATACACCACATCTAGGACTCTCCCTCAGTCAATCAGATTAGTCTGACAAGACATGCCTCTGGTGAATCCATGCTGCCTCGAATCCTGTAAACCGCTGGACACCAGAAACCTCACTATTTTCTCTTTCAGCAGCATTTCCAATAATTTACTCACCACCGAAGTTAAACTAACTGGCCTGTAGTTTACAACCACATCCTTACTTCCGCTTTTGTGTAAAGGCACCACATGAGCCTCTCTCCAGTCCTTTGGCACCACTCCCGACTCCAACAAGGCATTGAAAAGGTCAGTCAGTGGAGCTGCTAGAACGTCCCCAAGTTCCCTCAGTATTCTAGGGTGTATCCCATCCGGTCCCATCGCTATGTCTACTTTAAGTTGAGCTAGTTTCTCATGAACACAGTCTTCTGAAAATTGTTTAAGATGTCCCTCGCTTCTGTTCCTGTTTGTGGGTGTTTTCTGAGGTCCTGCTCCTGGTTCTTCATCTGTGAACACAGAACAGAAATATTTGTTAAGCAATTCCGCTTTATCCTCATCAGCTTCTACATATTCCTCCCCTTCACCCTTGAGTCTGACAATACCACTTTTGCCCTTCCTCTTCTCACTAACATATCCGAAAAATGTCTTATCCCCCCATTTAATTGCATTGGCTATTTCTTCCTCTTTTTGAATCTTTACCTTCCTGACTACTTTGCTAGCTTCTCTAACTTTTTCCAAATATAGATGCCTCTCTTCCTCTCTCTGTGATCTCTTGCATTTCATGAAGGCCTCCCTCTTTTCCTTCACTTTTTCAGCTACTTCTTTTGAAAGCCATAGCGGTCTCTTTTTCCTTTTACCTTTATTTACCATTTTAAGAAAAAGGTTGGTTGCCCTTAAAATATCCCCTTTCAGTTTTGCCTACTGCTTTTCTACATCCCCCAGCTGTTCCCATGCCACTAACGACTCCCTGAGGTATTGGCCCATCTTGGAAAAGTTAGTCTTCCTAAAGTCTAAGATCCTCACCTTTGAATGGATTCTAACAGCCCTAGTCCTAATACTGAACCACACCATCTGGTGATCACTGGATGCAAAATGATCTCCCACTACATCAGAAACACTTTCACCATTGGTAAGCATCAAGTCCAGCATGGCCCCTTCACGTGTGGGGTCTGTTACCAATTGCCTGAATATTTCTCCCTGTAGAGAATCCAGGATCTCCTTACTTCTAGATGATACTGCAGCAGGAATGTGCCAATCAACATCTGGCATATTGAAATCCCCTATGAGCAGCTCAGCATGGAGGAATAGCCTACTGGTTAGAGCAACTGCCTAGTACCCAGAAGATCAAGGGTTCAATTCCCCCTGGCACTCCTTGTGACTTTGGGCAAGTCACTTTACCCTCCATTGCCTTGTAAGAAAAGGCTGGCAGTCTACTTCCAGTGATACTTTGCCAAGAAAACCCAGAGATAGCTGGGTCACTATAAGTCAACCCTGACTTGATAGCACTAAAAAAAAAAATCAGTAGCACTTCCCCTTTCCTAGCAATACTGCATATGTCTTAAATTAACTCTCTATCCACCCCTTCCTCTTGTGAGGGAGGTCTGTATATCACACCAATGCAAATAGATTTCTCTTTCCCTCTTTCTAGTTTAACCCACAATGCCTCCTCGCTCCATTTTAAGCTCTGTAATTCCAAAGCTTTAATAGTAGTTTTACATATAGTGCCACTCCTCCTCCCCTTCTTCCTACCCTGTCCTTTCTGAATAAAGTATAGCCAGGTTAGTTACATCCCAATCATGGTTTTCTGTGAACCATGTTTCTGTAACTGCCACTAAATCCAAGTCAGCCACTCCCAACAAAGCTTCAACATCAGGGATCTTATTTCCCATGCTACAGGCATTTATACACACTGCTTTCCATATGTTACCCCTGTTACCCATTTCCATAAAGTTATTTAATGTATTACTTACCTGGGGGTTTTCACTTAACTGGGAGCTTTCTTCACCCATCCCCAACGAATCTAGTTTAAAGCCCTCTTCAGTAGATTAGCCAGTCTACTACTGAAGACGCGTTGACCTTTCTTGGACAGATGGATGCCATCTCTGCTCTGCAACCCTTGGAACAGCATCCCATGGTCTAGGAAACCAAAACGCTCACGATGACACCATCCACGCAGCCATGCATTCATCTCCAGGATGCGAGCCTCTCTGCCTTGGCCTTTACCCTCAACAGGGAGGATTGAAGAGAACACCACCTGTGCACCTAACTGCTTCACCCTCTGTCCCAGAGCCATGAAGTCACTTTTGATATGTTCCGAGGGATACCTGGCAGTATCATTTGTTCCAACATGGATTTAGCAACATTGGTAATAGTCAGTGGGCTTGATGAGTCTCGGCAAACTCTCCGTAACATCTTGGATTTTGGCACCAGGCAAACAGCATACCTCTCTGTACATCAAGTCTGGTTGGCAGATGGACGCTTCAGTACCCCTCAGTAGTGCCTTTTAGTAAATCTCATGTTATGTCTGTTGTTTCCTCCCCTGACCTAAATACACCTTTGGGAATTCTTCCTGCTAGTGTGGGTAAAACTAGGCACACTGTAGAGCAATCAGCCTAATTTTACTCACATTGAGGGTGGGCAATTTTCAAAAAAAATGTTATCAGTAATGTATCTTGGTTCTCTAGCATACAAGGGCCAATGCTAGCCTTTATGACCTCCCCAGACATCACCTCCACCCTTTGCCCAACCACTCTCAATGACCCCATCCAAACTGAGAGCAAGAGAATGCAGTTGGCCCATTGCTGCTCTAAGCCTCTCTTCCTGTCACTGGAGCCTTTCCTACCTACAGAATTCACAGCTCACATCATCTGTTTGAACCACTGAGTGTTTTTTTAAATTTCTATTACATACCAGGACAGGCATCAAAGGGGAAACACCTCACCTTGGTCACACATGCAAAACACAGACCTTCACCTAAAAGAGGATAAGGGATTACAAATTATACATAGGAATATGCAGATAAAAACTGGACTGGAAACTCCAAGAAGCCAGACTCTGAATTACCCACAATAATGGAAAAATAGAAATGCATTTTCCTTTACATACTAAGCAAAATACAAAGACATCAAAGATGGACATATCCTAGAGCTTACCTATTCTGTTTAATAGATTTTAAAAATTCTATCTTTGTTGTCTGAGCATTTTTATTATTTTATTATTATTTATTTATTTATTAGAGTCTCTTTTATACCGCGCTATTCAGCATCAGTGCGGTTTACAATTTTATTTTTTTAATTGTGTTAGTCCCAGTTTCTTTTCTGCTTTTTTCTGTCCAAGTCTCTTTCCAGGATCTCTGGTCCATTTTCCATTTCTTCTCTTCTTATTTTTTTTACTTCCTCTCTTACATCTTCCTCTGACATTAATCTTTCCCTTATAGCTCTCTTCTGTACATTTTTCTGCCTCCCTATCCATTCAGATTCCACCCCTCCTTTCGCTGTCCAGTCCTCAGTCTCCCTCTTTTACCTTTCACCTACCTACTAATTTCCCATCTTTTTCTCTTATCTCCTTCCCAGACCATATCACCATTCTCTTAACCTCCCATTTCTCCTCTCTCTCTCTCCCCTTCCCCAGCATTTTATTTCCCTCTGTCTTTCACCTACTCTCAATTATCCCATTTCTATCATCTGTACTCTTTTCATCCCCAGTTCTCATCTACTTTTCTCATTTTCTAATTGTCTCTACAGCCAAACCTCCTTCCCTGTCATCTACTCACTTCTCTGCAACCAAGTCCCTTTCTTAAGTTTCTGAACCTACCTAGTCTCCCATTATGTCTTTTTCATCACATCCCTTGCTCTGTTTATGCCCTCTCTCAACCCTTTACAGACCCATCCATTTCCACTGTCTCTACCACCCTCCTTGTCCCTTTCTAGTCTCTCTCTCCCTTTCTAGCTCTCAAGGTCTTTTGTACCACTTCTCAACCTCTCCCCACTCTTCGGCCCTTTTCTCTTACACTTATCTCACATTTATAGCTTCTTCTTGAATTCTACATTTATATTCTCTTGGGTCAGACTACCATATCCCCATTACAGAGGACCCAGGAAATCCACTGCTTACCCCGAGACGAGCATTGTGGAACCTGTGTGCCTTTTTGGGAACCTGCTATGTAATTGTGACCTGGATTGAACACTGTTGGAAATAGGATACTGAGTTTTATGGACCTTGGTCTGACCAGGGCCGGCCCGTCCATTGAGCAAGAATGTTTTTTGCACAGGGCCCCGCGTTTCAGGGGGCCCCGCGCAAAGAACATTCTGCTTTTTTTTTTAATTACATTTAAAAAAAAACCCTGTCTCTGGCTGCTGCTGCGTCCGTCGCAGCAGCGGCAGAATGGCGTGTCCCGCGGGGCCCCTTCTCCTCGTCGAGCCCTCTGCAAGGGCTTTCAGATTCGCGAAGGGAGAGTGCTCCCTCGCGTCTCTGTAAAGCCCGCAGGGGCTAATGGGAAATTTCCCATCTGCCCCTTTAGACGCGAGGGGCTGATGGGAAATTTCCCATTAGCCCCTGCGGGCTTTACAGAGACGCGAGGGAGCACTCTCCCTTCGCGAATCTGAAAGCCCTTGCAGAGGGCTCGACGAGGAGAGGGGGCCCCGCGGGACACGCCATTCTGCCGCTGCTGCGACGGACGCGGCAGCGGCAGCAGCTAGAGCCAGGTTTTTTTTTTTTTTTTTAAATTTGCCGGAAGGGAAGGGAAGGGAAGGGGGGGGGGGGCTGATGGAGGCTGTCTGGAAAGGGGGTGATGGGGGGTTAGGACTGGAAATGTGCAAGGGGGGGGGGTTAGGACTGGAAAAGTGCAAGGGGGGGTTAGGAGTGGACATGTGCAAGGGGGGGGGGTTAGGGCTGGAAATGTGCAGGGGGGGGGTTAGGACTGGAAATGTGCAAGGGGGGGGGTTAGGACTGGAAATTTGCAAGGGGGGGGGAGTTAGGACTGAAAATGTGCAAGGGGGGGGAGTTAGGACTGGAAATGTGCAAGGGGGGGGTTAGGACTGGAAATGGGCTGGAGGGAGGTTAGGACTGGAAATGGGCTAGGGGGGGTTAAGACTGCTAATGGGCTGGGGCTGATGGAGGCTGACTGGAAATGGGCTGGGGGGGGGGTGTTATGACTGCAAATGGGAGGGGGGGGGTTAAGACGGAAAATGGGCTGGGGCTGATGGAGGCTGACTGGAAATGGGGTGAGGGGGGGTTAGGACTGGAAATGGGCTGGGGGGGGGGGTTAGGACTGGAAATGGGCTAGGGGGGGTTAAGACTGCTAATGGGCTGGGGCTGATGGAGGCTGACTGGAAATGGGCTGGGGGGGGGGGTTTAGGACTGGTAATGGGCTGGGGGCTGATGATGGAGGCTGTCTGGAAATGGGGTGATGGGGGGGTTAGGACTGGAAATGGGCTGGGGGGGTTAAGACTGGTAATGGGCTGGGGGTTGATGGAGGCTGACTGGAAATGGGGTGATGGGGGGTTAGGACTGGAAATGGGCTGGGGGGGGGTTAAGACTGGTAATGGGCTGTGGGTTGATGGAGGCTGACTGGAAATGGGGTGATGGGGGTTAGGACTGCTAATGGGCTATGGGGGCGCTAGGACAGGAAAAGGGCTGATGGGGAGGGGTTAAGACTTGAGGTGGGCTGATGTGGTTAGGACTAGTAATGGGCTGTGGGCTGATGGGGGGGGGGTTAGGACTGGCAATGGGCTATGGGGGGCTGACTGGAAATGGGCTGATGGGGTTAAGACTGGAAGTGGGCTGATGGGGGGTTAGGACTGGTAATGGGTTATAGGGGGGGCTTAAACTGAAAATGGGTTGATGGGGGGCTAGGACTGGTAATGGGTTGGGGGATTGCTATGACTGGAAATGGACTGAGTGGACGGGGAGGCTTGAACTGCAAATAGCTGATGGGGAGGGAGCTTGGAATGGAAATGGGCTGTGAGGGAAGGGAGCTAGAACTGAAAATGGGCTGATGGAGCAGCTAGGATAGGACTGGAAATGGGCTGTTGGGGGGAGCTAAGATTGGAAATGGGCTGTGGTGGGGGCTTGAATTGAAATGGACTCATGGAGGGGCTAGAACTGGAAGTAGGCTCATGGGGGGGGCTTGGACTGGAATTGGGCTGAGTGGAGGGGAGCTAGGATTTGACATGGGCTGATGGTGGGGCTAGGAAATGACTAGAAATGGGCTGATGGGGGGCTAGGATTGGAAATGAGCTGATGAAGGGACTCAGACTGAAAATGGATGGGGGAGCTAGGACTGGAAATGGGTTGATGGGGGGCTAGGACTGGAAATGGGCTGATGCAGGGACTAGAAGGGAATGGATGCTGGGTGAGACTGGAACTAGAAGGGAGCTGATGTTGGGGGAGGATTAGAATGGGATGGGGCTGGGAGAGTAAAATGGAGAGGGGAAAAATATTTTGTGTGGGAGGGATGAAAAATCTACAATTGGCCGGGTATTGGGAGAGTAAGTGGGGATTGAGGATGGAGGGGTAAAATTTGTGTGGATGAAATAAGAATGAGGAAAGAGCAAAAGGATAAAGATTAGTATGTTAAAGCAGATGTAGAGAGAGAGGATGGAAAGAAAACTAGAAGAGAGAAGAAAGGACAAATGGACAGCAGACGATGGAGAGTTAGCAGAAAACATGAAGAAACCAGAAGAAAGTGGCTGGAGCAATTGCAACTGAAAAAAAATGCACAAAAGGTAGAAATATATCTCTTTATTTTGAATTTATTAACTGGAATATGAAAGCTCTGGGAAATGTGCATCATTAACGTCTGCGCTTTGTTTGGTACAAGAGGAAATTGATTTATAGTTTTATTTCTACAGTGTTGTTGTACATTCCAAGTTTGGCTTTTGGGGTTCCCAGTTTAATTATTGCCTTCCTGTTTCTAAATTGCGATTCCTTGTTTGGTGATGGTCTATGTTCTGCATGTGTAACTGAGCTGAGGTATTCTGTTTATGTAATTCCTATTTGACATTGCCACTTGTTCTCTTTCCCCAGTATTCTCTGAAATGTACTGGTTTAATATTTGCAGTGTTTCCTTTTGATAGGTAGGGTCTGGTGCTTTGTGAGTCCTGGTAATGCTGTCAGGATACAGCGGGTTTGCTATGGGTTCTAAATGGGCAGCGTTTGTAGTAGTTCCTAATGTGCCTGGCGGTTGGCACTGGATTATAGTAATGTAGAAATCTTTTAGTCTTTCTTTATCCATACACTCATTAAGAGACATGTTTACTAAAAGTTAGTGTATGGTAACATTATGCAAATATTTATGCAAATAAGGCCACTTATGCAAATGAGGCCCCGCACCGAGTCTCCGCACATGGCCCCGCACCCCCCTTGGGCCGCCCCTGGGTCTGACCCAGTATGGCATTTCTTATGTTCTTATATACTCCCAATGAATTTTGAGTCCTCAGTGCCTCCATAATCATCACTCATCTGAATTCCTGCTTTCTCTCCAACCTTTAGTCCCTGCTCTACTTCTAAATCGTTAGGCAATCCTTGAGTCCACAATGTCACTCAATATCTGAATTCTTCTTTCTCCCCATAGTCTTCCTCCCAGTCTCCATGTAATCCCCAAGCCCCGATTCCCCCAATCACTGCATCCTACTTTTTCCCCTTCCCCATTCTCCCATCCAATTATTATTCCTCACTGTCCCCCAATTCTGGAGTCCCTATGCTTCATCCTCAATCCCCAGGTTCCTGCTTTTTTCCATCCTTGAGTCTCACCTTTGAATCCCCACTTCTTCCACTCCAAATTCCTGCTGTCTCCATAATCCTAACTTTCTCTTGTCCAGATTTAGCCTCCTAATTCCTTACTGCCCTTTTACCTCCCTCCTTAGAGTTCTGATTATGACAATCTGTGGCTCTGTGCCCCAACTCAGTTGCTCCTCTAGCCCCCAGCACATCTCCTCTTCTACCTGTGCAGGTCAATGATTAGCTGTTTGACGTATGCGGTGTTCTGCCATATTTTATGGAGCTTTTCTTTGTTTAAACAGCTGATTAAACAGAGCAGGCGGCAGACGAGAAGCAGCAACAATTAAAACAGCAACAAGGCTAGAGGCTCAGAGTAGTGGGCCATCATTACTGGAACATGAATGGCCAGAGGCAGGACCATGTACAGCCTGAATCAGTGTTCTCACTGTTTTATTTGGGCCTTCCTCCACGCCTCTTTCTAGAATCTGTTCCCTGCCTCATTCCCTCAGGACCCATGCTCCCTTCTTCTCTCCACAAGCACATATCTCTGCCTCCTTTTCCATTCCCCAATGCTCCAGCATAATCCCCCTTCTCTAGCATCTGTCCCTTTCCACTTCCTTCTTCTCTTCCTCTGCCCATTTCCTAATTCTCCCTCTCCCCCCACCCCCTTGGCAGCCTGGCAACATTATTTTTAGGCTTATCAAGCAAATCAGCTGTTGGGAGAGGAGAGGATCACTGTGGAGCTCGCAGTGCCAGGCTTCCAGTACACTGATCCTCCATATCACAAAACGTATGCGTGGGAGGTGTGGCGCTGCAATTTAGAATTTGTAAGGATAGACTGTGGAAAGAGTCAACAGTATCACTGATAAGGGTTCTGGAATGATTTTCGCTTTCTCATGCTGGCTACTTCTCCTGTTTAAACCCTAGGTCATGCTTAGTGGCACCTTCCCTCAGCCTAATGCGATGGACTATGGCCTTAACTGGCTTGCCATTGGTATGTCTCTGAAATTTAACCAAGTAAAATGTATTTTACCCACAAAAACATGATTTCAAAATTCAGTTTCCATAGGTTGAAATAGAGTTTTGTCCTTGAAAACTGGCTTTTACAAATTTACTTATCTCATATACAAGTAAAAATGTCTGCATACAGCAAGAGAATAACATAGAATGAACAAGTTATGATCACCTGGGATATTCCCATTCTGACCAATTAAATGCCAGGAAACCAGATATGGTGGTAAAGGAGAAAAACATGAAAATGCCATTGATATTAGAGGTGTCAGTTCCAAGCAATTATTCTGTGAATTGTGTGGGGAGGGAGAAGATCCTCAAGAAACAGAAAATAGAGTTAGAGATCAAGAAAATGTGGTAGAATGTAAGAAATATTTCCCATTGTGTTAAGGTGCCAAGGGCCTAATTAAGAGAATTTTCAAGTTCACTTTGATAAATTGCCTACACATGACATCTTATGAACTCTAGAAGGAGGGTCTCTTTGGCATGATTTAAGTACTACACCGAACATTAGTAGTAAGTTTCAGAAACTGAGATCATATTCCACTTACTTTGGCTTAGGAGTGAGGTTTATTGCTGTCATGGTATTCACAAAACAAACTGTTCAGAGATATTGACCCCTGTATGAGTGGGCATTCCTGGGTGGTGGGATTAAGGCATGGTTTTCACTTACTTGCATTCATTTGAAAATTCAAATATATGCATGCAAATTCACCCAGAAGACATATGCGCTCTGAAGAGCAGTTGCCAATGTACGCAGATAGTTTTCTTAGGGTAATCTTCAAAGTGGAAGTGCACTTGTATTTCAGCTTTGAAAATAAAGGTCTGAAGTTATAAAATGACCCCCACAATGCAGCACAATAGAAATACGAGGAAAATTGGAGCCTTAGGGCAAACAGGGTTTTACTTTTACAGATACAGCAATTTGCTGGGATCTCAGCTTCTGAAAAATAAACTGTTTCATACATTATCTAAGAGCTCATGCTTTAGACTAGAGGGACCAGAGAAACATTGACTTTAAAGAGTATTCAAAAATAACTGCTAAGTTCGGTAATGGATGAAAACTTTGGAACATTGTTGATACCTTGGTTCAGGAAGTAGCTTAACATTTCCCACAGCTCCTTGGGTGATGTTTTACCAAGAGACATGTCTATAGTCAAGTTGGAACTGTTTTTAACAGCATTGGAATGGCAGAAAGGGAGGTAGAAGAGCTCAAACACATGTGAAGGGATTTGAGATCACGAATCACCAGGATCAGACATCATACCACAGACACTGGGGGTAAGGGCTTTTCTGTCTTGGAACAATGCATGCACCTGGAAGACCTAGTTTCTGAAAACACTATTCTTAAGGAGGCCATCAATCTAATATGTTCCCTTCAGTCTTCTGACAGATTCGTCCTAGGTTCTCCTTCTTCTTTCTCCACTTGTCTTCTTAGGAGCTGATATTCAAAGATTTCTCTCTGAAGTTAATATTCAGGTAGTTGACACCATTCCTCATTAGTGTCTACACTGGTGACATAAAAAAAAATGATGGCTCTTGAGATAGACCATAAAGTAACTGACTGAATAAGAAACTGGTTGAGTGGGAAGCACCAGAGGATACATGTAAATGAAGTTCACTTTAACCCTGGAATTACCGAGATTTTTTACACACTGAATACCGTTGGGGTCATAAATGACCCCACGATGAATTTTAATTAATAACCATTAAAAATTTAAACTAAACAGACAAAATATTATTACGAATTAATTATTTATTATATGAAGGTTACATGTTTTGAAATTTAATGCTTTATCATAAAAGTACATGAAGAAGAGTTGCCATGAAAGCAGTTTTTGCATGCACTTGATGAACACAATAAAGTACTACAGTCATTTGCATGAGACACAGACAATTTCTGAATGTTCTTTGCAAACATTGCGCTTGCAGGAGGTGCAAACTATGTTGCTTTTCTTGTCTTTTTCTCTGGAACAGCAGTGACACCTTGCCCTTTTCTTTGGGATCCCGACATTGCAAACAGCATCAGTGGCTTCTTCAGTGCTGGAAGAAGTCTCGCTGCAATTACTCTGAAGCAGCTGCTTTCCTAATTCCAAGAGGAATAGACGACGTCTGTGCTTTGACTTGGACTGCCATTCTGGATTTAGTGACATCCAAACAATGAAGGCGTTCAAAGCACTGATGTCCAACATGTTGTAGAAGATTGTCACTGGCCAGCGTCTTGTCATTCGTTTTGTGGTATACATGCGCAACATTTGATCTGCCGTATCTACTCCACCTTTACTAGAATTATAGTCCAAGATCATGCGTGGTTTTTTGTCTGGACGTGTGGTATCTACTTCTTCTTGATCATGCAAACTGCTCAGAAGAACAACCACTTTTCCTTTCTTCGGGCAATAGGAAACCAGAGTGGCGTCATTGCGAAAGGCAAACAGTGAAGTGAATACCTCTCGGCCCTTTGCTGTTACTAATTCTGGAGGTAATTCTTTTCTGTTCTTTCGAATTGTCCCCAAAAGTGTCATTTGTTTTTCTAGCAATTTCCGTGACAGGGATAAACTGCAGAAGAAATTGTCAACAGTAACATTTCTGCCAGATCGCGTCAATCCTTCAGTGAGTTGCAACACAACCCTTTCACCCTGATTCTGTTCTCTGTTTTGTCCAAGTTCCCTTCCTGTATATACTTGAAGATGCAGAACATATGACATTGCACTGTCACACAACATCTATAGCTTTATGCCATATTTCCCAGGTTTGCTGGGAATATATTGTCTGAACGGAACACGGCCACGAAATATAAGCAGTTGCTCATCCACGGTAACATTTTCTCCAGGAACAAAGGCGTCACTTAGAGTTGCTTCCCAGGTATCAAAAATGTGTCTGATTGGAGCAAGCTTATCCACGCCTTGTTGTTCACATCTGTTGGTTGCATCATCAAATCTGAGAGCACAAGAAATTTTGCTGAAAACGGTTATGGGCCATATTTTTGCCGAAAACAGAACAATCATCTTCAAGGTTCCACAACTGAACTATGGATTCATTTCATGACTTGTACATGCCTGAGAGGATCAGAAGTCCAAGAAAACATTGGAATTCTCCGTCTGTCAAATCTTTCCAGGTGTCGTCATAAATGTGTCTTCCTTGTTTGCTCGTCCACATCATGATTTCATTCAATAAGTTCTTCCTCATAAAGATCACATCACCCCACTACTACGTCAGCTCCATTGGTTGCCCCTTAGGTTCCGGATCCCTTTCAAAATCCTTACGTTAGTGCATCGAGCACTCTATCTCCGCAAACCACAGTATCTGTCAAATTTACTGGTTTTTCATACACCTTCACGCAGCCTCAGGTCCGTTCACATCAACCGCCTGCATCTCCCGGCCCCCTCTCAAGCTCACCTCCAGTCCACCCGGAAATCTGCCTTCTTCTATCTTGGCCCTTCCCTCTGGAACTCCCTCCCCCTTGCCCTCCGTCTCGAAGAATCCTACCCTAAATTTTGCTCCCTTCTCAAGAGCCACTTCTTTTCCTCTGCCTTTGATACCTCCCTTTGACCTCCCCTATTTTTCTCCTTGTCCCTCCGCTATTTCTCCCTTTCCTCCTCTTTCCTGTATGTTATTGTAGTTCTTTTTCTTTTTTCTTCCTAATGTGATGATTTTATATTGTAAACCGCCCCGATGTAATGGGGGGCGGTATATCAAGAATCTGGTAAACAATAAACAATAACAATAATGAACAAGTGGAATGCTGCGAGAGGGCCATCATCATTTTGTACAGAATACCTTGTAGGACGTTGTAGTACGGGCATGACATTAGCTCTGGCGTATCTTCCAGCAGCTTTCTTTATAGGTTTCCTGTTCCATGATGTGGCATCCTTAGATACATAGGCTTCAATGGCAACATTTGTGCTTATAGTTGATGACCTCTTAGCTCCTCTATGACCACAACTAAGATTCCTCACAGATGATACTGACACCGAGGACTCCTGCCTTCTTCCCCGTCCAGCACAGCCTCGACCTTTGCCTCGACCTGTAACTTGACTCTTTGCTGCAGGCGATCTTACCGGCTTAACATCAGTCTCACATTCACTTGGCGACCAACTGCTGTCGCCATCTGAATCATGACTGTCATCATCAGATTTATTGCCCGAACTTGGCTGATATGCTTCTTCGCTTGCTGAATATGCTGCATCATCAGACGACTCAGAACCGTCACTGTCAGCATCTCGTTGCAATATTTCTCTTACTTGGGCAGCTGAATACTTTCATTTTGACATCATAAACAATAACCTAAAATAAATAAACAAAGATAAAGTTGAATAAAACGCAAAGCAGTTTTACTATAGGTGTACAATAATCATGATGAACGAGTTGAAAGCCTTTAGATTTCATCGGAAATAATGAGAGAATGTATGATATCAATTACAGAAAATGTGTAATTTTCATAAAATAAGAGTACAAAAAATAAATGATACATAATTAATGATAAATACCTTTGTCAGATCAAAAAATTCACAAAACTGCAAACTGTATCATGATCCAAACCAGACGTAAGCAACTGGGGTCAAAAATGACCCCACTGGCACTCTGTGCTGCAATTCATCACTAGCATCATCTAGCGGATGAAAATTATTCCTCTCATGGCGCAATATAAAGAGAATATTGTGTCACGCCCTCACCACCCGCCTCTAGCCTACAGGGGCATGGTATTGGAGGAACGTCTCTCGATTGGCTTGGGCAAACTAACTTTCCCCAGGCATATCTTGGGATATGTAGTTTGCCTTCAAAAATGGCTTCAAGAAGAAGTTGTAGTCATGGTCCGGAGGTAAGGCAAAGTGACAGAATTTTATTTCTTACGCAAAAGTTCAAGTACCCTGTACACAGGACTCCTTCTTATGCAGGATTATTGGTAATGCAGCACTAGAACAGCATAACTGCTTCACAAGCTTCAAACACACACAGCTGCTTCAAACGTTTCTCAGCCCTGAAAAACAGCACTTCTTTAGCAAGGGTAAAAATGCCTCTTTTTACCCTTGCCTTGTAAAACAATTAATGGCAATAATAAAACTTAGTCCCACTGGAACAAAAGCTTCTTCTTAACTCCCTTCCCAGATTAAGTTTAAACCAAAATATGGGAGACACGGGCAGCAAATATTCACCAAGCCTTTTAGCTTCCCTGCGAGTTTTTCTGGCTGCGTCACAAACCCCCGGGTGTTAGTAGAAGTATCCCCGGCCTCCTGTCGGTTCTCTGGGTCTTGCTATTTCCAACTTTAGGAGACCTTCTCAGAAAGTGTTAGCTCTCAGCATAACGGTTCAACGCACTTGGCTTGGCATACAGTACAGTCCATAGGAATATCCATAGCCCTCAAGTCATCCTCAGCAGTATCGACTTGCATATCTTCAATTGTTGGAGCAGTGTCCCGTTCTGAGTTCTCAAAGCAGTGCGCAGTAAACAGCTCCCCCTTGGGTCCTAGAGTCACTCCTGTTCCCAGCTCTACCTGAGACAGCCGGTCAGTACCTTCAGCCTTCGGTCCGTCTCCTCGGCTGTGTTCCCTGTGGTTCAGCTCCTCCCAGGGCTCTCCTCTATGGCTCTGCTGCGCCTCCAGCTTCTCTTGACTCTCCTGAGCCTCTTGTGGTCTCTTCTCTGGCCTCCTTTCTCTTTGCCTTAGCAGGGGTTTATATTTCCACCTCCAAGGTTCCAGACCCTCCTCCTCCCTTCCGGCCCTTCCCAGGTGATAATAATCTCTTCTCATGCCTGCAGGGAACTCATAGGAGTCTGGGTGTGGCACTCTGGTTTTTCTCTCTCTCTTCTTTCTCTCCATTCGCGGGGCCTGAGATCCAGGCCAGGCAGGGATTTCGTGGGTATCGGTGTATGCAGGATTCAGGTTACCCTTGAAATACACAACTGGGCTCTCCCCTAAGTCCAATTCCATGTCCTTTTCTATTCTCATGGGTTCAAGACGGGCGTCTCTGTCACAATTGACATGTGAAAAGTCATAAAAAGATTGCATTCTTGAACAACTAGTTTCCGAGATACGCGTTGTGAAACTTGCAATGGGGTCACTTTTGACCCCATCGGTACTCCCAGGGTTAAGGTAAAGGTATTGCCAATACTGTGTCTCAGAGATCGGTCCTTAGTTCAACATTTTTGTAAGTGATATTGCATAGGGTCTGTCAGGAAAGGTACGTCTCTTTATGGATAATACCAAAATCTGCAACAGGGTAGTAGGCATGCTGGAAGGTGTGGATAACATAAGTAGGGATCTACCAAAGCTTGAGGAATAGTCAAGAATTTGGCAGCTAAGATTTGATGCTAAAAAATGTAGAGTTGTGCATTTGGGCTGCAAAAACTCAAGGGAGTATTAGAGAACAGGGGGTGAAGTACTTCAATACACCAAAGAAGAGTGCGACCTGGAGGTTATCATATTGGATGATCTTAAAATGGTCAAACAGGTAGAAGGATGCTTGGGTGCATAGGGAGAGAAAAGGCTAGCAGCAGTGGTGAAACTGTTATGATGTCAGTCCTCACTTGGTTTGCAGCTTGACATACTGTGAGGGCTTGTGTGCATCAGTGATCCTGAAGGCTAAGCTATCAGTAGCTTAGCTACTGGCAAGGACTCCCAAGATAGACAGGTCTCAGCTGAGGTGCCAGACTAAGACAAACCACCCATCTAAGCAGCAGCAGAATGGGATGGTGTTGTAAGCAGAGTATCACATTTCTGTGACAAATGCAACAACATTGGAATTAACTGCACAGAAGAAAGGCCTGGCAAACCTACTTCTGTATCTTGCCATGAAAACCCAATGGATAGTCACAAAACAAATTGCACTATAGTGTTGAAAGATGAGACCCCCCAGGTTGTAAGGCACTCAAATGGCTACTGGGGATGAGCTGAAGACTTCAGAGTAAAGCCAGCATTTATGATGTAGTTGGATCAAAACTCTTGTGACGTCTGACTGCTGATGTAGCTGCGCATGAAATGAGAGTCAGAAGCTGCAAAGATGTCTTACATATTGGAACATGGAATGTACGAAGCATGAACCAAGGGAAGTTGGAGGTGGTCAAGAATGAAATGGGACGTGTATAACTCGATCTGCTGGGTGTCAGTGAACTGAAATGGACTGGCTTTGGGCACTTTGCATCTGATGATCATATGGTCTACTATGCTGGAAATGAAAGACAAAGAAGAAATGGTGTTGCAGTTATAATTAAGAAGAAACTTGCAAGAACTGTAATGAAATACAATGCAGTCAGCGAATGCTTAATTTCTATTTGTCTATGAGGAAAGCCCTTCAACACAACAATAATTTAGGTATATGCCCCAACAACAGCTGCAGAAGAGGAAGATGATGAGTTCTATGAACAGGTACAAGCTGAAATTGACAGAACATACAAACAGGATATCCTGATAGTCATAGGTGACTGGAATGCAAACGTTGGCAACAAAGAAGAAGGCAAAGTAGCTGGAAAATATGGACTTGGCAACAGAAATGAAGCTTGAGAAAGACTGATAGAATTCTGCAAGACCAATGATCTATTCATCTCAAACACCTTGCGGCAACACAAGCGCCGACTGTACATGTGGATTTCACCCAATGGATTGGACAGAAATCAAATTGACTACATCTGTGGAAGACAACGATGGAAAAGCATGATAACATCAACAAAGACAAAACCTGGAACTGACTGTGGTACAGATCAAAAACTACTGGTATACAAACTGAAGCAAAAGTTGAAAAAGAGCAAGCCACTCATGAATGTAGCAATATATGACCTTGGGAATATACCAATGGAATTTAAAGACTGCATGAAAAATCGATTTGCTGCTTTAGATACAAACGACAGAGTTACAGAAGAGTTATGGGATGCCATCAAGAAGGTTGTGTTGGAAGAAAGTGAGAAGTCTCTACATAAGGTGAAAAGGAAAAAATGGCCAAAATGAATGACTGAAGAAACTCTGAAAATTGCCAGAAACACAGAGAAGCTAAAGCTAGAGGAGAAAGAGAGGCAATCGCAGAACTCAGAGATTTCTACATGCAAGGAAATAGAACCAGAAACATTTAGAGGAAGAAAAAGATTGGCTTTTCTAAAGCTACGAGAGCTAAAGAAAAAATTCCAGTCTTGAATTAGAATGCTACAAGATGCTCAAGGATCCATGTTGAATGATGCTGAGAAGATCAAGAAAAGATGGAAAGAATATACAGAGTCATTATACCATAAAGATCAAGTGGACCAACGGCCATTTCAACTTGTATTTTATGATCAGGAATCATTGGTGATGAAAGAAGAAGTCGAAGCAGCATTGAAAGCCTTATCAAGGAATAACGCACTGGGCATTGATGGCATTCTCATTCAAGTATTACAGCAATTGGATGAAGTTGTTACCATACTTACAAGGTTCTGCCAGGAAATTTGGAAGACTGGAAAAGATCTGTGTTTATACCAATACTGAAGAAAGGTGACCCAACTAACTATGGAAATTATTGCTCTGATCCCACATGCCTGCAAGATTCTACTCAAGATCATTAGCAGAGACTACAACCATATCTGGAACGAGAACTTCCTGAAGTGCAAGCAGGGTTCAGGAAAGGGAGGGCAACGAGAGACATTATTGTTGATGTGAGATGGATCCTTGAAAAGACAAAAGAATACCAAAAGGATATCCATATTTGTTTTATTGACTGCAGAAAGGATTTTGACTGTGTAAACAAAGAGAAACTCTGGGCCACATTAAGAAGCATGGGTATACCAGAACACCTGATCATTCTCTTGCACAACATTTACATTGATCAAGAAGCAACAGTTCAAACGGAACTAGGAGAAACAGAATGGATTAAAATCAGCAAAGGTGTACGACAAGGCTGCATACGTTCTCCCTACCTCTTTAATTTATATGCAGAATAAATCAGCAGAGAAGCAGGACTGTATGAAAACAATCAAGGTGTGAAGATTGGTGGAAAACTCATCAACAACCTTCGCTATGCTGATGATACCACATTACTGGCTGAAAGTGAAGATGATTTGAAATATTTGCTTCTCAAGATTAAGGAATATAGTCTTAAAATGGGTCTGCACCTTAATGTTAAGAAGACAAAGATCCTGACAAATGGCAAAATTAATAAGTTCAACATTTATGGAGAAGAAATTGAAATAGTTGACAGCTTTAACTTGCTTGGATCAAAAATCAATAAAGAAAGGACTAGCAGTCAAGAAATCCGACGTATTGCTCTTGGTAGAATGGCTATGAAGGACCTAGAGAAGATTCTCAAGAGCAGAGATATCTCTCTCCATACAAAGATTTGACTTGTCCAGGCCATGGTATTTTCAATAACATCATATGGATGCAAAAGTTGGACAGTGAAAAAAATGGGGATATGCAGGGAGCAAGAGTGAATGGTGAACACAGTGAAACACTGCACAGGATACAACGCTGCGCGTTTTTTGAGAGGCATCATGTCAGATGCTGGTTAGTTGAGATTTCAAGGATTGCAAGACTATATACGACTCTACAAGTTCTATAAACAGTACAACTGTTTTAAACCACATGGGTAACGCACCCATGGTGCATTATTCTGCAACCTCCCCCTGAAGAAGGCGTTCGCCGAAACGCGTTGGGGTACTCCAATAAAGCACCTGTGTTCACCATTTACTCTTGCTCCCTGTGTATCCCTGGTTTGATTTTGCAAGAGCGGCCTGCTCTTTTTTGTGCCTGACCCAGTGAAAAAGATGGACAGGAAGAAAATTGATGCCTTTGAATTGTGGTGCAGGTGACGAATACTGTGTATATCATGGACTGCCTGAAGAACAAACCAGTCAATACTAGAGGAGATCAAACCTAAGCTTTCCTTAGAAGCTCAGATGACAAGACTTTGAATTTCATACTTTGGACACATCATGTGAAGAGAGAGATCATTGGAGAAAGACATAATGCTTGGCAAGGTAGAAGGTCACATAAAAGAGGAAGGCCGGAAATTAGATGGATCGATACAATAACAGCATCTATGGATAACACTCTATCAACAGTGAGCTGCTTGGCTGGAGACCGAACAGGAAGTTTAGGTCAACTATACAGAGGATCGCCATGAGTCAACACCGACTCAACGACACTTAACAACAACAGTGGTGAAAGTTCAAATCAGGGGCCTCCAAGCAAAATGTGCATAGGGCCCCTCATGATAACGAGGGCTGTTGCCACAGAAGTGGTGGAGAGAACATTTTTCCTCTCCTGTTCCCTCCTATCCCCTTCCTGAAAACTTAGAAAATGCAGCGGTAAACTTCACACTTAGGGGCATGTTTACTAAAGAACGCTATTTGCGCCGCGTCCCGTTATCGCATGGTAAGGTACATTACCACGCGATAATGGCGCTTTAATGTGCAATAAGGCGCCTTATCGCGCATTAAAGCGCCATTATCGTGCGGTAATGTACCTTACCGCGCGATAACGGGATGCGGCGCAAATAGCGTTCTTTAGTAAACATGCCCCTTAATTTCAAAGAAGTTTCCATGGCATGCTGAGCAATGCCATGCCATGCTGCCTCCACTGCTTTTTTTCCTTGTAAAGCATTGCTCCATGGCAGCTGGAGGCCGGGAAAGCTGGGAATAATCTAAGGAAATATTTAATTACAGAAAAGGTGATGCATGCATGGAACGGCCTCCCAGTAGAGGTGGTGAGATAAGAACTGTATCTGAATTCAAGAAAGCATGGAAGAAATACAATAGATCTCTGAAGGAAAGTAAGGGATTGTAGAATTCTTATGCATGGGTAGACTGGATAGGTTCTTATCTGCCATTGTTTTCATGTTTATTTAACAGTGTTTTATATCACTTTAGTCAAAGAAGTTTATATTACAACTTAAATTTGGTAATGTACATTAAACAGGGACATTGAACTTGAATTCTCCCAAGGCAATGGAGGATCAAGGGACTTGCCCAAGGCCACAAGGAGTACTAGTGGGAACTGAACCCTGGTCTTTTGGTTCCCAAGCCAGTGTGCTAATCACTAGGCTACTCTTCCACTCTGAGAAACATATGTCTGCCCTAAATGTTTAGAGTTACAATTCTTACGGTTTATATATAGCTGTATGAAATGAGGCAATGAATGCAAATATAAGTTACTAAATGAAATGAACTATATCTCATTCATATTCTGGGCATCCTGGAAACCAGATTGGCCAGGTGCATTCCAAGAACAGAGTTGGCAACCACTGGTTTACTATTTATACCAGCAGGTCATGCCTGTGAGAATATTCTAACTGGTTGAGACATTCTAAGTGCTTGTGGATAAAGTACACAGTGGTCCTTAGGGTCTCACAGCCCTGATCTGGATAGATCTCAAACTTGCACAGACAGGATTGTTGAATTAATAAACTGCTAGGTTTTTGACCATTGAAAGCGAGCTGGGAGGAAGAAACCAGCAGAAATATTTTCTCCTGATATCTGAGCAGAACGTTAGCACTGTATTAAACTAACAATAAAATTAGTTAAAACAAATACAATGGATTCATCAGGTAAGTCCAATAAATGTTTCAAGATTCAACCTCTAGAGACTACGGACGTGCTTAATTGTATTGCTGAGAGAAAGAACCATGCTAGTATCCTTGAACCCTTGTATCTTGAAACATTCATTAGCCTTCTAAAGCTGTCATATCAACCCAGCTACTTTCCTTGAATTACTGCTCCATTTACACTGAACAGACAGGGAAATCTTGCCAGATAATCTGGCCCTGAAATTCAAGGAGAGACTGTTAGCTTGAAGAAAAGTAGGGGCTTGTTCATTTCGTGTGCCACCCAGAAAAGGTTTATTCTGGATTGATTTTTGAATTTATATTTTGCAAGAAAGACACTGTTATTCACTGCCCAGAGAAACCTTTTTTTGTATGGATGTAAGCAATATGCAAGCCAAATAAAGTCGGTCTTTGGACCAGTATTAAGTTGAACTTAAAGGTATATGCAGACCGGTATTTCTCAAACCTGTCTTGGGGGACTCCCAGACATTTGATTTTATTGCAAAACTACAATGAATATGTATGAGATAAATTTGCATCTAAGTTTCTACCTGAGGCAATGGAAGGCTGAAGGCCACAAGAAGCATCTGTGGCAGCTGAATCCTGAATTCCAGTCCACTGCTCTAATCACTAGGCTGCTCCCCCCTCACTTTTTTTTGAGAAGCTGCATAATGTCAGATCACTGTCCTTTGAATTTGTGCTGTGTACAAGTGATAATTTTAAGAACATAAGAACATAATTCATGCTAATGCAGTTAATGCACATAACTAGGTCTCATTGCATAAAAAGGAGAGCTGTGGTAAAATAATGCCCCTTAATGATGTTAACGCATGCTAACTCAGTAGTGGCCATTGGTAAATATGGAGGCCATTTTAAAAGTCTTAGTTGTGATTTAGATGTCCGTAGATGTGCATGTGGATGTCCAAATCATCTAGACATCCCTGAGCTATTTTACAAATGGCTTTTCAAGACGTCTCCAGTGCAGGGATGTCCAAGTAGGCAGGGTGCATGGCAGGGATCTGGGGTGGTAGAGAAATACTGGGGATGTCTGCAACCCTGCCCATATTTAGACCTGCTCCAGGCAGGAATAAGCATCAGGAAAGTGCTTGTTTTGCCCGTAAAACATCTAGAGGGTGCAGAGAAGATGGAAAGTTAAGTGACTAGCCTAAGATCACAAGGAGCAACACTGGGATTTGAACCCTGGCCCTAACCCACTTCTTTAGCCATTAGGCTATAAGACATCCCTATACTAAAATACTGTTCTGAGGACTGTTTGTGAAATTGTGCCTGAATTTAGACGTGCCTGCTTTTTTTTCCGATGTTCTGGCTTGGATGTCCTAGATTTCATTTTGCAAAATGCGCCTCCACAGCTGTAAGATAAAGGTATTTGAATGATAGTGGTTAGCAGCTCACAGTTATAGGTTTTGCCATCCTGCTAATGAACAAAGTCACTTTTTGTGAGAGACCATATAATGAACACGCACCTTAGACTTGGAGCTGTGCTGTCTGCTTAAAACATCCTGCAGTTTGTGGTGGATGGGTCTTGGGATGCACTGTAGATTCAAAGTTTAAAATGATAACAAACTAACACTATGTAATGAAGATTCTTGCATTTCATCCCCATTTGCGAAGCATTTCAATTAGGGCTGGACTTGCTGGCTATAACCCAATTCATAATTTTGGCTTGGGTGGTTCGAGCAATCTTGGAATTTCTTTTTTGAGCAGCTGAGATTTGACCTACAAGGGAATTTGTCCTAATCAGCTGTCCCACCTAACTTACAGTCCGATATTTTGCAGAAAACCTACAGCAATTAGACATCTGAGTCATCCTTGCCCATGTTTGTGGAGCCAGGTCAAAATGAGAATTTGAGTCAAGTTGGGACTAGTTCGATTTTGGTGCGCCAAGTCACACATGTTTGGGTTCAGCCCAAGCCACAGCAGGTCAGAGGTGACTAAGGAATGCATAATTTGTACTGAAACAATTCTCTTTCAGTTTGAGGGGGAGTCAAATTTAATCCGAACCAGCCCACCCATCTCTAGTTTTCATCAAAACAAGCCAGTAATTTCTGACATTTATGATCACCACCTCGGAATAATATTTGGAATAATTTATCAAAACCGCATCATGAAATTCATGATGTTTTTCTCCAACAAATAGAGATGAGCAAATAGATTTTGATGTGAAACTTATTCCATCGTCTATATGTTACTGCCTGGGGAGGATTGTTCTTGAATCACAAAAATTCTATTCTTGTAATTTTTTATCAAAAGAGGATCACAATGGGATTTATAGCTTTGCCTTTCAAAAATATGGATTTTCACCTAACTACATGGTCTATATGTATCAACCCTTGATCTGCGTTAGCAAATAGCCCTCATTGCACATAATAGCAGTGGCTTGTCACAAGTTGATAAATGGACACAAATGAAAGTGCAAATATGTGCACGTCGGTATGCTTGATGGTGGATGTGGATGTCTGAGGGACAGATTCGTTAGAAGGTTAATTGGTGCGACATTTCAAGTGAAAGACGTGCAATTGGGTGACACTGTAAATTATGGCCAGGAAAATCATGAGCAAGAATTAAGCAGTGGTGTGTCAATATTTTCTGAGCATACAATAAAATTTCAGCTTTGGCTGATGCATCATTTGAAAATCTGTGCTGTTTTAGATTTACAGCATCCACCGTACAAAAGAGTGTGTGTGTTGGGGGAACTGTTATTAAGTGTGATTCAGAATTGATTTGATTTTGTGGTGGTTACTAGGATTTTCCCATAGCTCTGATTTTGGTCCCAGACAGAGAAAGGATGAGGATCACTGCTGTCTACTACTTTATAGTAAAAGAACAGAAGTTTTACAAACAGCAAGACAAATAATGTGAAAGCCCAAGGTTTAAGGAAACCACATGGGTAATTAAAAAAAGGTTGACCTTGGGGAATCATTTATTGTTTACAGTTGAGTCACTGAATAGGGAAACTACCATGTAAAGACCACCCAAACTAGCTATTGTGCAAAGTAAGTAGTGAGCCTGAGAGAAGGGTTTTATTTTATGTTAAAGGATATGAGTAGTTCCAGAACAGTGAGGGTAATGAAGCTGCAGACTCTTGGCACTGAGGTCTCAACGATACTGCAAGAATCTCTTTGAGAAACCTATTGATGATAAATGACCATCTTCTGTCTTAGAACAAGCACACAGGACACCAGTGACACATAACGATGTGGAGATGATATACTGTAAGTGCTGAAGGACACAGTAAGGCTATCTTTCATCATTACTTTGGTGTATAATTTATATCTATACATAACCTTACTTTTATAAGGTTATCTATATGTTTTTAGGTTGGGGAGAAATATTATGAACATGGATTGCATTTTCAAATTTACATGCCTTAATTTTCTATGACAAAAGTACCTGCAGAAAAAACAGGAGCAAATATCTGTCTATAGGTATTTTCTATCTTCAGCAAGTTTCAGAGAGAAGGTATGTGCATATTTTTTCTTTGAAAACAGATGCAAAGTTCACCACTTAAAGTACTGATGGATTGATCTCAATGCACACACAGTGCACTGCCCCCATAGAAGTACAATCAAACCAAACCCATAGCTGTATTAATAACATCTCAGCACTAAATCATACAATTATTTACCAAAACGCCACTCGGGCCTGAAATTCCACTACTGTATCTTGTGATTTTCGGTAAGTCACTTAACCCTCCATATCCTCAGACCCAAACCTAGGGGCCCTTTTCCTAAGGTGTGTTTTGCAATCAAGCTGCATTTCAGCATGCATGAACTGTTTCCACAGACCTGCAAATGGGATAATTAATGCAGGCTGAAGCATGCGTTAATGGTGCATCGTGCAATGGGGCAGGGTCTGGGTGGGGATGGGGCGGAGAGCAGGCAGTGACTGCACACTGCAGTTAGCATGGTTGTCAGTTGCGCGAGCTAACCACCAATGCTGCAGTTAGTGTAGGTGCAACTACTGCCATCTCAATGTGACATCAGATCACTTGCGATCATTGCTAAAAGTCAGAATGCACATTAAGAAGCTTGCTTGCATGGTAATGGTCGGGCACTTGCTGACCACGTTCCTGACAATTACCAGACTGTGGGTGCATTTAAAGCACATTGCTTTTACATCAAATCGTGCATTATGAGCAAAAAATGACTGCACTTTGGTAAAAGGGCCCCTTAGATTATATGCCCACTGGGGAAAAGGAAATGCAGACTTTGCCAGAATGCACTACTGGAACTACTTTGGAAAGGTTAAAGTCAAAGTCAAAAGCACGTAAGGCCGTAGTTGGTGAGGCATCCATACTCATACCTGCCCCTGAGCACAAATAAGGAGCAAAAAGTTATTGTTTTATGGCGGCAACCCTACCAGGAGTAAGATCACAATGCACCATCATCATCAATGTCAATATTTCCTGGACGAAGAAAACTGTATGTAAATACAAACCCCAAACAGATTATTAACCCACTACCACACATCTGAGTGTCTGCAATGTCACTGAAATGGGCATCATCCTTCTGGAAAACGCCAGCTGAGATGTTCAAGATGCACCTAGACGTCCTTTCTAAAATGCCACTTCACATGAGGTGTCTGTTGATGGAAAGCAAACCCAGAAGTCATCTATTGTTGATAAAGAAACCTAGCTCATCAATGAAACCACCTTGAACCTCGAGGATCTAATTACTCACTGGAACAATAGCCTTAGTGCAATCGCCCTGCGCACACCAACCAGCAGGCCCCCTAGGAAAAGAGTAAGCGCTCCATGGTACACAGCTGAACTTAGAGCATCACTTACCCATTTACGGAAACTCGAGAAATGCTGGCGCCGGTCTCATTCCATAGAAGACCAGACAGCATACAACTGTCAACTTGCTGCCCACCGCAAGGCAATCACTGAGAAATTGAAACAGTACCACTCGGACACTTTAAAGAGATCACTAAACAAACCACACGACCTTTTCAATCTGGTCAAGACTCTATCTAAGGAACCAACCGCCGAGCCCCAATTTGAGATACACCCGCAAGATTTCACAACTTACTTACAATCCAAGCTATGCCAGACAAATAAAACCTCTACAATAACCGCCACCCCTGAGAAATATGGCCAAACAGCTCTAACCGCATTCTCTACCCCTACCAAGAAAGGAATTGAAGACACCATCATGGCTCTTAATCTCACCACAGCCCAATCCGATCCCTGCCCAGCCTTCTGGATTAAGGAACTCCACAGTCATTTCAGCCCAGTACTATCCAAAATAATGAAGCTATCCTTCTCAACCGGTTCATTCCCTTCAGCCCTCAAGCATACCTCTATCAGACCTCTGCTAAAAAACTGCAAGCTCGACCCCCAAAAGGTAGAATCTTACAGACCGATATCCAGCATACCTTTACTCGCGAAGATAATTGAAAAGGAGGTTCAACGACAAATACAGGACCACATCGACACCGCGGCACCGTTAGACCCCTGTCAACATGGTTTCAGGGAATTCCATGGTGTGGAAACACTTCTTACCACTCTCTTCTGCAAGATAATCACGGGCACTGACAACATCCGTCAAGGGTTTACTCTCATCTTTCTAGACATTGCTGCAGCTTTTGACTCTGTAAGTCATGAGCTTCTCTTAGGGCGACTAATTGAGAAAGGCATCAATGGAATAGCGCTTGAATGGTGCAGATCTTACCTGTCAGGAAGATGGCAGCATGTACGTTCTGGAGGGACAACTTCAGAACCTTTCCACCAAAGCCAGGGAGTGCCGCAAGGATCCTCCCTCTCGGCCTTATTGTTCAACATATACATGCAGCCAATTTGTAAGATCATTCGGTCCTTCAACGTTGACTGCATGATATACGCCGACGATGTCCTACTTTACATGCCCTTCTCTACAGAGCATTTGGACCTCTCCCCATTGACGAGCTGTTTCAACGCAATATCTGACTGGCTTCTGTCTCAAAACCTTCGAATACAACATAAGAAAACGGAAGTACTCTTCATTACGAGGAATCCAAATTTTAACCCACCACAATATCTTAAAGTAAAAGAAGCTGAGCTACAATCTAAACCCACAATACGTTACCTAGGAGTCACTTTGGATCAACGCCTGGACATGAAGGCGCACATAGGAAACACAGTTAGAGCAATATACTACAAGATCCGCTCGCTCAGGCTCCCTGCTTGAACCAAATGATTTCAGGACAATCTACCAGGCGCTGATCATACCTCATTTTGACTATGCCAATGCCATTTTACAAGGCCTTCCCCAATCCACCTTGAACCCGCTACAACTCGCCATGAATGCGGCAGCGAGGGTTCTGCATGGAACCTCCAGGAGCGACCATGTGACGCCTCTTCTGAAGCAGTTACACTGGCTACCCATCCAGGCCAGGATCGTTTTCAAGACCATGTTACTCACATTCAAAGCTGTTAACAAGCTCTCCTCTGCCTCCTTAACTGCCCTCTTCTACACCACATCCCCAAATAGAGCAAGAAGATCCACGGCTATAAACTCACTAAAAGTTCCGAAGGCACTAACAAAATGCACCACAACTACAGCCAACAGGGCCTTTAGTCTCTACGTGCCAATATGCTGGAATGCATTACCCCCAAATATTCGGGCCATCAGGAGCCTAACACAGTTTAGGAAAGCCCTCAAACACCACCTTTTCATCAAGTACCTCATTGATAGCAACGACACCACACCCCAAGCAATCAAGGGATCCTCAACAACACGCCCAGACAGATACTCTAACTCCAAGTGGTTCATATGATTCTATGAAACCTCCCTATTCATATGACTTTACGTAGTTTGCTTTGTAAATAGTTGCTCCTTGTTATCCAAGTTTTTTGCCCTGTTATCTGTAAACTCATACGTGTTAACTGTACTGAGTATTTTTGTTCCATGTAAACCGTGCTGATGCCGAATAGTGCAGTATAAAAGAGACTGTAAATAAATAAATAAAAATAGTACCATCTTTGTTTCAGCACCCTGAGTGCTTGTCTTAGGCATTATTTATGGTTCTTGTAAAAGTCTTTGGGCCTGATATGGTTCTGCGATGGCTATGTACTGCTATGGCCATTGCTGCTGACCTTTAACCCTAGATATTCAATGCCGGAGTCATATGCGGTTCCGGCATTGAATATCCGGGATCGCTGCACAGTCTCCGCAGCTGCAGAAGCTAACTGGGTAGCAGCGATATTGAGTTGCTGCCCAGTTAGCTCCTACAGGTAAACCTAGGCCAGCTTTTGCTACACCTAGCTTTACCCATGTGTCGCCAATCAGATAGTGATGCAATATTGCCACTTTCCAGTTAGTGACTGTTGCCGACCATGACATGCCCTGGAACACTCACGATACGTCCTGAAGCTAAGCTAAGTATGAGGGGCCTGATATTCAAAGGCATTTACACGGTTTGCAGACTAGTGGGGGATATTCAGTGGCACAAACCATTTTAGTGTCGTTGAACGTCCCATTCAGCGGTATTTACACAGTTTACAGCTCTGCAAACCGTGTAAATGCCTTTGAATATCAGGCCCCTCATACTTTTGTACATTTCCACATTCTGCTGTCTAAAAAATACTATTCAAAATGCATTAAAGTAGGAGTTTGTTTCACTGATCTATACAATCTTTTCTAAACTTTTATTGTGAATGAACAATCATAGAAATATTAAAAAAGTAACTGAATTAGACTGGGGAAGTGGGGGAGTGGAAGAGAAAAAGCCAATATGCATTTCTACCCCAACCTGCTCATCAACAGCAGTTTCTGAATGATCACCGGATATGCTGATCCCATCTCTGGAAAAGACCCAAAGCTTGATGCATGCCAGCAGGGATTCAGCTGGTGCTGTAATACTCTTCTCCTATCCTCTGTTCTAGAGTCACCGGAGCTGTGGCAGCCCCTCACCCTTATATGGTTTTCCTTAGTAACAAGAAGCCCTTTGGAGGACAGTGCAAGCTTCCAGAACGGCCTGTGAGCATACATGTGCTCATAGAAACCACACTTATTTCTCCACACTTCTGCCATAGATCAGGTGGAGGACAGGAGGTGAGGGAAGTGACGAAGACGACCAGGGTGTGTGCAGAAAGGAAGGACTTGGGCAGGGGATCCTTTTCTCTACTCTCCAGTGCCTGGGGCACATTGTCTCCCCTCTCTACTGAAAGTACATCAGCTTTCAGACCCATCTCCTTCCTTCGGCCCTCTTTACTACTCTAGGGCTTTCTTCCATTACTTCTTTTAAAACATATGACCTCTCTCCTTCTCATCCACTGCTCATCATATACCGTAGATGTTTTCCCTCTGCTGGCTGCTTACTCATGTCTCCTACTCATTTTCATCACACATACCTGTCCTCTTTAGTCACCAATATTCCTCCTCCTCCTCATTTACCAGCTTTTCATCTACACCCATTCAGCTATTTTATAACCTGGTTTCCATTTTCACAGCCTATAATTTGTTCTTTCTGCCCTACTGATTAATTTACTTATCTCCCAAGATATTTTCCCTATTGTATCTCTTTATCTATGACTACACTTACTCTGGTTTTACATTCTCCTTTAATGCACCCCTCTAAAAATCACATTTTACAGATGGGGAGGACAATTTTCAAATGGTCATTTATGAAAATGGCCTGCCCTCTGTGTGAGTAAAAGTTCTCTTGTGTGTGGGAAGCGTGTTTACTAGGAGTGTACGTTCATAAGCATGCATTTGGTTAGTTTGGCCACCGAAGAATATAAAATGAGAGCAAACCACTTGTATGTACATATACCTACAAATGAATGCACCACAATTGATTGTACACAATGTTTTGTATTGAAATTGTTTCTTATCAAAATTAAGAAGTATATTTGGGAATCAGGTTATCATGTTCTAACAATTCAAACAATGTAAACAGAAAGTAAAAATATAGATTGAATAGGCCATTAAAGTCCACCACTGGAAGAAGAAGAGTGGATATAACACAGTAAACACAGGATAAGAAATAAAATATATATAAAATATAACCCCCATAAAAATAACCTGAAGGCAGGGTGTGAACAAGAACACTACTAGTACTACCTCTATTAGGCAGATGAAGAGCCAAAACTCTAGGCCTGAGAACTAAAAATTCTCTTCTAACTGCCAAAGTGGCAGGTGACAAATCAGGAAAAAAATAATGGTATCATTATGAAAAGCTTCTATCTACATTGAAAAACATAGACAAAACCATATCTCTGTCTGATGCTCGTAAAAAGTTTCTTTCAATGTAGCTATTAACACTTTCTTCAACTGAAGATTCTAGTAATCCAATTAAATTCAAATTCCCAGATGTCAACAAAACATCAAAACCTTCCTCATTAGTATTCTTTGTCTTAAGGCATTAGTATTCTTTGTCTTAAGGGAATTAGATATATAGTACACTTTAGATACTTCAGGCAAAGATGAAGAAAGTAATTGTATAATCTGAACAAAATACAATTTTAGCATCATAACAGCAGATATCATACAATTAAAAGGAAAATTCATAAATCTTAGATGATTATAGCGATAATTATTCTCAAGAAGATTAAGTTTAGAATAGAAACATAGAAACATGATGGCAGAAAAAGACCACATGGCCTATCTAGTCTGCCTGTCCATATCAACCACTACAACAGTCCTCTATTCCCATAGAGATCCTCTGTGTTTGTCCCATGCTTTTTTGAATTCAAATATTGTCCTCATCTCTACCACCTCCACTGGGACTATTCCATGCATCTACCACTCTTTCCGTAAAGAAATATTTCCGCATATTACTCCTGAATCTATCCCCTTTCACCCTCATCCTATGTCTCCTCATAGAAGAGCTTGCTTTCAATCAAAAGAGGCTCTCCTCCTGTGCATTTATGCCACGGAAGTATTTAAATGTCTCAATCATATCACCTCTATCCCGCCTTTCCTCTAAAGTATACATATTAAGTACCTTAAGTCTGTCCTCATATGCTTTATAAAGAAGACCACTAACCATTTTAGTAGCAACTCTCTGCACCAACTCCGACCTGTTTATATCCTTTTGAAGGTGTGGTCTTCAGAACTGCACCCAATACTCCAAATGAGGTCACACCAAAGACTTATATAGAGGCACTATCACCTCTATGATAAAGTATTATCTTTAACCAGGACTAAAATGGTTTCTTCCAATTTATCAAACCTCTTCCCATCAAAGTCTCTCTTTAGCATTACCTCCAACCATATTATCTTGTGAAGCAAAGTTAACTGCAACCTCACCTGTAAAGGTACACAGTTGACTTGAGATAGACACCCAGTTAAAGTAGATTCCAGATGTGCCATCATCATCCATAATTCCATGTTGGAAAACCTCTCTAGAGGGCGCAACTGGTGATAGACTTGCATTCTGGCAGCCAACAAAGCTCACAGGCTTAGCTGGCAATACAAGAGGGGGTCCAAAACTAGAAATGGACAGAGTTTCTTCAAAACCTGCTAGAGCTTGTTTAGAACCAGTTGTTTCCCTTGTTCTATTAGCCTCCAAAAGAATTTTAAAGGAAACCCCTAAATCTTCTTGCTTACTCCCTTTGCTTTCATCCTAATCTCCAGAGTCCTGTTTAGTCCCACTAATATCTACAATCATACAGGATACGGTTTCAGGAGGCAGAACATCTAGGTGCCCTCCGAGGGGAGTGAGGACCAGGACTAAGTCAGATGACAGAATCACAGCATCCTACATTACCTGTAGCAATCCCTTTCGACTCTAAAGTAGTCACAAAATTATCTACTGGCCCCAAATTTTTAGGTACCAAAGTAGAAGTTTCTTTTAATTTGTCCTTCTTTTTCCCCATCCTCCTTTAATCACGCCACAAGTTGAAACTCCAAACTGAGTTAATAAGTACCTTCAATCACTGATGCTAAAGGATGATCATGCAATATCAATGTCCTCTTGGTTCCCAAGGGGCTCCAAGGAGGCATTCTCTTGTGGTCAACCCCCTTCGGACATGCCCCTATGACTGCATGGAAGAACTGTAATGATTTTTATTGTGCAGAAAGGATACCTGATAATGACATTAGAGTCAGCCCTGCCACAGAGAGACTCCCCCCAATGATGTGAGGATGCTCTCCAGATACTTCCAGAGATGCTTGGCTCTTCAGCAGGTCAGAAACACTTCCCTTCTTCCATGCTTTTAAGTTCCTTGTGCTTGTACAATGTGAGGCACATTTCACAATGGGACATCCAAATGCAATCTGGGATGTCAAAACCAGAACATCTAAAAAAAAATCAGGCACATGCAAGTTCAGGCATGATTTTGGATATGACCGATATGCACGTCTATCAAATGTCTATATAGATGACCCCAATATAGCATTTCTGAACCACGACATCTAATAGCATAATGGTTTGAGTAGTGGTTTAAGAGCAGGGTGTCCAGGATTTAAATCCCAGTGTGGGCCTTTGTAATCTAAGGCTAGTCACTTAATTCTCCATCTTTATACTCTCTGGATGTTTTAAGGTGAAAACAAGCACTTTCCTGATGCCTATTTGTGCCTGGAGCAGGAATAAACATGAATATGCCTGAGACATTGCTGACATTTCAGTGATCGAAATGGGACATTTAAGTCTATTGCTCCTCTATGGACACACCTCCGCCACACTCCTGTGCCCACTTGGACGCCCCTACATCGGAGACGTCTACGACCATCATTTGTGGAATAGCTGTGAAGACATCTCCATACTTTTGACATCCACGTGCACATATTCAGACATCAAATCACGATTAAACCTTTTAAAATGACCCTCTGTGTGCCTAAAAAATACAAATAGATAAATTAAAAACATGAATAAACACCTGTACATTTGGAAATTTTCATTTTAAATGAGCACCACCTGAGCTTTTTTGGATCTGTGCACATTCCTAGTGTGCACTTTTATCCCCAGGGAAAAGAGGGTGGCATTTGGGGGAGGGGAATGGACTGTATGTGTGGTAATTTAATTTTGATATCAATGTATGTAATTTCTGGTGCATACCTAATGCCTTCTGCAAAGTAGGTGCAAGATCTGAGGGTACCTTTGTACCCCTGGGGCGAACATTGTACATTTTCAAAGGCAAAATCTATGGGAAGTTTCCTTCTGAAAAATGAGGTACCAGGTAAGCATGTGCATTTTGGGTTAGAATGTAAGAACATAAGAAATACCATACTGGGTCAGACCAAGGTCCATCAAGCCCAATATCCTGTTTCCAAAGTGGCCAATCCAAGTCACAAATACCTGGCAAGTTCCCAAAAAGGTATATAGGTTCCTCAATGCTTGTCCTGGGGCAAGCAGTGGATTTCCCGGGTCCTCTTTAATAATGGTTTATGGACCTTTCCAGCAGGAACTTGTCCAAACCTTTTTTAAACCCAGCTACACTAAGGGGTCTGTTTACTAAATCGCGTTAGTGCAGTTCGCGGTAGGAGCCGCGGTAGTGAAAGAAACCCCAAATAAGGACATGGGCGGTACATCGTTACCACTACCGCGCGTTAGCAAAATTAACGAGCGTTACCGGGCGCCGTGCCACGTTACTGCGCGTTAATCATAAGAAGACGTACAGACACAAAGCACTGAAACAGAGCTGTAGCACAATGGTTACGGTACTGACCGCTGTTACAGGCAGCATGGGTTCGAGCCCCCAGTGTGCCTAACACAGAAGGCTGTCTCAGGCATCACCCTGTACATTACAGAAGGAAAGAGGAGGCATGCTTTTCGTTACGCTGAGTATCGGTGTCAGAAAAACACCCTCGGAATGTGCCTAGCCACGTACGTTGGTACGTGCGTACATTCGTGCGTGGGTACGTGTTTGTTTACGTGCGTGGGTACGTGTGTTTTTACCAGTGTGGGCATCTTATATTACAGACTTTGTAGGGTGTCCTGCACCTATGCATTATGCTAACAGATGTACGTGTGATGGCCTATGGTTTATCAGAGCCTGTGAGCAGGTGCTGGTGTTTCACAGGGTTGGATTGGGCCAGTCACACCCATGATGCACTGCACATGCAAAGCAGCTGTCCACAGATACACACCATGGGGAATGCACCCCCACAGCACCTCGGCCTGGTAGGGGGTACCGACTGTGTGTTGTACTGGCACAGAGCAGCTACACACCGTCACATTGTGCGGGTACTGTGCTCACCCTGAGGGTGCAGTGAGGCGCCCAGCACTAGGTCCACAGCACCGGCCATGGCGCAGGTCCAAAGCAGTGTTACTGTGTGAGATAGGTAGTTTCTGCAGGAACACCTTGGACATCTCTGTCTGTTTCAGTCAGGTACAGCCCCCATGCACCACCACCACACCCCTCCCCCAGGGCTGAGGGAGGCAAACAGGGTCTCCTATCAAAAGATCCACAGTCTACCGTGCTGCAACGGTGGCAGTAGAGGGGAACATGAACCCTAGTCCTGCTGGGGAACAGACACCCCACAGGGCAGTCAATGCAGCTCTGTACACAGCCATAACACAATAGCAGACAGACATTAGGCCTGGATATGGTATGCTGCACCCCACCACTATCTGATATTCCCCTGGTGCAAGCCATCAGCCACTGCACCCTGCAAGCCACTCCATCACAACACCTACCAGCTGCAAACAGTCTGCTAGTGCCCAGTGGAGATGCCTGCACCCAGAACTGGGATGTCAGCATACACAGCAAGCAGATACATCAGTGACTGGGCCCCAGACGGAAACCCATATGTATCACATGAGAGAAATACTAGATAGCACTATGGGAGTGCCTAGCCATGCTGTGGTCACTGCACAGTCAGGGTGAGAGTGATCTCTCCGCAGGATATACTGAGGTCACCCTGTCTGTGTAGTTGGTGGCCGGGCACTACAATGTGCCTGTCACTGCCCTATGCCCTGTGCAGATGCACCCTGGCCAGGCCACCCTGTCCGGCCTATACCCATGGTACCTTGCTCCTCATTATGCAAATTGGCAGCCCAATACTGGCAACAGTGCTGGCAGTGTGGGCTGTTGAAGGTGTTTGCAGCCACCACACACTGGATAGACAGACAGCCACCCCCACACCTATGCCAGCATTGTGCTACTATAGAGGTGGTCAGCAGCCATACCCACCACACCAGTCCTGGGCATAGTACAGGCATGGATATGGTACACAAGACTGTTGGGGGGTCACTCCCCAGGGTGGTGAACACTGTCAGAGACCAGACCTGCAGCACACACCGCAGACATCAGAATGATTGTTATGGTGGAGCTCAATGAGCAAAATGTGCTTAACGTAGGAATTGATATCTGCCAGTTATCAGAGGAAACGTTTGATAGCTGTGTACCATATACCCAGGTGTAGGGTGGCATTGCTAAGGTATGCAACTGCTAGTATTGAGAGATACAGGCAGGGCCCAATGTCTTGCCGCTCCAGCTGGCATTGGCCAATGGGGCCTGTGGGTGGGTGTGTGGCCCTGTTGGCTGCTGCTTTATGGCAGAGTTCCCCAACTCCAGTCCTGGTGTTCCACACACTGTTCGGGTTTTCATGCTGTCTCTCATAAATATGCATGAGCTACATCTGCATACCATGGGGGTGGTGCATAGCTATGCAGCACAGGCATCTTTATTAGAGGCAGCATGACACCGGAATGTTGTGGGGCCCTCCAGGACTGCATTTGCGGGACTCTGCTATAGGTAATGTGCCTGTTTCTGGTGTCTGTGTTTGGTGTGGTAAAATATAGGCCATGCGTATGTTCTCTGCACTACAGGAGTGTCTTTACTATCACTGTTTAGTGGTGGGTAAAACTATGGGGACTGGGTTGGCAGGAGCCCCAACTGGGATTTGAACCTGTGACCCTCTGGTCTTACAGGCACTGGCTGTGTCTGTTGCACCACACTGTGGCCACAGAGACAGTGCAGTCCCTGGAGTTAGTTAAACCGGCCTGACGAGTCAGAAACCCTGCTCTGCAACAGGTTTACTGTGGCCTCATTTACCTTGTATGCAGACAAAGGTGCACATAAACCGCAGAAATGACCTCACAAAAGGGGCACACACCCATAACCAAGCTGGGCAACAATGATATCATTGGGAAACATTACACCACACACCCAGGACAGCTCCTTTACAATGTAATGCTCTTTGCAAGGGTCTGCGGAGCGTAGACCCTTCCACACATCATTTCCTTTTATTTTGGTGCTTTCCAGGGAGTGTTGTTCCTTGTTGCCCATTGCTATCACTGTTGCCCAGCTGAATTCTGCTTTTTAAAATGTTTCTTGTGGTCATTTTTAACGTTTTATGTGATATTTTGTTCTGTGCACATGTATCACACTGCTCACGTTTTGTGGGTTTCCCCGGTTTTCTGTACATTGCTGACGTAAATGGTTTTCTCTTCCCTTTAATGCCTTTAACGACAGGTTTTCATTTGCGTTGGAAGTGAGCTCTGACACTCCGCGCGTTAGTATGAGGGGAGCCTCTCTCCGCCCACTCTCCGCCCATTGACCCCTTCTCTCCGCCCACTCTCCACCTTCTGAGCTGTTTTAACGCGCCGCGGAGCTTTACGATCGTTAACTACGGTTAACGCGCGTAGTATGATGTTAACGGTCGTTAGCGCGTCGGTACGCGCGTTATACGGCACTTACGGTCGTTAACGTCATACTACGCGCGTTATTCGCGTTTAGTAAACATAGCCCTAACAGTTTTTATTACATCCTCCAATGAATTCTAGAGTTTGATTACCTTTTGAGTGAAAAACTATTTTCTCTTATTACTCTGGGCACCTAAAAATAAGAGTATGCAAATCGCTTGTGTGTGCATACACGTATGAATGTGCCCATGCACAATCAATATGAACATGCAAAAAAGCTGTAGCGTTCATTATAGACATGCAGTTAAGATAAATACATGTATAAAAATGAAGAAAACACCCCAAAATTATGAAACCTATGTTTAAAACGAGCACGAACCAATGATTTAGTTAGGCCTGCAATGCCTATTTCCCAGTCTACAGGCACTTAAATCTCCTCTTCAAATACATCTACTCTAAACTCTATCTAGTGCTCACAAATCTCAACAGTATCCACAAACAGATACCCCTCTCCCACAGCAGGAAAGAGGTGTCATTCAAAAATAGAGTTTCTGTTACAGTATATTCAAAACTAAGTGATGGATGCAGAAGTACTGGAGCTATTGTTCTGATTTCCACAGTTGGAGCAAGTTTTGGCATTAATTTGATCAACCAGCAAATGATGTCAAGCTGAAATACAATAGGGGTCCTTTTACTAATAGTTAAGGTGCATCAAGTACCATAGCACCCATAGAAATAAAGGGCTGTGGACATTTAACGCGTGTTAATTTTATTGGAGGGTGTTAAAACCTTTAGTAAAAAGCCCATAAATGTCACATTGAGTTGTTTAATTACCATGAAAATATGGAGAAGGATTTGTTTTCCTCAAAGTCGTTGTTGCTATTTACAAATTACTTGGTCTGAATAATATGCACTTATCCTTTCTTTGTGTAGATATTTACCTAATGAATATTTATTTAGCAGATTTTTTAATATTGCTTTATCATTTCATTCAAAGTGGTTTGTATTGTAACTTAAACTTGTAATGTACATTAAACAGGGATATTGATAACTTGTATTTTTCTGAGGCAATGGAGAGTTAAGGGACTTGCCCAAGGCCACAAGCAGTATTAATGGGAATCAAACTCTGGCTGTTTAGCTCCTAAGCCAGTGCTCTAACCATTAAGCTACTCCTCCACTCCAGCTTTGTGAAATCTATGACCCTCCAAAAGAATTCCACAGAATCTGAAGGACTATTTATATTTCAATGAATATCCCACCTTATATAATCAAAATGTATTGTTCTCATGGGGCTCTCATTCACTTTATTCTTGATGGTATGGTCAAACAATTTTCACCATATGAACATCTGGTTTTAATAGAAAAAGATTAAGAAGTATCACCTTCTCTCAATGAGGGTGTAAAGTGTCTATCGTTATGAGTTAAAATCTCTATCTTTTTTTACAGTAAGTCTCACTAGAATGCCATGTTGTCTTGTTTCTAGGAAAATGCCAATTTTAGGATGCAGAATAAAAATCTTGAAGTTCTTAGGAAAAGGCCAGTAAACATTAAGGGGTAACTTTTCAGAGGCACTTGGGTCTATACAGTAAAATTTGTGGAAGAGGTTTTACTGCTTAACTCAGTAAACCTCTCGTGCAGATGTGCGTTCTTTTGAATGTCGAAGAGAGGACCATGGAATTATAGATAATGAAAATCAGTCCCTAAAGCAGAAGTCTAGAAACATTGGACATTTGATGAAATAATCTTAATTTTTAAGATAAATGCACTTTGGTTTTAATACATTAAAAATGTTATAAAATTTTGATGAACACAACAGTGTTTTAGTTTGGGGAAGTAAAAATGGATGATTATAATGTCAAGGGAGAGGTCTGAATATTGAAGACTCCTCTCCAGAAACTAGGCATTTGCATTTGTTTTTTGTACAAGTCAAAAAATTGATGGAAATCATGCTTTTTGTTTCTTTCATCGGTCAACTAATTGGCAGTGCATGCTTGGAAAAAATCCTGAATCTCCATTCATTTACTTCATTTTCATCAAGCATGCAGGCACTGCCAGACATAGTGGAGCCAATCTGGAAGGGAAAGAAGGTCAAGGAGGGGCAGCCAGCAGCCAGCACAAGGCACTTTAGCCAATCATGCCGTAAATCCTAACACAACCAATGTTCTGATACTCAAGTGATAATATCAAATGTGAGTGTGTTGATTCCTGAAGCAGAGGGGAAGTTGGACCTCTTGAAATATGAATTCATGTCGGAACTTACAACTACACTAACTGAGATAAGTTTAATATTTTTCAATAAATGTTATATTTTAACAGTACTGTTTGGGGGCACCGATGATGAAATCATTGGGAAATATGATACAGTATGGTCTTGAAATCAGAGGGGTATGTTTACAAAGTAGCGGTAGTGGCCTCCATGCGATATCAGAGCCGTGGCCCCATTGAATTCAATGAGGCCGCGACTCCGATATCACATGGAGACCGCTACCGCTGCTTTGTAAACATACCCATAGTTTGATGATTCAGCGTACTTACTCACCTGTAGAAGGTGTTCTCTGTGGACAGCAGGAATAAGTCCTCATGTATGGGTGACATCACCGATGGAACCATGCGTGGGAACATTCCCCAACTTCTAATAGAAGCTTTTGGGAGGGTCCACTACATATGCACGCCTGCCTTCCTGCCTGCTGCGGCGCCATCTTCCCCAGTATGATAAAAAAACTGTAGCAGAAGACAGCACCTCAGAGTGGTGGGAGGGTTATGAGGACTTATTCTTGCTGTCCACAGAGAACATCTGCAACAGGTGAGTAACTGTGCTTTCTCCGTGGATAAGCAGGAAGTAAATCTTCATGAATGGGACTCCCAAGCTACAGGCTACCAACAACCAAGGAGGCTGAGAAGCACAACCGGGACAACGAAACAAGAATTGGAGAAACAATATGTAGTAGCAGAGGTAGTCCCCTGGGGGAATTCACAGACTTGAAATCCACATCATACAGCTCTATAAGGAGTCTCTTTTTGGTAGGCTGGATGGACATGAGGGCCTTGGTGGGAAGGAGTTGAACCTAGTCCCCAAAGAGATACCAGAGTATGGGCAGGCTGAAGTTGCTGTTGTGTCAGGAATCCCCTTTCAGACAATAATGTAAGGTGAATATTTGGATCGAAGACTACATTGCAGCCCTTCAGATCTCTTCCATGGAGATTGAGCGCAAGTTGACCACCAAAGCAGCCATGGCTTTGACATTGTAAGCTATGACATGATCATGAAGGCCCAGGCCAGCATGGGCATAAGTGAAAGAAATGCAGTCCGCTACCCAAATTGACAATGTTTGTTTGGAAATGACAGCCCTGAGCTTGCTGGGATCGAAAGAGACAAAGCGTTGGGTGGACCCTCAGGGGTCCTTGTCTGCTCAAGGTAGAAGATCAAGGCTCGCTTGCAGTCCAGCATGTGCAATGTTGCCTCCCCCTGTGGGCATCGGGCCTGGGAAAGAAAGTGGGCAATACCACCACTTGGTTAAGAATGATAGTGGAACCCATCTTCGGTAGGAAACGTGGATGAGTTATGGTGGAATCTGGTACAGTTGTGGTCAACATTATTGGCACCCTTGCAGTTCAACACCTTAATGTCCAATATCTCCTAAAGAAAGTGGCAGGTGAAAAGACTTTGGACTATATATGCACACATATTTGACACATAAAAGAATCAAATAAAACAAGACCAATTAAAGACTGTGATATTGACAGGACATGGTTACTGATACCCTTATAAACAATTCAAAAAGGTTTCAACAGACGAACCACATTATCACTGTAGTAAAATTAGGCACGCTTGTGACCAATTGTCAGTACTCACATGACTTGAATCAACCAATAAATGATGGCTCTAATGTTTAAAATGGACACATTTACTCCCTGTTCCATTTTCATAATGGTGCAGACAAGAGAGCTGCCTGAGACTATCAGAAAATCCATTATCACTGAATATCAAACTTCAAAGGGGTACAAGGCCATCTCCAAAGACCTTGGGATTCCTCTATCTACAGTTTGCAATGTTATTAAGAAGTTTTCTGCTCATGGAGCTGTCAAGAACCTTCCAGGATATTGTGGTAAGAAGAAAATTAAACCAAGAAGTCTTTGAATGTTAGTGCAAACTTTTGGAAAAACACCACGTACAACATCCAAAGAGCTTAAGGCTGACCTGGAGCAATCTGGAGTGGTGGTTTCAAACCATACCATATGCCGTGCACTAAACAAAGAAGGACTTCATGGGTGAAGGTCAAGGAGGACCCCACTGCTCAAAGACAGACTTAAAAAGACATGCTTGATCTTTGCCCAAATCCACCTTGAGAAACCACATTCTTCTGGGAAAATCTTCTGTGCACAGTTGAAACCAAACTTCAGCTCTTTGGCAATGCAGATGAATGATTCACTTACATGTGAAGGAATGAAGTTTATAAGTAAAAAAACACTCTTCCTACAGTGAAATATGGTTGAGGTTCCATAATGTTGTGGGGATGTTGTGCTTCCTCAGGATCTGGAGGCCTGGAACATATTAAATGAATTATGAATTCAGAGGATTATCAAGGTATTTTGGAGCGAAATATGCTATGTACAGTCAGAAAGCTAGGTCTGGGTCGAAGGTCATGGGTCTTGTAGCAAGACAATGACCCAAAACATACATCCAAAAGTACAAAAGAATGGTTAAAAAGGAACAAATGACCCTAACTCTGCTCTGTTCATTGCCTCCTGCCTCGTAGAGATTAATTTCTCTTATTTTGCTCAGCGTGGATTTTCGATATGGCCACGAGGAAGGAAAAATCACCTGTATTGTCTGCAGAGGCTCAATGGATTTTGATTCTCCTGTTTCTTCTTAAGTGGGATTTTCTGGGGAATGTTACCAGGACCCTGGGAGCGAGCAGTGCTGCCGTGGTCTCTTCTCCCTGAACCGACCAGTTCGGAGTTTGTTCAAGCCACAAAACCTCCACGTACTGCTAATGTTTCTGCCTCAGATTTAGCACAAAGCTCCCCATTTTCACTTTCAGTTCTGACCAGATGCTCCATGTTAGATGAGGAAATGTTTATGGCTACTGCTATGACTGAGTGTAGGAATTTGCGGTCTTCTGTGTTGGAGTGTGATGAAGTTTCTTCTCACTTATCAGATCAGCAGCAGCAACAGTCAGGGAATGTGGTGTCTCGTCGAGAGAGGGTTTCCTCTGCCCCATCTTCAGCCGGGTTTGGCTCTAAAGCAATCTGCAACTAAGGAGATAGAATCTTCCATCAAACCCAGGACTAACTAATGAGGATTCCTTTGGTGCAACTGCAAGTACCACTAAGACTTTGACTTTGGATAGTGTTTATTCTTCGAAGTTTCCTGACTCTGTTCCTGTTGCCTACATGGAACTGAGGGAATCTAGAACTTCAGAGGTTCCTATTCAGCAAAGTTTTTCTGAGACTTCTCAGGAAGAACCTGTAAGAGTACTTTTGCAAGTCTTTGCATGCCTGGGATCCGTAGTTCTCACATTGCAGTATAATATAGTTATTAAGTTTGAAGAAAGGCTTCAATCTTGTGAAAGGTCTGTCGATAGTGTTGAAAAGAAAATTTGTCTACTTGAATCCTCTGTTTCTTCAGTTCAAGATAATTGTGCACAGATAGCTAAGGTTGAGTTATTTAAGACATACCATCTTGAAAATGTGGAAAATCTTGTACAGAGAAAGACTGTTAGATTAACAAATTTCCCTAAGTTAGCAATTATTTCCCCAAAGGATATGTTTTGTAATTATTTAAAAGAAATGTTGGGGGGGGGGGGGGAAGGTGAGGTAGCTTTACAACCAGTGGTTTCTGCCTATTATTTTCCAACACGGAGTTTTTCAGGAAGGGATTCTAGGAAAAATGGAAGCGGCTGTATTGGCCAATTCTTTATCTTTGTTGCCTGAAAGTTTAGAATTAGCTACTTTAATTGTTTTCTTTTTGATTGAATCTGATCATGATTGGTTGTTTAAATTATTTTTCTCTAAGTGTGATTCTAAATTTCTTGGTAAAATCATTAGATTTATCCTGACCTTGCTTAGGAGACTCAGAATCGTAGAAAAAGGTTTTTAGTTTTAAGACCTCAGGTTATTAATCTGGAGGCTCCATTTTTATTGCAATATCCATGTGAATGTAAAGTGCTGTATCAGAGGAAGGTTACCTTTTCTCTGGACCTGAACAACTTTCTAAATTTTTGTCTGTTAGTGTGCAGCAATTAGATTTAGGGGCATGTTTACTAAAAACCGCTAATTAGCGCGCCGCAAAATAGCGCACTAAAAGCGGTACTTAAGAGCGCTTAAACGCCCCGCAAATGTGCGATGAAGCCCCGCACACTTGCGCGTCACAGTAACGGGTGCCGCACAAGTACGTGCCCGCAAATGTCCGATAGAGGCGTGGAAAGGCTAACGGAGGGCGGAGGAAGGCCCCGGAGGGGCGGAGAGAAGGGGTTAATGGGCGGGGAAGGGGAGGGGAGAGGCGCCCCGCACATTATCGGGGCTGAATTTCCCAAAAAAAATAGCGCGAGTGAATCACTCGCGTTAGAATGCATTTAAAGGGAAGAGAAACCATTTCCGTCAGCAATGTACAGCAAAACCGGGGAAACCTGAAAAACGTGAGCAGTGTGATACATGTGCACAGCACAAAAGTGCAATTATAAATAGAAAATGACCACCACAAAAATATGAAAAATAGTAATTCAGTTGGGGAACAGTTATAGTGATGGGCAAAACTAGATAACACACCCAGGAAAGCTCCAAAAATAAGGAAATGATTTATGGAAATGTGTTCGGAGCGGAGACTCGTCCAAAAAACATTTCCCTTTTTCTGGAGCTGTCCTGGGAGTGTTATCTAGGGTTGGCCATTAATATCACTGTTGCCCAGCTTGGGTATATGTCTTCCCCCTTTGTTCCGGGGTCATTCCCGGGTTTTATTTGCACGTTTGTCACCACACAGGGTGAAGGAGCCCACAGTAAAAATGCATACAGCAGGGTTTGTGACTCCATCCTGACAGGTTTGCTACCTCCAGGGGCTGCACTGTCTCTGTGGCCATAGTGTGGTGCAGAGGACATAGCCATGACCTTTAGGACTAGAAGGCCAGAGGTTCAAATCCCAGCTAGGGCACTTGCCAGCCCCATCCATATATTTTACCCACCACTAAACAAAGATAGAGCAGACACCCCTGTATTGCAGGGAACATAAGCATGGGGGAAACACCCATATGTTACCCAACACCTCACACACACCACAACAATGGGCATACCTACAGCCAAGTCCCCCAAATGCAGTCCCGTACTGCCACATTGCAATCAGGTCATCTGCTTTTTCTAAGAGAAGCTCATGCCAGCATGTTGGCGCACGAGTACATGTGGTGCAGGGGGCAGTGGCAGCTAGCCACAGAGGACAGAGGCCAAGCCATGTGCAGGCTGGCACAGTCCACTGCAACACACAGGCCCTGCCAGATCCACAGGCATGGACGTTCCAGGGAATCCAGCCAATCTGTGGCTACAAGGTGGTGCAGTACACACAGACAGTGCATACAAGAACAGAAGGTCACAGGTTCAAAGCCCAGCTGGGGCTACCGCCAATCCTTCCCACATATTTTTCCCACAGCTACACAGTGATAGTAAGGACAAACCTTTCGTGGCGAGGACATATGCAATGGTACTACGTCTATCTTTTACCCCACTGAGCACAGATCTCCCAAATGCAGTCCTGGTGGGCCACACACCAGTCAGGGTCCATGCTGCCACTCATACAAATGCCTGTGCTGTATATCTATGCACCACCCCCATGGCATGTAGATGTAGCTCATGCATATTCATGAGGAACAGCAGGTAAACCCAATCAGTGTGATGCACACCTGGACTGGAGTTGGGAACCTCTGCCGTAAAGCAGCAGCCAACAGGGGCAGACACACCCACACCCACACCCACAGGCCCCATTGGCCAATGTCTCCTGGAGAGGCAGAACATTGGACCCTGCGTGCATCTCCCAATACTAGCACCTGCATACCCTAGCAATGGAACCCTACACCTGAGGTATACGGTACACAGCTCTGAGACGCTTGCTAGGAGTACTGGCAGATAGATATCCATACGTTACGCACATACTGCTAGTTGACCACATCCGAACAATCTGTTTGGTGTTTGCGGTGCGTGCTCCAGCCCTTGCCTCTGACGGTGTTTACCACCCTGGGGAGTGACCCCCAGCAGTACTGCGTAGCATATCCATGCCTTGCCGTGCCCAGCACCGGTTTGGTGGGCAAGGCTAATTACCTCCTCAATAGTAGCACCATGATGGCATAGGTGTGGAATTGTGTGTCTGTCTATACAGTGGGTGTTGGCTGCATGCCCCTTCCACAGCCCACACTGCCAACACTGTTGCCAGTATTGGCCTGCCAATGTGCATAATGAGTAGCAAGGGACCATGGGTATATCTCAGACAGAGTGGACTGACCAGGATGCAGCTGCACAGGGCATAGGGCACTGGCAGGGGCATGGTAGTGCCTGGCCACCACCTACACAGACAGGGTGACCTCTGTATGTGCTGCTGGGGGATCACTCTCACCCTGAGTGTGCAGTGACGGCAGCATGGCTAGGCACCCCCATAGTGCTATATTGTGATTCTACCATGTGATATGTATGGGTGTCCTGTGGGGGCCTCTTCATGGATTTATCTGTCTGTGTGTGCATGCATGCATGTCTGTCAGGACCAGCCAGCAGACTGTTCACAGCTGATATGTGTTGTGATGGAGTGCCTTGCAGGGTGCAGTGGCTGATGGCTTGCTGCAGGTGAATATCAGATAGTGGTGGGGTGCATCTTTGAATATCCAGGCCTAATGTCTGTCTGATATTGTGTTATGGATGTGTGTGGAGCTGCTTGGACTGCCCTGTAGGGTGTCTGTTCCCTAGCAGGACTGGGGTTGATGGTCCACTCTACTGCCATCGGGGTGGAGATCTGTTGAGGGGAAGTCCTGTTTTATCCACCTGGTGGTCCATGGGGTGGGGGTCCCCACTAACTGAGCCAGACAGAGATCTCCAAAATGTTTATGCAGCACCTACCTATTCCACAGGTTATTGCTTCTTTGGAGCTCTGACCTGGCCGCATTCGGCCATGCCTGGTGTTGTGGACCTGGTCCTGGGCGCAACATCTCACACTCAGGGTGAGCACAGTAACCGCACAATGTGATGGTGTTTAGCTACTCTTTGCCATTTGTCCACCCACTCAGGACACCCTACCAGGCTGAGGTGCTGTGTGGGTGCACACGGACACTTCCCCCTACCAGGCCGGGGAGCTTTAGGGGTGCATTTCCCATCCTGTGTTCAATCGTGGACAGCTGATTTGCATGTGCAGTGCATCATGAGTACGAGTGGTTCACAACAGCAGACTGTCAGTGAGGTGACGTACAGGCTATCTGCAGCCAGCCAGGGGCTGCTTACAGTTATAGAGCTGTAGCCTAATGGTTACGTCACTGCCTGTGCAGCCAGATGTCATGGGTTCAAACCCACTGTGGGGTTATGTGATAGGGGTGTCCACAGTTTTATTTTAATTTACTGTACATATGTTGCTGCCAGCAATACCACCCTCAGCGTACTGTACCCATAAGGTGCCTCTGAGGGTGCTTTATGGGGCGCCCTATAGGGCACGTTATGGTTGCCAGCCATATAAGGTGCACTATACATTATCCTGTGTCGCAACATACATGCTGCCCTATAGGGGACATTCTAGGGTGCCTTGGCGGACGGTGCACTGTAACATGTGCCTTAAGGGGCGCCTTATATTAATATGCTGTGAGAGTGCGTTTGTTAGTGGTTATCACAAAATAAAATTAGAAAGCCTCCTACAGCACTCCACAACATATAACATACTGCCTCAGCTAGCCTTTTTCACTGGGCATTGTGAGGGATTGAACTCCTGGTCCCTGCACCATTGGTCAGTGTCTTAACCATTGTGCTGTGGCTGTGTTCCTTTGCTTTGGCATCAGCGCGCTGCCTTATGCCCATCAGTGCGCCACCTCCTGCTGCCCACAATTAGTGCGCCGCCTTGTGCCGCCCAAAATGAACAGTGCACCGCCTTGTGCCGCCCAAAAAGAACAGTGCGCCGCCTTGTGCCGCCCAGATAGTACAGTGCGCTGCCTTATGCCATACAAAACGAACAGTGTGCCGCCTTATGCCGTCCAAAAGTACTTTGCCTCCTGAACCACTTTTACACATTCAAGGTGTTGCCTCAGCTGGCCTTTTTGTTGCACACACTGGGGGATTGAACCTGTGGCCCCTGCACCATTGGTTAGTGTGTTCACCGTTGTGCTACAGCTCTGTTCTGATTTGTGCTCAGCAGCGCCCCACTTAGCCTTCCCACGCGCTAATGTGGGCCCCGCAAATTAGCGCGACGCGCACACGTACGGTAGGGGTTTTTTCTTCTTTCTGCCTGAACCGCCCACTCCTTATATGGCACACGCACACTACCGCGGCCCCGCACGTTAGGAATGTTTAGTAAACATGCCCCTTAAGATAGGGAAGAACATGAGCTGGATGTGGAAGTTTGATTTGATTCGGTCAGGCTGATTTGTCAGAGGTTTTAGGGTACTAATGAAGTATATTTTTGTTTTGTAAAACTGTATCATGGATCTACTTTTCTTTTTAGAATTATTTGGTTAGTAATGAAGTTCCAACTTATTGAAATTTAAATTGTATATTTTTAACTTTCAAAAGGGAGACTATGATAAAACGAGGAAAATAGTTAAGCAAAAACGAAGAGGAGCAGCTGCAAAGGTTAAAGATTTACATCAAGCATGGGCATTCTTGAAAAACACTATATTGGAAGCCCAGACCAGATAAATTCCACGCTTTAAGAAAAGTGGAAGGAAGGCCAAAAATCTGCCAGCATGATTTAAAGGCAAGGTCTGTGAGGTTGTGATAGCCAAAAAAGCATCCTTCAGGAAATGGAAAAAGGAACCAAGTGATGAAAATGGGAAACAACATAAACAATGGCAAGTAATATGCAAGGCATTGATAAAGCAGGCAAAGAGAGAATTTGAAAAAGAGCTTGCTGTGGAAGCAAAAACACATAATAAAATCTTTTTCAAGTATATTCATAGCAAAAAAACTATGATAGAGATAGTTGGACCACTGAATGATAGAGGGGTAAAAGAGGCACTAAGAGGGGACAAGGCCATAGCGGAGAGACTGAATGAATTCTTTGCTTTGGCATTTACTCAAGAAGACATAGTGAAGTTACCCATGCCTGAAATGGTATTTAAAGGTGATATATTGGAAGAATTGAAAGAAATATTGTTAAACCGGGAAGATGTATTATAAGTATTTGTTAAAATGATGACTAGTAAATCACCTGAACCAGATGGTATATATTCAAGGGTGTTAAAAGAACTGAAAATGAGATTGCAGACCTAGTATTAGTAATTTGTGAACTATCATTAAAATCATCTGTAGTATCTGAAGATTGGAGAATGGCCAATGTAGTCAATTCTTAAAAAGGGTTCCAGGGGTGAGCCAGGAAACTACAGGTTGGTGAGCTTGACATTGGTACTGGGCAAAATGATAGAACCATTATAAAGAACAAAATTTCTGAACATATAGATAGTCATAGTTTAATGGGAGAAAGGCAACATGGATTTAGCCAAGGAAGGTCTTGTCTTACTAATCTGTTACAGTTTTTTGAATGTGTGAATAAACAGGTAGACAAAGGTGAGCCGGTTGATATAGTGTATCTGGATTTTCAGAAATCCTTTGACAAGGTCTCTCATTAGAGACTCTTGGCAAAATTAAAAAGTCATGGTATAGGAGGCAGTGTACTACTGTGAATCAGGAACTGGTTAGAAGATGGAAAGCAGACAGTAGGGCTAAATGGCTAATTTTCTCAGTGGAGAAAGGTGAATAGTGGAGTACCCCAGGGATCTGTGCAGAGCCCGCTGCTTTTTATTTTCTTCATAAATGACCTGGAAATTTATTAAAATGAAACAAAACAAAATAAAATGAGAACCTGATAATGAAACAGGAAGGGAAAAGAAATGAAGCATTTTTTTTTGCCTGCACACTCCTAGAGAGTAGCCTGACATTGGACCCACAAATTTCTAAAGTGGTTAAGATATGTTTTTCCTACTTCTGTCAGCTGAGGAAGATGCATATGTTTTTTGATTGATGGGTTCTTTCTACTCTTATACAGTCTTTATTTTTCACTAATTTGGATTATTGCAAATATATGCTTTGTATTCAGGTCTTTCTGCTAAACCTCCAAGCTGGCTGCAAAGGGTCAAAAATGCTGATGTTAAACCTTTGGTTGGGACACGTCCTAGAGGTCAAGTTACACCTAATTTGGAGGCCTTCCACTGGCTAACTATTGCTGAGTGCATTAAATTTAAGTTGCTGTGTTGGTTTTTAAGATTTGCAACCATATGAGCCTGAGATATTTGTCAGCTTATATGCAAGAAATGTTCCTCCCATTCCCAGGATGCTTGGCTGTTTATGCTTCCCAAGGCAAATGTGTTCCATTTAGTTAGGCCTATTCATTGTCTTTTATGTGGAATGGTTTACCTCCTACTATGTTTTATTGATGGATTTACAGGTCGAAGGTTGGACATGAGTCACCAGGGCCTGAAGAACAATCAATCCAACTCCTCAAGCTCTTGAATTGCAGAACAATTATGCAGCCCTGGAAGTGGAGGAGATGGAGGCATCCCAGGAAAGGGAAGAACCAGAGCTCAAGCATCTAAAGTTGCAGAATCAGTAAACACTAGAAAGTGAAGGGTAGTAGTGGTTAATAGAAACATAGAAATTATGACTGCAGAAAAAGACCACATGGTCTGTCTAGCCTGCTCTTCCATATCAACCACTACAACAGTCCCCTTTTTTCCTTTAGAGATCCTCTATGTTTGTCCCAATTCTTTTTTGAATTCAGAAACTGTCATCATCTCTACCACCTCCACTGGGAGACTATTCCATGCATCTACCACTCTTTCTTTAAAGAAATATTTCCGCATATTACTCCTGAGTATATCCCCTTTCAACCTCATTCTATGTCCCCTCATAGCAGAGCTTGTTTTCAGTCGAAAGACGCTCTCTTCCTGTACATTTATGCCACGGACGTATTTAAGATCCTTAAGTCTGTTCTCATATGCTTTATAATGAAGACCACTAACCATTTTAGTAGCCACCCTCTGTACCGACTCCAACCTATTTATATCCTTTTGAAGGTGCGGTCTCCAGAACTGCACACAATACTCCAAATGAGGTAGCACCAAAGACCTATAAAGAGGCACAATCACCTCCTTTCTTCTGCTGGCCATTCCTCTTCCTATGCACCAAGCATCCTTCTAGCTTTCTCAGTTGTCTTTTCTACATCTTTAGCTACTTTAAGATATCAGACACAACCACGCCTAGGTCCCGTTCTTCTTTTGTGGACAGAAGTACTTCACCCCCTATAGTACATTGCTCCCTTGGATTGCTGCAGCCCATATGCATGGCCTTGCATTTTTTAACATTAAATCTTAGCTGCCAAATTCTAGACCATTCTTCAAGCTTAGCTAGATCCCTCCTCATGTTATCTACATCTTTCTGGGTGTCTACTCTGTTGCAGATTTTGGTATCATCCGCAAAGAGGCAAACCTTACCTGACAGCCCTTCCGCAATATCACTAACAAAGATGTTAAAAAGAATTGGATCAAGGACAGATCCCTGGGGCACATCACTGGTAACATCCTTCTCCTCAGAGTGAGCTCCATTTACTTGTACCCTTTGTCGCCTCCCACTCAACCAATTTCTAACCCAAGCAGTAACTTTATTATCCATCCCTAGGGGTGCTCAATTTGTTTGTAAGTCGCCTGTGAGGAACGGTGTCAAAGACTTTACTGAAATCTAAATACACCTCATCTAGGGCTCTCCCTCGGTCCAACTCCCTGGTCACCCAGTCAAAGAAATCAATCAGATTTGTCTGACAAGACCTGCCTCTCGTGGATCCATGCTGCCTCTGATCCTGTAATCTGCTGGACTCCAGAAACCTCACTATTTTCTCTTTTAGTAGCGCTTCCAATAATTTACTCACCACCGAGGTTAAACTAACCGGCCTGAAGTTTTCAACCACATCTGCTTTTGTATAAAGGGACCACATGTGCCTCTCTCCAGTCCTCTGGAACCACTCCCAACTCCAACGAGGCATTATAAAGGTCAGTCAGTGGAACTGCTATAATGTACCCAAGTTCCCTCAGTATTCTCAGAGGCATCCCATCTGGTCCCATTGCTTTGACTACTTTAAGTTTAGCTAGCTTCTCACGAACACAGTCTTCTGAAAATTGTTTGAGATGCCCCTCGCTTCTGTTCCTGTTTGTGGGCGTTTTCTGAGGTCCTGCTCCTGGTTCTTCATCTGAAACAGAAATATTTCTTAAGCAATTCTGTTTTATCCTCATCAGCTTCTACATATTCCTCCTCTTAACCCTTGAGTCTGACAATACCACTTTGCCTTTCCTCTTCTCATTAACATATCTGAAAAATGTCTTACCCCCTCATTTTATTGCATTGGCAATTTCCTCCTCTTTCTGAATCTTTGCTTTCTTGTCCACTTTGCTAGTTTCTCTAAGTTTTTCCAAATATGGATGCTGTCTTCCTGTCTCTGTGATCTCTTGTATTTTATGAAGGCCTCCCTCTTTTTCTTCACCTTTTCAGCTACTCCTTTCAAAAACCATAGTGGTTTCATTTACCTTCTACCTTTATTTACCATTTAATAAAAAGATTGGTTGCCTTTAACATATCCCCTTTCAGTTTTGTCCACTGTTTTTCTACATCCTCCAGCTGTTCCCACCCCACTAATGACTCCCTGAGGTATTGGCCCATCTTGGCAAAGTTCGTTTTTCTAAAGTCTAAGACCCTCGCTTTTAAATGGAGTTTATCAGCCCTAGTCCTAATACTGAACCACACCATATGGTGACTCTCTTCTGAGGGGTACTGAGGCATCCATCAGCCAACCAGACTTGATGTCCAGAGAGACATGCTGTCTGCCAGGTGCCAAAATCCAAGATATTATTAAGAGTTTGCTGAGACTCATTAAGCCTACTGACTATTACCCAATGTTGCTTATCCATGCCTGCACAAATGATACTGCCAGTTATACCTTTGAGCATATCAAGAGAGACTTCATGTCTCTGGGACAGAGGGTGAAGCAGATAAGTACGCAGGTGATGTTCTCTTCAATCTTCCCTGTTGAGGTTAAAGGCCAAGGCGGAGAAGCTTGTATCCTGAAGATAAATGCATGGTAGCGTGGATGGTGTCATCAAGAGCATTTTGTTTTCCTGGACCATCGGATGTTGTTCCAAGGGCTGCAGAGCAGAGATGGCATCTATCTGTCCAAGAAGGGTTGACATGTCTTCAATAGCAGACTGGCTAACCTAGAGAAGAGGGCTTTAAACTAGATTCCTTGGGGATGGGAGAAGAAAGCCTCCAGGTTAGTGAAAGCCCCCAGGTAAGTGAAACATTAAATACCTTTATAAAAATAGATAAAAGTGGCAACATCTGGAAAGCAGTTTATATAAATGCCCGTAGCATGGGAAATAAGATCCTAGATGTTGAGGCTTTAATGGGAGAGGCTGTCTTGGATTTATTGGTAGTTACAGAGACCTGGTTCACGGACAACCATGACTGGGCTATAACTATACCAGGCTATACTTTATTCAGAAAGGACAGGGTAGAAAGGAGGGGAGGAGTGGCACTATATGTAAAAAATAATATTAAAGCTATGGAAATACAGAGTTTAAAAGGGAGATAGGAGATAGTGTGGGTTAAATTAGAAAGAGGGAAAGAGAAATCCATTTGCATTGGCCTGATATAAAGACCTCTATCACAGGGAGAAGACATGGATGGAGATTTAATAGAAGATATATGCAGCATTGCCAGGAAAGGGGAAGTGCTACTGATAGGGCATTTCAATATGCCGGATTGTTGACTGGTGCTTCCCTGCTGCAATATCATCAAGAAGTAAGGAGATCCTGGATTCTCTACAGAACTGCAGAGAGATTATTCGGACCTCCGGAACTGAAGTGTGCCCATAACTTTCTGTTTCGTTACAAGGACAGAGATTTATGAGCCCCCCATTGTACTTCCACTGCTTACAGCTGAAACATTCTTTAGAGTTGGCCAATATCGGGGCATGTAATCTTGAGCAGAACCTGGACTTGATACACTTTTGTAGTCAAATTTCTGCCTCTTCCCAAATGGCCTCTTAGTGTTATAAATTCTTTAGAGCAGGGGTTCTAAACCCAGTCCTCGAGACACACCTAGCAAGTTAGTTTTTCAGGATAACCACAATGAATATGCACAAGAGAGATTTGCATAGAGTGATGGCAGTGCATGTAAATCTCTCTCAGGCATATTTATTGTGGTTATCCTTAAGAACTGGCAGGCTAGTTATATCCCGAGCAGGTGTGGCTCAAGGCAATCTGCTGCCTGAGGCGAAGAATGAGATGGCAACCCCCCCCCCCCTTAGAGGGGGTGGGGCTTTTTCAGAAATCCAATCAGAGACTGAACCAAACCAAAACGTCAATTAGATTATATGGAGGAAATGCAAGATGTTTGCACACAGGGCTGTAACGAGCTCCAATTGCAACCTGTACGACTTGCAGCTTGGGCATACGCTCCCCGTCTCCCCCCCCCCCCCACACCTCCGTCCAGCGCTGCCTGCTCTTTCCCTGCTGCTGCCACCCTCTGTTTTTTTCAAGGCGGCGCTGGCAGCAGGAAAAAAGTAGACAGCACTGAACGGAAGCATGGGGAGGAGGAGGGGGACATGCGCCCGATCTGAAAGGCGCTGGCACTTTAAGCAGATCTGTCCCTCCCTGCTCTGACATCGTGTCGGAGGAGGGAGAAACCAGACCTGTTAAAAGTGCTGCAAAAAGGCTTGGGGTGCATTTTGGCTGCCTGCTATTGTCCTGCCAACGGCAGCAGGGCAATAGCAGACAGCCGAAATGCATCCCCCAAGCCTTTGCGCCCTGTGCGACTGCACCGCTTGCGCAGGGCTTGGTACAGTCCTGTTTGCACACCAAGGAACTAAAAGACAGCAAGAAACAACAGCACAATTTATAAAATGAAACTAAAACTCATTTTTATTTTGTTGTTATAAACTGCATCATGGTTCTTGCTTTTTCTTTTTTAACATATATTTTGCATCAACAGTAGGTGCAGAGTAGAACCAGGACATTCACCCACAAAACTCAATATTTAAAAAAAAAAATCTGATTCTGATCATCTCGCTAACAACAACAACCAGTATTCCCCAGTTCCAGGCATATTGTGAACTAATACAAAACCTTACAACAAAGAGCAAACCTACCATACCATACCATATCAGCACAAACTTCCAAAACTCATATAAGGAGCCCATCCAAAAAAAAGCATCACTGTAAATACTACAGTGGGCCCTAGAACATCCATACACCTATTTGAAAAGCTTAAGAAGTCAAATTACTACAGTACAGTATAGATCTTTATGTACAAACTCCATATTAACAGACCACGTGACCTCAGTCACACACATCAACCCTCACCAAGTACAGAATAAGTAACCACAAACTAAAGTAAAAATAAAAATATGTAGACAAAATTTAAACTGAAACCCCAAGAAGACAGAGTCTACATGCAGTGCAACATCAGATAAATAAGAGATGCAGTTCCCCAATACTGTGTAAAATATAAAAATAGCACAAAGTCCAATCACTAAAATTAAATACAATTATTATTTTTTTACCTTTGTTGTCTGACCATTTTATTCTCTGATCATGCTGGCCCCGACCTGAGGCTTCTGCTTTCCTGTCTTCTCTTAGCTCTCTTTCTGCGGTCTAAGGTCCATCTGCCATTTCTTATCTCTTCTTTTGTTTTCTTCACTTCCTTCCATCAGCCCATTTCCAGTTCCAGTAACCCTCCCCAGTATCAGCCCCCTTTCCAGTCCTCCCATCCCAGTTCCTTCCAATGTCAACCACCTTGCATTCCCACAACTGCCACTGGTGTCCATTCCCTTCCAGTCCCCCTCCTTCCCCACTGTCCAGCCACTTCTAGTCCAAATACCATCCCAGGTATCAGCTCACATCCACTCTCAGTGCCACCCCCAACAGTCAGCTCCCTTCCAGTCGCCCTACACGCTGTCCATCCCCCTTCTAGTGCCATTTGCATGTCAGCTCCCTTCCAGCCTCCTCCCCATTACCCAGCCACCTACCACTCCCATCCCTAAGTGTCAGCTCCCTTCCAGTCCCCCTTCAGTACATCCCAGGTGTCAGCTCCATACCAACCCCCTCCTTCCTCCATGTCAGCTCCCTTCCTGCCCCCTCCTTCCCCTGGCAGTATCCGCTCCCTTCCAGCCCTATTCTACCACCCCCCACATCAGCCCATTTGTAGCACTAGCCCCTAGTTTTCTTCCAGGGCCAGCAGCACTCTCCTTCCCTCCCCCATTAGCCCATTTCCAGTCCTAGCCCCCTTATCAGCCCACTCCAGTCCTAGCCCCCCAATCAGCCCATTTCCTGTCCTAGCCCTCCTAATCAGCCCATTTCAGGCCTAACCCCACCAATCAGCCCATTACCAGTCCTAGCCCCACTCCTGATCAGCCCATTTCCAGTTCTAACCCCCTCCCGATCAGCCTATTTCCATTCTTAACCCCCATATGCCCATTTCCAGTTCTAACCCCCCATCAGCCAATTTCCAGTCCTAGCCCCCTGATAGCCCATTAGCAGTCCTAGTCCCCCCTTCCAATCAGCCTATTTCCAGTTCTAAACCCTCCATCAGCCCATTTGCAGTCCTAGCCCCCTCCCAATCCGCACATTTCCAGGTCTAACCCCCCCATCAGCCCATTTCCAGTCCTAGCCCCCGCAATAGCCCATTAGCAGTCCTAACACTCCCTCCCTCCCGATCAACCCATTTCCAGTTCTAACTCCCCCTGATAGCCCATTAGCAGTTCTAGCCCCCCTCCCGATCAGCTCATTTCCAGTTCTAACCCCCCATCAGCCCATTTCCAGTCCTAGCCCTCCCCCCATCTGCCCATTACTATTTTTCTGTGCCACCCCCACTCAACAGGCTGGCCCCAGACCTTCTTTATGGAATTACAAAAAAAAAAACCTGATGCAAAAGCAGCTGCAGCTGCTGCTGCAGTGGCGGCAGCATGAAGTACCCCATGGCGGCCGCCTCCAAGTCCTCACACAGCACTCCCCCCACGCCGGCTCAGCTTTTCAGAGCTGCACGAAGGGAGAGTGTTTCCTTTTCCCGCGGCTCTGTTAAAGATGAGTCCGCAGGTGCTGATGGGAAACAGCATTTTCTGTTTCCCATCAGTGCCTGCAGGCTCAGCTTTAACAGAGCCGTGAAAGGGAAACACTCTCCCTTCGCACGGTTCTGAAAAGCTGAGCCAGCACAGGGGGGGGAGTGCTCTGTGAGGGCTCGGAGGTGGCTGCCGTGGGGCACGTCATGCTGCCGCTGCCGCTGCAGCAGCAGCAGCAGCAACAGCTTTTGCAGCTGGGTTTTTTTGGTTTTTTGTCTATTTGTTTTTTTATTATTTGAGGCCGAGTGAGGCAGTCTTTGTGGGGGCAATGTTTGCCGCCCCCAAAACACTGCCGCCTGAGGCTACTTCCTCACTTGGCCTCATTATAGAGCCACCCCTGATCCCGAGGATTGGGTTGAGGATCCCTGCTTTAGAGGAAGCATGACCCTGCCCTGTTTGGAATGCAGAGTGTGGGAGTGTGACACTGGGCGTTTGTTGGCTGAAGGAAGCTGGAAACTAAATTGGACCAAAGCATCCAGGTTTCACTGTCTGCATTGCTCTCCCAGACACTATATTTCATTGCTCATAGAACAATTGGGACCCCAGCTATGCTATTTAGATTCATCAGAGAGGAAATGATAAGTGTTGGTTCTCTGGTCTGGTTGTGGGGTCCTTAATCCATACTGTATGCTGTATGAATGTAGCTGCTCGTCAGAATATTGGAAGAGTGTGTGAGATAGAATCTGTTAATTACTCAAAATCTAAGTAGCACTTTCAATTGTAGTCTGGAGAGCTGTTACTTTGCCAAGAAAATTGGTACCCTGTCAGCAGAAATTAGTTGATATTTTGCTAGCACTTGCTCTTCAGTTAATTATATGCAATTGGAAAACATCATGGATATACATTTTTGCCTCTTGGTAGAACCTGGTTTGTCTTCCATGCTATTTTGAAGCAATTGTGGCAACACGCCTGGAATACTTGTGACTTTCAATAAGATTTGGCAGCCTGTGGACAATTACATGCAATATACTTTTTAAAGATCTTTTGATCAGTTAAAAACTCTTGGGGTTTGTTTGCAGTTCATTATTTTGCCCCAGTATCGTAGTGTTGGAGTGAAGTTTTAACTATGTTTATCTTTGTATGCTTAACAATAATAAAAAGATTGAACTATAAATCCCTGAGAATGTCATCTGAGCAGTCCATGAATGCTTCTTCCAACCCGGGGGGATCTTCCTCTGTACTTAAGGTTCCTATGCTGAGACCAAAGTCCTCGGGACCAGGACTCTTAACTTGTGGGCAGACAGCTTACTTAGTTGTATTCATCCCACTCCTGCGGCTGGGTTTGTGCGGCTTCTTCTGCTGTTGTGTTGGTTCTTCTCTGGTGTTTTAGGGCCCTGCAGCCAATCTTGGAGCGATGCTGATCCCTTGGAATGTATAAGGTATTTCAGTGATCTGGGTGCTGTGCAGGTCCTCCTGAAATAATGTAAACTCTTGCTGCTGATCTTTGTGCTATTCCCCTTTGCATCTTTAAGGCACTGCAGCTGATTTGGATGCTGTGCTGTTCCTCCAAGAATTATGTTGGTCCTTCTGGAGTAATAAGGCTAGTGTAAAAAATCAAGGATTTACTCCACTTTAACTTGCAGCTATTTCCGGGGCATCTATGATGTAAAGACATCAATGAACTCTCCTAAGCCCATGAGTAGTCTCAGACAAACGTAGCGCTGCTAATCACCAACAAATAGTGAAACACAGATAGCGCTTTACTAGCATCAATGACTACTGGGCAATTATTTTTATGTCCAGTGAAAATGATTTTTTTCTCTCTTTTTTTGTCTTGTTACACCACTAATGTTGTTTCCCCTTCCGTTTAATTAAAAACTTGTATCAATCTTTTGAATAAATGAAAATGCTTATCTTTTATCATACGTCCACCTATTCTTGGTGGGTCTCTCCTTTCGCTGAAATTTCTCAACGCCTCACTTGGAGCGCTTGCGTTTCACTCCCTTATGGAGTTTCTTCAGGAGATAAATTGTTATCTGCTGCCCACGTTTCTCTACTTAATTCTTTCAACTTAATTTTTTCAACCAGAACGCTGTTCCTCCTGGCATGTTTAGGGCCTTGCAGCCCATCTGGCTGCTGCATCAATCTCTTTTCCATTTTACTCCTCTCAAAGTACTTGATGTGCTTCCACCAATTGTAGTGCTGCTTTACCCTTTTCCACTATCTTGAAGTGTTCATTGATCACTTTGTACAACTTCCTTCCAATGATGGTTTCTGGTACTCACCCTACCACTATATGTACTCTTTGCCCCTCTTCTGGTGCCCTGGGAGGGGAGGGGGGGGGGTGTTTCCAGACACTTTTGATGGCTTATAGTGCTGTCAAATGTCTGCCATCAAATTTTGAGTAAGAATGTTCCATTGTAAAATAGCTTCCTGCATAGACATTAATGGGGACAAATCGGATGAGTGCTTCACTTCTCAAAGACTAACTAAACAAGTACATTCTGATGAACAAACACAAGTCCGAAAATCTTGGCAAACAATGCTTACCAGAAACTATATGACTGTGGGTATTTTATAGGATTGTGCAGATTTAAAAATCAGTGTATCCTAAATCAAGGCACCATGGCTTTTTATGAGGGGTAGGCCTTTTCAGACAAATCTGATCAATTTCTTTTGACTGGGTGACTAGAGAGTTAGATCATTAGAGTGCTAGATGTGGTATACTTAGATTTCAGCAAAGCCTTTGGCGACTTATAAATAGAGTATCTTGGTGTGGACCCTAAAGTGACTGAGCTAGAAACTGGTTGATTGAAGGGTGACACAGGATAGTGCTAAATGGAGTTCACTCTGTGGATAAGGACATTATTAGTGGTGTGCCACAGTGATCAATTCTTTTTAACATTGTTGTAAGCGATATTGCAGAAACACTGTTGAGTAAGATCTGCCTCTGTGCGGATGATACCAAAATCTTCAATAGGCTAAACACCCTGGAAAGTGTGGTTAACATGAAGAGGGATCTAGCAGAGCTTGAGGAATGGTCTAGAATTTGGCAACTAAGATTTAATGTTGAAAAATGCAGGGTCATGCATTTGGACTGCAAAACCCTCAGGGAACTGTACAGTGTAGAGGCTGGAATATTTCTGTGTGCGAAAGATGAGTGAGATCTATGGCTTAACATATCTGATTTTAAATTGATTTCAAATACATTAATCTAGGAATTAACATGCATTGAAATGCCATAATACATGTTCCACATTTTTATTAAAATGAATTTTATTAAAACAAACCAACAAATTTCTAAAAATAGAGGATTAAGTCTGTAAAATTAACACATTTCTTTTCCCTAAATATCCATAGTGGTTACAATATTTTGCAACCAGTAAGACTTCCAGTTGTAAAAATAAGATGAACCCTATTTACCCTTCTCAATTGAGAAAAGTAAATAGTGGAGTATCCCAGGGATTCGTGCTGGAACTACTCCTTTTAAACATATTTATAAATGATCTGGACATAGGAATGAGTGAGGTGATCAAACTTACCTATGGCACAACATTATTCAAATTTATTAAATGCAAGAGGACTGTGGAAAAATTGCAAGAGGAACTTGAGAAATTGGGAGACTGGACATCCAAATGTCTGATAAAACGTAATGCAGACAACTGCAAAACTATGTGCTATACTTACGTAAGAAGAACACAAACTATAGCAACATGATGCAAGGTTTCACGTTATGATAGAAGTCTATAAATTAATGAACGGAGTGGAACGGGTAAACGTAGATCGATTGTTTACGTTATCAGAATATAGAAAGACTAGGGGACATGCAATAAAGCTACAGGGTAAACTATTTAAGACTAATAAAAGAAAATATTTTTTCACTCAACGTGTAATCAAACTCTGGAATTTGTTACCGGAGGATGTAGTAAAGGCTGTTAGTGTAGCTGGGTTTAAAAAAGGTTTGGACAAGTTCCTGGAGGAAAGGTCCATAAACCATTATTAAGAAGTGACCGAAGATATCAATGCTTGACCCAGTACAAGCATTGTGGAACTTGTGAAACTGCTAGGTACATATGACCTAGATTGGCCACTGTTGGAAACAGAATACTGGGCTTGATGGACCTTGGTCTGACCCAGTATGGCATATCTTATGTTCTTATGTTCACCCAGAAAGCACAGTTACTTACCTGTAACAGGTGATCTCTGGGAACAGCAGGAATAAGTCTTCACATATGGGTACGTCGGTACCGACAGAGTCTGCGCGGGAACGCAATCAAAGAGCTTTTGGAAGCATCCCACCATGCCTGCGTGCTGCCTTCCCGCTTTTCCAAACTGCCTCTCCTCAGTTAAGTTTTAAAGCTGAGACAAAGAGAGAGAGAGAGGAAAGGAAAGATAGATAGAGATACAACTCCCGGGGAGGTGGGTGGGTTGTGAAGACTTATTCCTGCTGTTCCCAGAGATCACCTGTTACAGGTAAGTAACTGTGCTATCTCCAGGAACAAGCAGGAATGAGTCTTCACATATGGGGACTCCCAAGCTAAGATGCCTGGAGTCCCAGCATGTTATAGGTTGGAACATGCTATCCCGCACAACACCAGGCATCCTGAGGATGCAGGGTAGGGGTTGAAGAAAGAAAGGTGCTGTGGAACAGCTAACCTAGCATAGGACTGCAGACAAGGAGTCCATGTGTGGATGATAATTATCGTCAATGATATTGAAAGAAATATTGCAATATGGACCTCCCCTAACAGGATTACACAGCGGTAAGGAGGTTCATGGGATCTACTGGGGAACCCAGTAGAGGAACCTCAAGGATGACCTCACTGTGAAGTGGAGGTAATAAATCTGTTAGGAAAAAACAGTGGAGGTCAGAATCCTGAAAGGTAAGAGGGGACCCCGGTAATAACTGGGGTAGTACCAAAAATGGTGGGCCTTCAGCGGAAGGCTTTATGGTAAAAGCCGAACTCTTTTGGCGACAGAGTGGCTCACCCTTGGAAGCAAAAAGAGAAGGCCGACCGAATTGGACAAACAGGCACAGTCCTTGTGGGAGGAAAAGGTATGGAAACCCCTTGTATCCCAAAAGAAAGGACAAACGCCTGAGGCGTTACAGCCTGTGATTAGCTGAAGATCCGCAATGTCTCTCCTAACTGGAGTCAGCTAGGAGAGATACTGGAACATGGAGAGCTTCAGAGGTACCTAAACCTTAAGGTTATGGTGGAAGTTGTTAACTACCACAGAGTGGTTGTGAATGTAGAACCCCAAACATGCTGGATAGCATAGGTATGGGTAAAGCCCATCTGTCAGAATCATATAGCTATATGAGCCTCGACAGTCAGGTAGATAATGCAGAATTCATATCTACCCATGATAAATATCTCGACAGATACATATCTATATATATAGATATAGATATACGTATAAGAATATATCTATAGTGAGATATGAAAGGGCATAAAATACACACAAATGATAGACATAGACATCTGTAAGATGTATACTATAGATGAATATATATATATGCCTCTATATGGGTGTCTGCAAGAAGCAGACAGAGATATGCCTACAGAACGGTATTCACATAGGAAATGTGGAGAGGAAAGATTCATCTTATATCCAGAAGGTGAAACCTACTTGAGAAGATATATAGAGAATCTATTCCCACTGGTTATGGCTACAGGGATGCTAGCTAGTGAAATAACCAGGACGGTTACGTGAAAAGCAGAGGATGAAAACAGTCTGCAGCCAGCAAGTCCCGAGTATTCCAGAACTCTAGCATGGTAAGTGAACAGAAGATGCATAAAAATGAGATACCATGCTGACCTGCTTAAGGGCAAAGAGGTATCATGCGTTCTTACCATGAGGACGAGCTGCAAGGAGAAAAGCATATTCCCGATTGGAAATAGTATGGACCAAAGCAGGGAATTGGCAACTCCTTAAGCTTTCACGTAAGAGAAGGCCTATGTCCTTTATATTGAAAAGGAGATAGTGAAAAAAGGGAGAACCTTTCTAGTCATGGGAGACATGACTGAAAACGCCTTTTCCAACCATCTAGGATAGCTGTTGGAGAAAAAAACCCCATGCTCTCTAGCAAGGGCCCATAGTGGAGAGCTTCTCTGTAGAATTGCAGAGAGCATGATGCAGGAGAATGAGGAGATAGAACTGGCTGCTGAAGAGCCAGTACCTATGTCAACTATGCTGCCAAACCCAGGGGAATGGAGATGGCAGAAAGAGAAGACAATCCAACAAACTTGTAGTGAAAAAATTTCCAAGACAGATGACAGCACTGACTTGGAGCCACTACTAAGACGAGACAGAATGTTAGTGGAAGACAAATCTGGTTGCTGGTGGACAAGAACCAGTGGTCCAAACATTAAGGCTCCTGCATTGGCAGCTGCTTGCTAGACAGCAGAAAGAATGTTACTGTTTAAAAACAGAAAGAACAGACAGAACAGGAGTAGAAAACTCTGGACATGTCTGATGAAGTGCTTCAAAGCAAGATTGAAAAAGAGGAGTCAACTCAGGGAAGAGAACTCCGCACTGGAAAAGTAACAAAACTAGAGAGGCTGAAGAAAAAACCCTCCAGTGAAGCAATACCGCTCTTACAGAGGAAAACCTGGTAAGAGGGTAAAGAGAATGGAGCTGAAGAAGACTTACAAAGTAGTAAGTCTATAGAAATGAAAAAAAAAAAAGACATGCTGGCACAGGAAACTATCGTTTGATAGTGGTTAGACCTCTTTCCCTAGCAGGAAGAAGAGGAGAACCCTGTGACCTAGAAGCATGAACATCCTGACAGCTCATAGAACATAGAAAGAATGGATGTCTTTTGGGAAGAGATCCATGTTTAGGATTTAGAATGACAGCAGTGGATTGCCTCTATTGAGAAGAAGCAACTGCAGATTCTAACCCCAAGAGTCACAAGCATCTGATGGAGATTGATCAGAAACCCTGTGGTTGCTGAGCCTGGTGAGAGGTTGAATTCTGCAAACCAGGACGATGCTTCCCTTGTTTGGGAACATCTGTATGATGGGCAGATGATGCATAAAACCTTCTTCTCCTACGGGAAGAAAGTTTGGCAGGACATTTCCTACCTACTGGGACAGAAGAAGGTGCAGAACAGCCCCTAGGAACAGATAAGTCAGCGGACAACTGAGTAACCTGACGTAAAGACTCCATGTTGAAAAGATTGTCTTCAGTGCAAGGAGTATGTCCCAGTCTTTGCTGTGCCCATTTGTCCAAGTCTGAAGCTTGGAGCCAGGCTCTACGTCGTGCCCCTATAGTTATAGCAGAAGTCCTGCTAACAGACTCAAAAGAGTCTAGGGAAGCACGAGTAAGAAACCAAGAGATATTCTGAAGATGCTTGAGCAGTGAAGAATAGCCTGCACTCTTGGACTCTGGAAGGGAAGGAGTCAAAAGATGTAATTGCTTTGTGACCTCCTCAAGAGATAGACTCATATAAAAAATATATGAGAGAATTCTTGCAGAAAGCATAGATGTCTGGAAGGTTTGACGTCCAAAGGCATCTAGTGTCTTAGACTCACGACCTGGCGGATAAGAAGAGTGCTTTTTCTTACTCTTTACCCGCCTCATTGCTGATTCCACTACTATGGAATGATGAGGAAGTTGAGTCTTTTGAAACCCTGGAGAGGGGGGCACCTGATATAAGAGATCAGTTGCTCTGGAAGGTGGGGGTACCCTTAAAGGTGTTTCCCACATTCCTAGAAGGAGATCCTGCAAGGAATGATGCAAAGGAAGCATTATGTTCTCCTTTGCTTTGGTAGAAACAGAGCCTTGTGCAGGATCATGTCCTGGGATAGGAATGGCAAGAGATCTTGCTATATCCAGGAGGAAACTCTGAAAAGAGGGATCCCCAACAGGAATCTCCCTTGGACAGGTTAGATCTGAAGAACTAGCCTGAGCACCGACAGAGCTATCCAAATATATAGGAATAGAAGATCCTGCACAGTGCAGTGTGGAATGCTTAAGGGATGGTCGCCGGTACTGGCTGTCAGGAGCAGCGACCGTGATTACCACATTGTCCATGCCAGATATCGACTCCAAGCTTGGTATAGAAGGGAGCGATCCTGTTGAAAACAACCTGAAACCCCTGAAAGTCTTTGGAGACTGAAGACTCCCGCCGGGGTTTTGAAGCAGTGGGCCCTCGAGGGCAAGGCTGGAACCGTCTACATGCTGTGCATGAGACCTACCACTCGAGGGCTGGCTAGTCTTAACAGACTGTTTGTGGGTTACCTGATCCTGTATAGAAGAAGAAGGGGACGGTGCCCCGAAGTTGGAGGGAAACCGTGTATCGTGGGAACCTCGATATTGAAGACCTCTTCTCACCAAACTGTTGTCAGGACCCAAGCAGGTTAGACACCGACTTCGAGGGTCTAAAAATAAAGTTGTACCGCCACAGTTTGAACATTTCTTGGAGAAAGTGGCTGGCGGTTCCATGAAGGAAAAAGAAGAGGCCTAAAAGGCCTAAGAAACTGTGGGACACTATGAAGAAAAAAATATCACTTGAAAAGGAAGATTTTACAAGAAAAGAAAAGAAACTACCGGCGGTACCGGTGGCGTCGGGAAAGACAGCCGCGACCACAAGAAAACTAAAGAAATAAAACAAGAATTTTCTGCGGTGACAGGAGGACGTCCTGCCGGCTCCGTGGAAAACGAAAACTGAGGAGAGGCAGTTGAGAAAGGCGGGAAGGCAGCACGCAGGCGTGGTGGGATGCTTCCAAAAGCTCTTTGATTGGACGCTGGGAAGCGTTCCCGCGCAGACTCCGTCGGTACCGACGTACCCATATGTGAAGACTCATTCCTGCTTGTTCCTGGAGATAAATGATCTAGATGGCATTGTGGATATGTTGAAATCCTCTGATCAGTGTGATGTGGCAGCTAAGAAAACTAACAGAATGAAAGTAATAGAAAATAAAACAAAGAATATCCTATTGCCTCTATATTGCCCCATGGCGTGTCACACCTTGAGTATTGAATGCAGTTTTGGTTGCTGTATCTAAAAAAAGGCATTGTGGAATTGGAAAAGATACAGGGAAGGGTGATCAAAATGCTAAAGGGAATGGAAGGATACCCCTATGAGGAAAGGCTTAAAGGTTTAGGGCTTTTCAGCTTGGAGAAGAGGCAGCTGAAGTCTATAAAATAATGAGCAGAGTAAAAAGAGTAATCATGAATCGGTTGTTTACTCCTACAAGAAATAGAAAGATTAGGAGATATGCAATGAAGTTACAAAGTAGTACATTTAAGACTAATCAGCAAAAATATTTCTTCACTCAACGCGTAATTAAGCTCTTGAATTTGTTGCCAGAGGATGTAATAAAAGCTATTAGTGTAACTGGGTTTAAAAATGTTTGGACCGGTTCCTGGAGGAGAAGTCTATAAACCATTACTAAAGTGGACTGGGGGAAATCCACTGCTTATCCTTTGAATAAACAGCATGGGGACTTGGGACTTGGATTGGCCACTGTTGAAAACAGGACACTGGATTGATGGGCTATTGGTCTGACTCAGGGATGGCATACATATCTTATGTTCTTATGTTTTTACATAGACCTAATTGTTCTCTAAATAAACTCGCTTAGGTATGAAACTGAATCTTTAAATTTCCTGCTGCTGCTGGTAGGAGAAACTCCTCAACAAAATTTGCACAAGTTAAAATTTCTGCTCAGGGTCCTATGGAAGCTTCGGTGTGATCCCTGAATCTGGTGCTTTGGAGGGGGAGGCAAATTCCAAAAGCATTCTTTTTTTGCACAGATTCATATTTTTTCTTGCAGATTAATTTTTCTGTACAGAAGATGCCAGAAATGAAATCTCTCTGCAAAAGATGTTCTATTTCAAAACTGTGCAAAGCAACTAAATAAGACTTTTTTTTGTTTTCTTTTTACTCGAACCTTAAGTCTGGCCTCTTGCCAGCTGGTCTTCAAAGAAAATTTGAACACTTTTGGTTGTCTGCATTAAGTGGCCAATTGAACCTTTCCATTTAGTGAGATTATAATAAACAAGAGAGAAAGCTTTATGGTTAGTTATTTATTAAGTGAAACAGAAAACTGAAAAGAGAAATGAAAGATTTTGGGAATATCCTGTGTCAAGGCAGTTGAAGAAAAAGTCCAGAATGATTGCCTTTAAGGCATTGTTTTTCTTTATGTTACTAGATTAAGTGCCGGGAACTCATATTACAAATAATAGGAGTGATCTGGATTTCCCATTATAGAGCTCCTGGCAAGTCCTAGGCATTGCCAGTGATGAGTTAACTATTTGCTATGTCAGATTGACCCACTGCACTGAAGTAAGGCTTGAATTGCCTTTGTTTTGCTTTTCATTAAAGATCAAAGATTAAGCCACTTCACAAGCCACAGGAGGAGCTGCAAGGTATTTTCCATAATAGATATTTTCATACTCCAGGGGAAAAAAATTCCATGCTGCGGTTTTGGAAATTTCACAATTTATACGAAACATACAATATTTTCCTTCTGTTAGAATCCGAAGTAAGTAAACCTTCCATGGGAGGGAGAGAGAGAGAGACAATCTGTACAGCGCTGTCTCCCATTCTGTGGATAAATATGTTATTCATGCTACAGAGTTTACTAAAATAAAGGAGGGTGTCCTGGAGGAGTGAACGAGGCAACCATCCCTAGAGAGTTCATTGGCCAACTGGCTCACAATAAACTCATTGAACTCTTCACGTCATGGTGTTCCTTTATTAAAAGCACCTTTATTGGTAGCCTCAAAAAAATCTAAGGGGAGAATAATCCAAGGCACTTCTATGGTTTGCAGACCTGCAAACAGTGTAAATGCTGCTGAGCTGGATATTCAGCAGTAATAACACAGTGCCACTGAATATCCACGGGTGCCATCACTACATGCTCTGATGCTAATTGCTTAGCATAGGGGAATGTTTGGCATTCCAGAGTGGCGCCTGTCGCTAACCGGGCAGTAGCGATACTGAGCCGCTGCCTGGTTAGTGACATGCGGGTAAAGTAAGGCACAGAAAATGTTGGCCTTACTTTAGTCGTAGAAGCTAACTGGGCAGCAGCTTAATATCGCTGCTGCCTGATTAGCTTCCGGGTTTTGTGGCCAAACCAGATATTCCTGTGCTGGTGGCTGGATATGGCTCCAGCATTAAATATCCAGGGTTAAACTCCAGTGGCAATGGCTAGCTGCCACCACTGACTAGCCCCCCTCCATAAATTTATACACCTCAAAGGAAACTAAAGACAAAGAAGAATAGTCAGATGGACTAACTCCTGGTACTATTTCCAGCCTCTAGCTATACATGGTTTCACAGAATCTCTGTCACAAGAACATGGCAAAAGAGGTCTTTGAAGTCAGTTTCTAGAGCAGGGGTTCTCAACCCAGTCCTCAGAATACATATAGCCAGTCAGGTTTTCAGGATAACCACAATCATTATATATTATGGGGGTTATTCTGTCACACGAATTACGGGCTCAGACCGGATGTACAGAGGGGCTGGACGTCTGGGATGGAATGAGTCCTTTTGCCTCTTCCACCTTATCTTAGGACAATGAATTTCCTCTATCTTGTGAGATCTAGGAAGATACCCAGTCACCTCCATATCCTGAAAAACATAGCAAAAAGAGGTTCAAAAGTAGTATGCACTTTTTCACTTACAGCACCTGGGCAAGGTACCTTGATATGTCTATGACAAAGACAATTCTCCATAAATCCCTAAAATACAACCCCATTTTAAAACTACACAAGGCAAAAGTACAGAAAAATGTTCAAAGCATTTTACAATTTCCCTCATAGTTGCACAGGATCCACCAGTGTTTGGTCCCATGCTGTCTATGCTGAAACTTCTGAGGCAGTCCTATGTTATGTATTCATCTAGGTCCCATCCTCAGGAACACGGAGCAGTCTGAAATTGTAAGAATGTGTTCCAGCTTGGTCCTTCTAGACTTCTTGCTAATGAAACCTCTTTAAATACCTGGATGTCCTACTTCTCCAAAAACATTGAGGTATGCATTCCTCTCAAAAGTTCTTTCTCTCACTGGTTGGGCCTAACAGAACTGGACACCTCTTCCTTTTGGTCCAAGCCTAGATGACCCAGGTGAGAACGAAAGCTCCTTCCTGCTTCTTAGCAGCAACAAGTTCCAAACCTCCTTGGCTTCCACAACACAGGATCTTTTATAGTTCCCTCCAAAAGCCAAATCTTTTACCGCCGGCAGCCTCCAGCACACCAAAGCTCCCCCGATCGGGGTAGAGCGCCTGAGCGGGAAATCCTCCCGTTCAGAAGCTCCTGCCCAATCGGGGCAGTGGGAGCAACGAGCAGCAGCAACAGGACATGCTAAAAGCGGCCCCCCTACACAAAGGGAGCCGCTTTTACCGCCGGCAGCCTCCAGCACACCAAAGCTCCCCCGATCAGGGTAGAGCGCCTGAGCGGGAAATCCTCCCGCTCAGAAGCTCCTGTCCAATCGGAGCAGTGGGAGCAACGAGCAGCAGCAACAGGACACGCTAAAAGCGGCCCCCCTATGGGGCGCGCCCACGCCTGGTGGGCCCGTGCCTGAGGGCCTCGCCAGAGGGCCCTTTGGCTTGGCCCTTAGGCGGGGCACTAAGGCGAAAGAAGAAAAAGCCCTACAAAGCCACACAGAAACAGCAGAAAGCAGCCAGAAGAAGACACGGCAACACACACGACCACAAAGAGTCTGCAAACAGCCACCTCCTAAGAACCGACAAAGAGGAATAATAAGATCCAGGCAACCACACCACACACAGAAGACCCAGCCAGGTAGGCACGTCCAGAAACTCAACTTCCACAACCTCATAGCAAGATACACAATCCATCATGGACACAACCATCTACCTACCAGTATTCCTCCTCATAACACAACTCATCCCCCAACAAACAGTTACACAATACACACCCCCAATAAACCTATGGATGCCAACAACCATGCCAACATACCCCCCTCCCCAACACACCACCCGGAGCCCGCTCAAGAAAGACAAACACAACAGACACACAATCCAGAAGCTTAACCCACACGCAAACACTAAAGCAAATCCCAAGGAGCCAGACACCCCAAACACCACCACAATAGAGCTCATGAACACCAGGTCAGTAAGAAACAAAATAAACACAATCAGAGACCACATAGAGGACCAACAACCCGACATCCTCTGCATCACAGAATCTTGGCTTACCCACACCGACACTGTACTCCTCAACCAACTAGTCCCCCCCACCTACACAGCCTTCAACAATCCACGCACACAGAAGAGAGGAGGCGGGGTTCTGATCATTGCAAAAAAACACATTAAAAATAAAGACACTCACCTCACAAGACTCAGACCAATGCAATAGACTTGCTGTAGGAAACAAGCACATGGCCATATGCCTCATCTACAGAGCCCCCCATGCTCCAGCAGAGGAACTAGCTGCCACCCTAGAGACCGTCTATGCAATCAACAAGAACCACAAACTTCTAATACTACTGGGCGACTTCAACCTCAGCTCCACCAACAGCAAGGACAAGGAAACCTTCCTTCAAGCAATGAACTCCCTACAATACACACAAATAATCAACACCCCGACACACAGGCACGGATCGACGCCGGACCTCATATTCGCCCCCAACCACATAATAAACAGAGGTGACATCTCATCACCCACAGTCACACCAGTACCATGGTCAGACCACTACAGGATCAAAATAGAAATCACAAATCAAAGGGAAGGACACAACAAGACTCAAAACACACCACAAGGCCAAAGAAAATTTAAAGCCTTCAACAAAGACCAATTCCTACAAGACACGCTACCCTACCTCAACCCAGAAACGCACGACCTGAACGAACAAATAAGCGAATGGAACAGCATCATCAATGCCGCAGCCAAAGCCAAAACAGAGACAAATACAAACACCAAAAGACAACACACCCCATGGTACTCCAGGAAAATACACAATGCAAAAAGAAAGCTGAGGAAGATAGAACGCCGCTGGAGATGCTCCAAATCTCCCTCCACCCAGGCATTATACCTAACACAACAAAGAAACTACAATGAGTTCATTAACCAAACAAAAAGAGAACACCACACAAACACTATCCAGAAGGCTTACAACAAACCAAGAGAGATTTTCGAGATAGTAAAAACTCTAACCAACGAACCAAACTCTGAAAAAGACATACAAATTGACCCACAAACCTTTGCAGATCACCTACAAGCGAAGATAGGCGACTCACCACAACAAACAACTGAAGGAACCAACAACCTAACCATACCCACCAAAACCTGGGACAAGTTCAACACTCCGTCCACAAGGCAACTCTCTGACATCATCTCCGCCCTCAACACAAGCACCGCACCAACAGACCCATGCCCGGTCCCATGGATCAAGGCAACCAAGGAAAGTTTCCTCAGCTTCATACACAACATGGTAAGCAACTCCCTGGTGCAAGGTACAATGCCAGACCAGCTGAAGCTAGCCACAATAAGGCCAATCCCAAAGAAAACCACTACAGACAAAAGCAATCCAGCAGCCTACAGACCAATCTCCAGCATACCACTTCTGGCCAAAATCATTGAAAAGACGGTGCAACAACAGCTCCAGGACCACATCGACGCACATGCCCCACTGGACTTACATCAGCATGGCTTCCATCCTAACCACGGAGTCGAAACACTACTGCTATACCTATTCAACGACATAATCCAAACCATAGACAACCACAAACAAGGAACACTAATGATCTTCCTGGACATCTCAGCTGCATTCGATAGAGTTGACCACAGAATCCTCCTAACCAGACTACAAAACATTGGAATAGAAGGCACCATATTAAAATGATTCAACTCATACCTAACAGACAGACAATTCCAAGTCAAGATTGGATCTAACATCTCATGACCCGCAAAGATCAAGCAAGGGGTGCCACAAGGATCCGCACTATCCTCACTGCTATTCAACGTATACATCCAACCAATCTGCAACATCATAAAAGCACACAGAATAGACTACACAATCTATGCAGATGACATCATGATATACACCCCAATCAACCTCGACAGCCCCGACTACTCCAAAATAACAAACTGTCTCAACAACATGTCCAAATGGCTCCTGCACAACAACCTAGCTATAAACCTCAGCAAGACAGAAGCACTCATCGTCACACGAAACAACACCTTCAGCCCCCCTCCCTTCATCAAAACCAACAACACAACAATACCACTGAAGAACGAAGTGAAATACCTCGGAATAATACTCGACAGAGAGCTGAACCTACAATCACACATAAGAACCACCACCAAGAACGCATACTACAAGATGAGAATAATCAGACACCTCAAGCCCTTCCGCACAGTCTGCCAAGCGCTTATAACTCCCATCCTTGACTTCTGCAACCCGATCTATAACGGCATACCAAAACACTCACTCAGGCCACTTCAGATGGCTCAAAACACAGCAGGCAGAATAATCACCGGTTCCCCAATACAAGCCCACATCACACCCATACTAAAAGACCTCCACTGGCTCCCAATCAGCCACCGCATCAAATACAAAATGATACTAAACATATTCAGAATCAAGAGCTCCGCACTCAGCCTCCAACCCCTCATACTCCCCGACGCAAGCACCAGACCTAGAAGAAAAACCACAGCAGATACACTCAACACCCCAAACAAGTACACAAAGCATGCAAATTCACCACACAAAGAGCCCTATCACTGGCGGCTCCAACAATATGGAACACGGAGTGGAGGAGTGGTCTAGTGGTTGGGGCAAGGTACTTCAGGCCGGAAGGTCGGGGGTTCAAATCCCACTAGAGGACAGCAACCTTGGACCGGAAGGACTGGGGTTTCTAGTCCCACAGGTGCTCCTTGTGGTCTCGGGCAAGCCACTTAACCCTCCATAGCCCATGTTCCCTGTAAAATAGTTATCTCCAAGTTATAAATGCCCTATTCAATGTAATTTCAGTTTGTTCAATGTAAACTGCACTGATGCAGAATAGCACAGTATACAAGAGAATGTAAATAAATAAATAACACACTCCCAGATGAGCTACGGGCAACTGAAGATCCAAAGGACTTCTGAAAACACCTAAAGACATTGCTCTTCACCGAATACTATGGCCCAAGCACATATACAGACTCAGACCAACCACATAACAGAACCTCAGACTCGATTGAAGATCAACCACAGCACGCTGCAGAAACAGCAAACCCTTGTATATAACTGTAAAAAGCACATGTTGTAAATAGCTCATGCTAATCAGCACACCTACACCCATGCACCCTCACTGTACATAAACTTAACTAACACAAACACCATTACCACTGATTGTTTGATGTGCACACCGCCTTGATTGAAGGATAAGGTGGGATAGAAATACTTTTAAATAAAGATGGGAACACCCACTCTCAGGTGCTGCATCGCTGTTCCTGCTTCTGTCCCTGATGCAGACTTCCTGTTGGCTTCCAACTGCTGAAGCAGGAAGAATGACCCAGCGCCAGAGTTTATGGTGAGCACTCTGTCACTGTACAGAAGTAATTGAACAAAAGAACAGAAAAACATAAGAAATGTCCTACTGGGTCTGACCAAGGTTCATCAAACCTACTATCCTGCTTCCAACAGAGGCCAATCCACGTCACAAGTACCTGGCAGGTTCCCAAAAAGACACACAGGTTCCACAATGCTTATCCTGGGGCAAGCAGTGGATTTCTTGGGTCCTCTTTAATAATGGTTAATGGACCTTTCCTCCAGAAACATGTCCAAACCTTTTCTAAACCCAGCTATACTAACAGTTTTTACCACATCCTTCAGTAACGAATTCCAGAGTTTGATTATGCATTGAGTAAAAAAATATTTTCTCTTATTAGTCTTAAATGGTTACATTGTAGCTTCATTGGGGTCCTCTAGTCTTTCTATCTTTTGATGGTGTAAACAACCAATGTACATTTACCCTTTCTACTCCATTCATTAATTTATAGACCTCTATCATATCTCCCCTTAACTGTCTTTTTTCCAAGTTGAATAGCCCTAACCTTTTAAGCCTCTCCTCATAGGAGTATCCTTCCATCCCCTTTACCATTTTGGTGGCTTTTCTCTGTACCTTTTCTAATTCTGTATATTCTTTTTAAGATACAGTGACCTGAATTTCACATAATATTCAAGGTCTGGTTGCACCATGGAACTATACAGAGGCATTATAATATCCTTTGTTTTATTCTCCATTCCTTTCCTTATAATTCCTCACATTCTATTTGCTTTCTTAGCCGCCGATGCACACTGGGTTAAGGGTTTCAACATGTTATCCACGATGACGCCTAAATCTTTTTCCTGGATGGTGGTTCCTAATGTGGAACCTTGCATCGTATAACCATAGTTTGGGTTGTTCTTTCTTAGATGCATAACTTTGCACTTGTCCACATTAAATTTCATCTGCCATTTGGATGCCCAGTCTTCCAATTTATCAAGATCCTCTTTGCACTTGTCCACATTCATCTGCTGTTTGAACATCCAGTCTTCCAATTTATCAAGGTCCTCTTGCAATTTTTCACAATCCTCTTGTGTTTTAACAACTTAAATAATTTTGTGTCATCTGCAAATTTGATCACCTCACTTGTTATTCCTATTTCCAGGTCATTTATGAAGCACAGCACAGATCCCTGGGGTACTTCATTATTCATCTTTCTCCATTGAGAAAATTGGCCATTTAGCTCTATTCTCTGCTTTCTATCTTTTAACCAGTTTCTGATCCACAATAGTACATTGCCTCCTTTCCCATGACTTTTTAATTTCGCAAAGAGTCTCTCATGAGAGACCTTGTCAAAGGCTTTCTGAAAATCCAGATATGCTATATCAAAACATCTCACCTTTATCTACCTGTTTATTCACACCTTCAAAAAGCAGTAATAGGCTATTCTGCGACCATTAGCACTCTAGGCAACCACTTAGTTTGCCTAATGGTAGCGATGGCCCTGATCTCATGAAAGACAAAGCAAAATCTTCAGTCATTCTGAAGAATAAACAGGATTAAGAAAGGATCATTCCTGCCCTGACTAGCTCTCAATAATGAATGGATGGGGAAGGCAGGAGTTGGAAACTGAAGAGGGATGTTTAGGTCTTGGTGGGAAAGTGTGTACTCTTCTTTACCAGTGGCGTGCAGGCAAAAAGAAATTGTTTAGTTTAGTTTCCTATGTCATTTGCAGGTTTGTTTTGTTTTAATATATTTCATATGGAGGCCAATTCAGAACCCTGCATGTCTGGGCTGTTTGGACACCCAGAAAATGGACGGGGCACATTTGTACCCGATTCTGCAATTATGGGAGTTGTACATTCCCACGGTTGCAGAATCATGCACTTGGATGGCCTGGAGTGCACGGCATTCTGAGCGGTGAGATGTACAGCACCTGCCTATCTCCACTGCTCAATGCTGCCGATGGTGTGCTGGTGCTGTGGCATCCCATCGTCATGGCACCAGGATGCCTAGCAGGAGCAAGAAAGGCCTGACAGCATAACATATCACTTTTTTCCACCATCCTACCCTTGATGGGGTCTGCCAGGGCTGGGATCGGGTGGCAGGGACTCACGTGCATCCACTCATGTGTTTGTGGAGGCTGCCTGGCCCGATTGTTGCCGCTCCTGGGACTTGTTCCACCTTCAAGGTGGAATAAATCAGACACAAATTGTGCCCCTGGTGGATATACAGGGCCCTAACCAGAATAGGCCCTGTACATCCGTTCTGCCCACTCTCTGCTTCCCTCCCACCCCCTCCTGCCCCCGTCCAGCGCTCCCTGCACAGCGGTTCTGTGTGTGCATGGAGACAAGACACCAGAATACGGTCCCTGTGAATAGTGGAGGTTGCACGTCCAGCCCGGACATACATCCCCGATATTTGGGGATCAGAATGACCCCCTTTGTGTTTTATTTTTATACATTTTTGCTATGAGGGCAATTTTGTAAATTAAAGAGGTGGTTGTGGCTGGTGCCCAAACAATAAACCTAGCTGAAAGGTTACTAGAGGTTCCAGGCAGATAAATTAAGCTCATTTTTTTTTATAATTCAGGTCAAAGGCTGACTTCAAACCAGTGATCTTAAGGATAGATAACAACTTCCATCTCCAGAATGCTGGCTCTAGCCAGCCTTCTCTTAACTGTGTTTTCTACATCTGGTGATCTTTGTTCATGATTCTCGATTGACCCAAAGTTTGTCTGATTTGGAACTCTGTGCAAAACCCTTCCTGGATTTTTTGCCATATGAATTTGACACCTATTCTAAAGTAGGGTTCTCAACCCAGTACTTTAACAGGCCTAGCCAGTCAGGTTTTCAAGCTCACAACAATGAGAGAGATTTTCATTCAGTGTAGGCAATGCATGCAGATTTCTCTCCCGCCTATTAATTGTGGTGATCCTGAAAACCTGACTAGCTAGGTGTGTCCTGAGGACTGGGTTGAAAACCCCTGTTCTAGAGACTTATTCCAAAGTCTTTTCTTTTCTGATGTCCTTGTGCCAGAAATTCTGTGAAACACCATCAGAGACATTTATCAAGCCCAAGTTAGAACCTGTTGTCCAGTTATGTATAATGAAGGCGCGTCTATGCTGAAACATGCCGTGTAGGGTCTGGTTGTCAGCTTCTTGTTTGACAATAAAATTATTTGTTTTTATCATCGCCTGTTCTGGTACATCTATTTATGTTGGCAATGGTTGCCTTTCTGACTGTGTTTCCTTCATGTGCCCCATATTTTAGAATAGCAAAACATACATATCTGGGTCAAAGTCTATCTTGGCATTTATATTTGCTTCAAGTCACACATAACTGTCAGTTAATTTCTTATTTGGACCTAGGCTTTGGAGGAAAGTTCGAGAAGGAAATTGTGCTTACCTCTCAGGTGTTCAAAACCACATTAAAGTGCCAAACGTTTGAGTCTTGGGGGCATGTTTACTAAAGTCCGCAAATCTGCGCGGCGCAAAATAGCGCACGGCAACGCGGCATTGAAACGCGCAGAAACATGTTTAAACGCCCCGCACACGTGCTTGTCACCCCCGCACAGGTACGCGGTTCAGTAACGGGCCCCGTACAAGTGCGGGCCCGCAAATGTCCGATAGAGGCGTGGAACGGCTAAAGGAGGGCGGAGGAAGGCTCCGGAGGGGCGGAGGGACGGGGTCAATGGGTGGAGAGTGGGAGGGGAGAGGCTCCCCGCACAGTATCGGGCCCGAATTTACATGTAAAAAATAGCGCGAGTGAAACACTCGCGGTAGAGGGCATATAAAGGGAAGAGAAACCATTTCCGTCAGCAATGTACAGCAAAACCGGGGAAACATGCAAAACGTCAGCAGTGTGATACATGTGCACAGCACAAAACTGCAATGAAAAAGAGGAAATTACCACAACAAAAGCATTAAAATAGTAAATCAGCTGGGGAACAGGTATAGTAATGCGCAAAAGTTAAAAACACACCCAGCAGAGCTCCAAAAAAATAAAATAACAGTTGTTTGGAAAGGGGCACGGAGCGGAGACACCTCCAAAAACGTCTCCGTGTATTGGACCCCTCCTGGGAGTGTTACCTATGGTTGTCCATCAATAGCACTGTTGCCCAGCATGGGAATATGCTATCCCCCTCTGTTCGGACGTCATACCCGTGTTATATTTGCACGTTTGTCACCAGACAGGGTGAAGGAGCTCACAGTAATAATGTGCAGAGCAGGTTTTGGAACCCCACCCTGCCAGGTCTACTATCTCCAGGGACTGCACTGTCTCTGTGGCCACAGTGTGGTGCAGTGGACAGAGCTGGTACCTCTAGGACCAGAGGGTCACACGTTCAAATCCCAACTGTGGCACATGCCATCACAATCCCAATATTTAACCCACCACTAAACACAGATAGCAGAGACACCCCTTTATTGCACAGAACAAAAGCATGTTGCAAACACCCATATTTTACCCTACACCACACACACACCAGCACAATGTGCATCACCAACAGCCGCGTCCCCCAAATGCAGTCCTGTAGTGCCACAACTGTAGGGGCTAAGGACACGTAGGTAGAGGTTAATAGGTAGAGGTTATGTACGACAGATGTGCCTGTACATGCCTTCACCCCACGTGCCAAGGGCCAATTGTGTCCCTGGTCATGATCACGTAATGGGTGGCCCACGTTCCACAAAAACCTTGCTAAAGAACAACAGCTAGACCGCTATACCATGTGAGCCAAATACAGTCCTGGGGTTCCACTACGCAATCAGGTCATATCCCTTTGCAAGGATAAGGACATGCCAGCATGTTGGCGGAAGGGTTCAGATGGTGGAGGGGGCAGTGGCTGCTAGCCACAGAGGACAGTGGCCAGGCCATGTGCAGGCTGGCACCGTCCACTGCAACAGACAGGCCCTGTCGGATGTACAGTCATGGACCACCCAGGGATTGCAGCCAATCAGTGGCTACACGGTGGTGCAGTGCACACAGACAGTGTGTGCAAGAACAGAGGGTCACAGGTTCAGAGCCCAGCTGCAGCTACCGCCAACCCTGTCCACATATTCACCCCACAGCTACACCGTGGTAGTAAGGACAAACCTTTATTGCTGAGAACATAGGCATGGTCAATACGCCTATCTTTTACCACACCCAAACACGACACCATAAACAGGCACATTATCTCCAGCAGAGTCTCCCAAATGCAGTCCTGGAGGGCCAAACACCATTCAGGTTCCATGCTTCCCCTAAGACAGATGCCTGTGCTGCAGATGTCTGCACCACCCCCATGCTATGCAACTGTAGCCCATGCATATTCATAGGGGACAGCATGAAGGCCCGAACAGTGTCTGGAACACCAGGACTGGAGTAGGGACACTCTGCCGTAAAGCAAGAGGCAACAGGTCCAGACGCACCCACACCCACAGGCCACATTGGAAAAGCCCCCTGGGGGGGCATCTCCCAGATCTAGCTCCTGCGTACCCTAGCAATGCCACCCTATACCTGGGTACACGGTACACAGACCACAAACGTTTGATGTGGGTACTGGCAGGTAGACAGTCCTACGCTCAGCACTGTTTGCTCCTTGTGCTGCAGCAGAACAAGCCCTTGGCTGTCTGTGGTGCGTGCCCCAGGTCTGGCCCCTGACAGTATTTACCACCCTGGGGAGTGACATGCAGCAGTACTGTGTACCATATCCATGCCTGTACCCTTCCCAGGACTGGTGTGGTGGGCACGTCGAATGACTCCCCCAATAGTAGCACAATGCTGGCATAGGTGAGGGGGGGGGGTGTCTGTCTATACAGTGTGTGTTGGCTACAAACACCCTCCACAGGCCACACTGCCAGCACTGTTGCCAGTATTGGCCTGACAATGTGCATAATGAGCAGCAAGGTACCATGGGTATAGCTCAGACAGGGTGTGCTGGCCAGGATGCATCTGCACAGGGCATGGGGCACTGGCTGGGACATTGTAATGCCCAGCCACCACCTACACAGACAGGGTGACCTCTGTATGTGCTGCTGGTGGATCACTCTCACCCTGAGCGTGCAGTGATGACAGCATGGCTAGGCACCCCCATAGTGCTGTATAGCATTTCTCTCCTGTGATATATATGGGTGTCCTGTAGGGGCCTCTTCATGGACTGATCTGCCTGTGTGTGCTGCCACCCCAGTTTGGGGTGCATGCAATCCCATCAGGACTATCCAGCAGACTCTGCACAGCTGGTATGTGTCCTGATGGAGCTCCTTGCAGGGTGCAGCAGCTGATGGCCTGCTGCAGGAGAATATCAGATAGTGCTGGGGTGCACCCCTGAATATCCAGGCCTACTGTCTGTCTGATAGTGTGTTTTGGATGTGTGTGGAGCTGCTTGGACTGCCCTGTAGGGTGTCTGTTCCCCCAGCAGGACAGGGGTTGATGGCCCACTCTACTGCCATTAGTGCAAGGGGGGGGGAAGGATGGGGATCTGTTGATGGGAGACCCTGTTTGTCATGGGGGGGGGGGGGTAGGTACGTTGCCCACCTATGGGTCGAGGAGGGGGGGGGGGGAACCACCAACTAAGACAGAAGGGGTATCCATGATGAGTTTGCAACACCTTCTTATCACACAGGTTAATACTGATTTTGAGCTCTGGCATGGCCGTTGATGTGGACCTGGTCCTGGGCGCCACCACCCACCCTCAGGGTGAGCACATTACCTGCACAATGTGACGGTGTGTAGCTACCCCTCGCCGGCAGTCCTCACGCTCAGGCCCCCCACCAGGCCGAGGTTCTGTGTGGGTGGAGACGGACAGTTCCCCCTACCATGCCGTGTAGCTTTTGGGGTGCAGTCCCCATCTTGTGTGCATCTGTGGGCAGCTGATTTGCATGTGCATTGCATCATGGGTACGGGTGGCCTACCCCGTCCTGTCTACAGCAGCAGACTGTCTGTGGGGTGACGTGCAGGCTCTCTGCAGCCACACAGGCGCTTACTCAGAGCTATAGTGCCGTAGCCCAATGGTTCCGTCACTGCCGTTATAGCAGGAGGTCATGGGTTCAAGTCCACAGAGGGGTTCTGTGATAGGGTTGTCCAGAGCATTGTACTGGACATATGTTTATGGCATCAAACACACCCTTGCCATACTGTACCCATAAGGGTGCCTCTGAGGGTGCATTATAGGGCGCCCTATAGGCCACCTTATGGTTGCCATCCATATTGCGTGCACTATACATTATCCTGTGGCGCAGCATACATGGTGCCCTATAGGGGACTTGCTAGGGTGCCTTTGCGGACTGTGCACTGTAACATGTGCCTTACGGGCCTCCATATATTAACACGCTGTTAGAGCGGGTATACTGGTAGTGGGTAATAAAAAAAAACTATAAGGCCTCCTACAGCACACCTCACCATAATACTTACTGCCCCAGCCAACCTTGCTCACTGGGCACTGTGAGGGGTTGAACCCCTGACCTCTGCACCATTGGTCAGTACCCCAACCATTGTGCTAAGGCTCTGTTACTGTTTGCTGTGCACATCAGTGCGCCACCTATGCCGCCCACTATCGGACTGCCCCCTCATACATCAGCGCGCCGCCCTCTGCCCCCCAAACCTAACAGTGTGCCGGCCCCTGCCGCCCCCTGCCGCCCCCAATGAACGGTGCGCCGACTCATGCCGTTAAAAATAAACCGTGCGCCGCCTTCTGCCGCCCAAAATTACTATACCTCCCACAACACTTTTTCCCACTACATTTGATGCCGCAGCTGGCCTATTCCATTGAGCACAATGGGGTGTTGAACCCATGGCCCCTGCACCATGGGTCAGTGTCTTCACCATTGTACTACAGCTCTGCTGTATGTTTATGCAGCAGCGGCCCACGTAGCCTTCCCACGCGCCAATGTGGGCCCCGCACATTACTGCGACACGCACAGGTTTGCTCTGGTGTCTGTCTATGTCCGCCTTGAAACGGCCACTCCGTATATGGCACCAGTACACTAACGGGTACCCACACAGCAACCTTCTTTAATTAACATCGCCCTTATTATTGGCAGTCATTGCAATGTGAAAGCCATAGCACATCACATCATACAGAAGCCAAAGAACCATTGTGTATGTGTTGATAGGTTCAAGACCCAAATGTGTATACACATCAACATTCGAAAATGGTGTTCAGTTCCGTAAGATAAATGACACACAACAGTGTATATGTAATGTGTGTCGCGCAGGTTCTAGCGATAAACTTTTCTGTGCGCATTTGCGTGACGCAGTTGCACGTGAAATATTGCAAACATGCGCCAGCTGCGTAGGCCACATGCACGTACTGCGTTCGGTGCGCACATGGAAGCCATACGTTTCTGAACTGCGCCATATGCGTGGCGCAGGTGCACGTAAATTTGCGCGTCAGGTGCCCTACGCATGTGCGTGATGCACGCTGCGTCCAATCAGGTGATAATATCTGAAAATGGCGCCCAGAGTAAGGAAGCCCTCCTTCAACCTCCGAGAGCTCAGGCACCTGTCTCGGCTGATCGCACCACGCCAGCACAAGCTCTTCCCAGGGGCCACCGGGCACAGGGACAGCTCCAAGGTCCTAAGGGCGTGGCAACGTCTACAAAGACGGTTCAATAGTGAAGCAGACTACCCACGTGAGGTAAGTGTATGGTGCCTGTACCTCAAAATGAGATCTGTAGCCTGTGCTAATTGCAAATGTCCATGCTGTTGTTATGAGGTACTGTGAGTCAGTAATGTGCACAAGATGAGAAGACATAGCAAAATGTATCTGTGTCATTTGTGAGTGTGGTGACCTGCACCCAGGTGGTGATGGACATGGTCATAGAGGTGTCCATGCTACCCTTGTGGCATGTCAGCTGCTGCCATGGCTGTGCCACAACATACTGTAATTATGCTAGACCCTAGATCAGCAGATGTAAATAGAAACAACAACATATGGATATGGTGGGATCAGTACCTGTAACAAAGCACCTTGGGACAAGCACAAGGATAAGTGAAACGTAGCATTGATGGTATGTCACACACCCAGATGAGATGGGCAGTGTTGGCCATGTTGTTCAATACACACGCCTATCTGCATGGGTCCACAGCGCCCATCACAGTGGGCTAGCAATCACCCTGGAGAAATGCTTGTGCGTGCCCATCCAATTTCAGGCATCCACCCTATCACAAGGAGGACAGAGAGCCCATCACAGTGTGTTTGCTGTCAGCCCTGTGATATTGGTCTGTGTGCTGTCAGAGCCCCAAACACTTCCCCTAACTGCAGAGGTCCATAGAGCTCATCCCAGTAGGCTCTAAGAAACCCATGGAAAATGCTTGTCTGTGCATGGGCAGGTTAACACATACACCCTATCCCCTGGATTCCATGTGGACAATCGCAAGGGCTCATCTGGCACCATGGAGATATGGTTGTGTGTGCTCTAACAGTTTTGCTGTATGCTCCCTATCCCCTGGAGGCCAGGTATGCCACTACAGTGGCTCATCTGGCACCATGGAGATATGGTTGTGTGTGCACTAACAGTTTTGCTCTATGCTCCCTATGCCCTGGAGGCCAGGTATGCCACTACAGTGGCTCTTCTGGCACCATGGAGATATGGTTGTGTGTGCTCTAACAGTTTTGCTCTATGCTCCCTATGCCCTGGAGGCCAGGTATGCCACTACAGTGGCTCATCTGGCACCATGGAGATATGGTTGTGTGTGCACTAACAGTTTTGCTCTATGCTCCCTATCCCCTGGAGGCCAGGTATGCCACTACAGTGGCTCATCTGGCACCATGGAGATATGGTTGTGTGTGCTCTAACAGTTTTGCTCTATGCTCCCTATGCCCTGGAGGCCAGGTATGCCACTACAGTGGCTCATCTGGCACCATGGAGATATGGTTGTGTGTGCACTAACAGTTTTGCTCTATGCTCCCTATGCCCTGGAGGCCAGGTATGCCACTACAGTGGCTCATCTGGCACCATGGAGATATGGTTGTGTGTGCTCTAACAGTTTTGCTCTATGCTCCCTATGCCCTGGAGGCCAGGTATGCCACTACAGTGGCTCATCTGGCACCATGGAGATATGGTTGTGTGTGCTCTAACAGTTTTGCTCTATGCTCCCTATCCCCTGGAGGCCAGGAAGACCATCCCAGTGTCTAATCTGGCACCATGGGGATATGCTTGTGTGTGCCTAACAGGTTATATGCATTCTCCCTATCCCCAGGATTCCTGTGAGCTGCGCAATGCGTCGTGTTAGTCACCCTTTTGCTAATGTGTGTGCAGCTGATGATCTGTGGTAGGACAACCAGCCCACAGGGGGACAGATCAGCAATAGCTATGGTGGGTATGTCAGTAAGATAATGTGTATGTTCATGGCAGGTAGGTTGGACCTATACCATAGTTTGTGAAGTGAATATCTCATCACACATGTCTGTGATGTCTCCAGATGATATGCTAGCTGCAGAGGTTAATGTGTGTAACAGCACCCCATCCCCCTTAGCCATTATATGTGTTATCAGAAACCTGTAGCAGAGACATGTCCCCATACCGCCATGCAGATTGTGGTTCAAAACCTTAACACCTAAGATAAATCCAACAACATCAGACACATGGACATCACTGATGGTGTTTCAGTGACACATGCAACTGATGTTGCTGGATAACACATACATAAACCCACACATGAGCACTGGTGCAAAGAGCCGTTATGTTGGTTTGGCCCCTGTCGATATTGCTTCCACAAAACACCTTCTGTCAGCCCAGCTGAACCAGTGAATATGAACATAACAACATAACCTAGGCCATACAGGAACAATACCCACCCCTACCCCTACATTACGCTGACATCAACTGTGTGCAACGTAGGTTGCACATAGCCAGCAGCTTGCCCATATGACACACCTCCCACAATGCAGCCAGTGGTGCAAGCATTGATATTGTTGGCCCTGTCAAAGGTGAATGTTTATGTTAGTGTCCCCTGTCACAGTCAATAGGGCCACCCACACAATGACTCCTCTCACCACACTCCGCCAATGATTGGTTGCATATCAGTTTGCCAGTGGGGTTGAGTACCAGGATGTCTAAAGAGAATCTCAACATAGATGTGTGTAACACAGCACATGCAGTGTAACTGTGACTAGCATGGACAACATCATTGGCAACAAACTGTGCAATGTTGCTACAAGGTCATGCAAGGGTGCGATAGGGTATGTACAGGATGTGCTGAGGGAGCCATGTACACTGGCCACAGGTGTCACTGCACACATGTGCACAGACAAAGCAACTAATGCAGGTGGTACTGTGACCCCCGAATGTTCTGTGAACAAAAGGAGGTAGGCCTTCCATGTGTGTCTATATTGATGAAACCCCAGGATGCATGAGAACACACCCCAGTGTCCATTTTAAATGACATCATAAGCAAACTAATGTGTATGTGTGTTGTGATGTTGGCCGTGCAATATGGCTCTTCCTAGGTCATGGATTGCCAAACATCAAGCAGGTCACTGTGTCTGTCATTGCATGACACTAGTTATTGTAGTGAAACACGTGTGGCAGTGTATGTTTATTTTGTGTGTCATCTGACCTATATGTCACAATGTACACAAATGGAGGTTCCATAACCCCCCACACACACGTGAGCCATGAGATAACAGGAGTATGTCACTTTGTAGGTTTCCCCCCGTTTGCCAATAGGCCATAATGAAATATGAATACTTAAGACGCCTTGCTGGCCACCCCCCACGAACCATGTAAGCTTCCCTGAAGGCCCTTCCAGGCATGGCCGTTTGGGCTGACTGCCCTGGGCCACACCAAAATGATGTCACCCACTTTTATCTGACACTCACACAGGATGCTATAGAAAGAGGTGGGGAATAAGAAGGCAGCCACAGTCCATCAGCACACCTGTGAAAACAAACTAGCATGTACATATACGTTGCAGCCAGGTGATAGACCATGTTATGTGTGTATCTGGTGACAGCATAGCCAAACCCCTGTCAGAGTTTACCTGGCGTAACAGCAGCCTGAGGAAATAACAGCCCCCCCAATCCCCGGGGGGGGGGGGGCCCACTCCATGTCCGTGTCACTCTCACACGTTTTTCTCAATGTTGATCCCTGTGTAAGCTGTATATCTCACCTGAGAGAGACATGTTGGACAGGGGAGGGGCAGTGCATTCACACTGTGGGATGCTGACACACACCGTCACAAGGGATGAGGGTCAGCTGTGACACACAGGCTCCCTTGTCACCAGCGGAGAACCCATGGCATGACATATGCGTGTTGCCCATGGAACTGCCTGCTGACAGGTGACAAACTATGCAGTACATGACACACACACACACAGCACTGTCGCAGAAGCAGCAAGACCCTGTGCACAGTGATGTGTGTGTGTGTGTGTGTGTGGGCAAACCAGCAGAAGGTGACCAGTCACTAATGCCCTCACCTTTCCTTTGCATATCCACAGATCGAGGATCTCCGGAAGAAGGGCAGGGAGCTGCGCCTCCACCATGCTGCATACCTTCAGCGCCTCCAGGGTGAGAACTCACAAAAGGGTGATGATGTATAATAATGAGAATGTCACGTATTTGTAACTTATGTCCCATTATCAGAGATGCCTTTGTGTTACCTGCCTATGTAGATGTGCTATATTTCTGACAGAGAAACGTGCTGATGGCTGTCATGTTCCACAGATGGTGATGGCACCGAGGATGAGGCCACCACCTCTGCACACCTCTTCCGAAGGACACCAACACCACGTGTGGCTGAGGTGGTGGTCCTGGACACCACAGAGGAGGAGGAGGTGGAGGAGGTGGAGTAGGAGGTGGACGAGGATGATGAGGTGGAGGTGGTGGAGGCGCAAACACCTGGATCACCTGAAGAAAGGACACAGGAGGGCCAAGAAGGACATTCTGAAGGGGTGTCTGTGGGGGAGGCAGGGTTGAGGGCGGCTGCAGGTGATGTGGAGGGGGGGGATGTTTGGGAGGGATCAGGGGTGCAGGATTTCCCAGAAGGGGTTTGGGAAAGTGATGATGAAGACAGGGCATCACAGGGCACTGTGGCCTCCCCCCAGCCACTGCAGTTGCCTCCACCATCCAGGGCCACAGACAGGCCCTATGCAGATGCCACCACACAGACAACATTGACAATGTGTGTGTGTGTGTTGGCATGCGTGGACCACCTGTCTGTGGCCTTGGATGGGATGGAGCAACGCATACATGAGATGTGTAACTCTCAGCAGTGGCTGGCTGGAGTGATTGAGAGGGTGGTTGCCGAGGTGGTACTTCTGCCATGTCGGCAAGCACCCCCTCAATGGCGTCACTGGCGTCAGTGATTGTGCTAGTGACGTCACCACATGTGCCCTGTGCTGCCCTGTCTTCCATCAGTGGGCATGCTGGGGGAGGGTGGGTGTCACCTGTGTGTCTGTTTTATGTGTGTGTGTGTGTTATATTTGTGTGTGGGCGTTTGCGGGGAGGGGAGGATGTTTGGGGAGGGGGGGAGGGTGATGGTATTTTCCCCCTTCCCACGTCTGTAAAGTTTATCCCAGTTCTGTTTTCCATCATAAAATATATTTTTGAAAAAACCTGTAATGCTCACGTGTCTGACCTAGGCAAAGTGTGCGGATGTCAGCATGTGATATGTGTGGGTGCACATATGTTTCTGTGGTGGCAAACATGTGTGTGAAACCAACAGCACCCCCCAAATAAGGTGTAGATGTTCATAATTAGGGGTCTACAGTAACCATTGCAACGTAGCAGCTGTCTCACTGATGTACATGGCACAGGAATGGTCCTATGTGGAACAAAGGTCTTCACATATCTGAGTCCCAAACATAGGCAGACCACCCATATCTGCCTCTGTCACAGACGTACCTATGGTGTGTTGGGAGGCAGGAGATTATTGATGTGGTCAAGGGAAAAAGCCACATATATGCCACCAATGAGTGTTCTATGATGGGTTTCTCACGGCGATGAGTATGTGACGTAAACACGCCATTGGGAACATAGTCCCCCTGTGACCACATGGATGTCTGTGCACACTGTGCCGCTGCATCCCCAAGGATGTTGGGAAACAAGGTGCACGTGACACATCACATGTCTGTGCAGCATGGACAATCGTAGCTGACTCTGTTGAGGTATTTGCAGCAGGGAACCTGTGTGTGGGTCATCTACTGTACCCATCACTAGATGACCTGGGCGCAGCTCATTTAGGGTTTTCACAAACACCCCCCTCCGCTCCCTGATACACATGGGACAACATGGACACTCATTGGACACACACACTGTATGTATAGTAATACAGCTGTTTATTGTCACAGCGTAAGTCTCATAATTAGCTTTCCATATACACATGGATATTCTAATGTGTGTGCGTTACAAATTTAAGTGTTACCTGACACCCACACAACATATGATCTGCATATGCAAGCTTTTGACATGACACACATAACAAACACCTCAAAAACATGTTGAACTGGATACATAATTGCTCTAACTGAGCATTGTAAGATCAACAAAAACTAGGATTATACCATGTTATTGCATATATCATGTTTCATTATTGGCGACGTGGTCGCCCACGCCTGACACGTCGGGCCCCCTCCCCCCTCCCCCGGCCACGACCCTCTTCTCGAACCCATGCTGGTGGTGGTGCAGGAGCAAGTCGGCGCATAACATCCAGCATGCCCTCAAGGGCCTCACATATCCGGGTGACGGGCATGTTTTGGGACCGCCTCATGTAATTGATGGATCTCACCACACACCTGCCTTGTGTTTTGCTCCACTGAAAGGCGTATCCGCTCCAGAACACGTCGACTGCCTGTGCATGGGATACAGCGTGTTATATTCCATACATCTCCACTACTCCAACGCCATAACACAACATTTAATGTACATGCCACACGATTGGTGATGTGATAGGGCAGACTCAATCACAGAAATGGAGAGGGCCAATATACATAATGTCCACAGTAGTATATGGCAGGCAGACAAACCCACAGGGCACATCACACAACGTAGATGTGGTATGCGCTCACAACGATTTACAGGCTGTGGTGAAACACCCATATACTACAGTTGTGGCAACAGGATTGGCCAATGACAGCTCTCACATAACCATCGTGTAGGGGAGCTTGCGCATGCACGAGCCACAACTACATCAGCTGGACACCAACGGAGATGAACACAGGAAGGTCGAGATATGACATCACAATTGATGACACATGTGGAGGGAAAAACACATTCTCTGACAGGGACATGTGTTTGGTAATGAAGCAATGGGATGTCTGGTAGGCACAGGGATGACACACCTTACCTGTACATGTGCACCTCTGCTGCACATATGTGACTCCTGAGTGATACATGTGCACCCTCACTGTAACACAGAGGAGGGTCCTTGGTCCAGATAATGTAGGCCATGTAACAAATGTGTAGTTATTTAGTTATTTATTTATTTTACAGTTTTCTATACCGCCTTTTCCTTAAATCACAGCGGTTACCAAGACACAAGAGGGGAGAACAGAGACAGGGGGCATACACTGACTAAACTTAAGAGTGAAGGTAAAATTGGGATACACAACATCAAGGAACTGTTACAGTAAAACACGTTACATGCAGGCTATAATAATAGAGACTGTTAGATGTCTGTGCCATAGTACTCAGTGAAGAGTACAAATGTCAGTTGTTTTCTGAACTCCTTTAAATCATCCATGGATCGCACATCGGGAGGGAGAGAGTTCCATATAAGTGGGGCCGATAAGGAAATTGCCCTTTGTGTAGTACATTTACACGCTTTTCTGTTTGGACAGAGCAGGGGAAGCAACAGAGGGGGACATCAGAGCTCTACAAAGACATGGCTATGTTTCCCGCTACCCGCAAATGCAGACATTGAGGAATGGTCATATAGCTTAACATATGCTCATTAACACAGCAGACTATGGCTAAGTTGTCATCCTGCTGTGTACAAGACATTTGGGTATCTGCAGAGCGGCAGGATGTAGCTTTCCCAATGTCTGTATCAATTTATGTTGTCATAGAGTGCTGGGCCGTCAGACACATTCCTCATATGTCTGCATCCATGTGTATCAATCTGAACATACACTATTCTATTGGGGGTAGAATGCTATCATTTCAGGTACCCTACAACCTTTGGGTATCACACATCTAAGGTAATCAAGCAGAACATGTAACGTGTGGAGGTAATGTTTGAACAGCCACCACACACACACCAACTGTGGACTACTGGTGTGTGTGTTGTGGTTGTGACAGTCTATTGTCACCCACCGTCAGCATCACGATGTGATGATGCACCATAGGCCCTCATCTCTGCCATCATCAACTCCGGAGAGGTGTAGGTGTTGGTTCTGCTGGCATGGGTGGTTGGCTGGTCTCTATTGCTGCTTCACGCAATGGTGTCATGGCGCGCACGTGTGGCTCCAGGGACTCATCGCCAGCACTTGTGCTGCCCCCAGAGACAGCAGCCTCTGCCTCCATCAGACTCTTAGGGGCTGCACTGTAGACCTCCCCCTCCTCCTCTTCCACCACCGCCTCATCCTGCTCCTGTCCTCCTCTGCCCCCTCCTCCTCCTCTTCCTCCGCACCCAATTTGACTGTAGTCACCTGCATTGGGAGGAATCAGAGGAGAGCACACATATGTTTCAGCAAACCACATATGTATACATGTGTGATACATAACACACAGACAGGATGTTTTGGTCCGTTCATGTGTTCTGGCATACCAGACACCGGACACACTCCCATACGTGTGTGTCCCCACCATGTGTCTGGGTTAGGGACACATGTGTGTGCTGTGCCCATGCACAGGTGGCAGATCGCCCCTTCTCCTGTTCATGGTCACATTGCACATGTTTGCCCATAGCATCCCATTCCTCTGTTTTGTAACATATTTCCGCACATGCGTGTTACTGCCCCCACCCTAACACCTGCTTTATGCAAATCACTGCATGTGTGTGTTGGTTTGTGAGTAGGGGTCATAGTTGTATGTCATATGATTCTCTCAGTGCTACATGTGACTCGCAGTGACCCATAGTGCAGCGTATGGCAACTAGGCATCACCTCTGGCCCACTGGGGTGCACATGCAGCACTGTATTGCTGTCATGTCATACAAACATGCCTTGGAAATGACCAACACAGTCATGCAGTGTATGGAAATCACAGTTTGTTTTGTGTCTGGTGACTCATGTGTGTGTGTGCTTCATTATGCCATATTCTCGTGGGATGGGTTGAGGAGGTATGGTTTGGATGTGAACCCCAGACATGTCAACAGACTCAATGGTGAGGTAAGGATATTGCATCACACATCAAATCCACAACAGGATGGGCAACATGATGTGGAAGTTTGTGGACACATATTGGGAGTGGTCATTTTGCATAGGACTGCCCCTGTACCTGAATATGGAGATTGTACATGAGAA